>CM029550.1:38766754-39187532 GCA_017141385.1 Sogatella furcifera
GAAGGTTCTTTATTGTAAGTATGTAGTAGAAAATATAAAAATTGGGAATTATCATTTATTATTATTCAGTTATTATAAAGCTACAACATAATATTCTTCATTAATAGTTCAACAGGATTACTCCCAAAACTGACCCTTTGCTAATTTTCCATAATAATCCCAAATATTCAGGTTATGCCACTTTAGTTCATTTCTTTTGACTTGAACAAATTTCCACTCACAAGGAAAAACTGAACAAATTTTCAATTTTATAAAGGATTATGATAATTTCGAAACAAGAATAATCAATAATCCAAATACCGCTTGAACATTTTGAACTGCAACTTCACTAGGAGCTACTAGAGCTGTTATAATTATAGCTTAATATATCTCAATAAAATGTTATAATAATAATTATTGTTATTTGAACTGAGCGTCAATAACTACAACCACTATTCAAACAATATTACAATTCAACCATCAGGTAAAAAGAAAAAAGAATTATAGTCTGGTTGAGCAAAGAAGACATTCGTCCAAAATGGCCAATAATTAAAGCAAGTGTTACCACACATGCGCAGATCTGGAAGATTTGGTGTTAAATTACTTCAGTCAACATACCTCTGGTGCGATGTGATGAGAGACAGATGGTAATAATGGTACTATTCTCATTTCGACTGCTTGCAACATTAAACAGGTGAAATTTTGAAGGATTGTATGCTTTGCTCGAAAATAAGACTATGATAGTGGCAGAACCATAACCTTCATTCTGCGAAATGAGGAATGATAGCTGGTTATGGCAGAACTATTAGGTTTCTCGATTTGTGACCAGTAAAGTGCATGATGAAAATCAAAAAAATATGCATATCGTGGTCATCTTGGTAAAATTATTGTCACCCATCTAAAAGCAGTTCATAGTGTTTATGACTTAACATCACAAGCACCTAGTGACCACCCTCACCTAGCAATCAAATACACCACATAACGTTCACAACATATAGGAATGATTAGAATTACCTGTAAATCAGAAATTGAAACATTCGCTTCAAAGGCCCAGAGATTCATTTCAGTAATAATTTTGTCACAAACAATTACAAATTAATTAGTAGCTTGAGCCCAAAGATAAAGCTGAGTTATACTACAAATATATCATAATAGCTTAGTTTAACTGGTGCTAGAATCACTCCGGAAAGTTCAGATTGAAGAGAAGAGGAACAAAAGTGGAGGAGAAGATGGAACAGAAGATGCTAGAAGATGGAACATAGAAGTCGAAACACTTTCATTGTTCTATTTACTCTCTCTCTTTTTGTAGAGCACTTTGAGAGACAATGCAATCCAGAGTTCATTTGAATCTACTTGGAATTATTGAGAAGGCAGCGGAATAAATGTGGGATTAGTTTTTGAGTGAACAATATTCCATTCACTTCTCAACAGATACTTGGAAACAGTATTTCTTATCTCATAGCCAGGCCATGATAAATTTCACTTGAGGACCTATGACTTGACAAGATACCAGTACAATATTTTATTCTTGTTTACCAAAACTCTATTATTGTTCAGAATTCCCAGCCAATGAAATTTTCATTGAACATTGCGTTTAACCCAAAAAAAGGCTGAATGTAGACTACACATTGGTTATTAATTATTAGCCTCCATGTATTTCTGGATGAGGAAAACTGTTATTATTGATGTACATGTGCTCAAAACATAATTACCAACAATCTATCAGTGAATGAGATTATACAATTTTTCTATGTAACTTATTCAATAACAAGATTATCCACTAGTTGATTGCTAATATAATCGATCGATATTCACATATTTCCATGATATCTCTTTTCAATTCATAAAAAATACTTTTCAAATGACTTGATTCAATTCTCACAATATTTCATCAAATTATCGAGAAGCTGGCCTAAAATCTCTTAATAACGTGTGAAACTTGAAATACATAAAAATACTTCTCCTCTAAAACTAGATTATTGATGCAGAGAGAATTGTAAATTCAACATAACTCATCTCAAAAATAGGAGTTACAATAATATCAGTATTGTCTATTAGTTGAATCCTTTACTTTTGATACACATTCTATCTGTGGAAAAACGGCGGCAAAATAGAAGTCTAATCAGAGATAAAACTTTTGCTTATTTAACGTGATAGTTTTTCGCTCTACTTGGTATTTTTGAGTGGAATTTGCAGTTAAATTCTGCAGCTGCTCTTTGAATGAAAAATTTGCTACCGAGGGTTTTACATAAACTTTCGAATTTGGAGCAGATCAATCTTACCGGAGGGTTGAAAAACATAAACGACGAAAAAAGTTGGAGGCCCTTCGTTTCGAGTGGGTGGAACAGTTTACATTTTCCGGGAGAAAAGAAAAACTGGCGAGAGGAACAATGTTATTTTGGCCAGCATGCCGAGCCCACAGCGAGTAATATTTTTGGTTATGTTATCTCCTTCGGAATATTAAAAAAGTTTCGCTATTGTGATATTCGTGGTGATCCTGGACTGTATGGCTGATAGAACACTGAGGGGGAATCTACGAAGAGGAGTTGAAGAAGAGAAGGAGGAGGAGGGTAGAGGAGGAGGAGAGTAGAGGAGGTGAAGGAGAAGGAGGAGAAGAGTAGTGGGGGGTGGGGAGGAGAGTAGAGGAGAAGGAATGATTGAATGATTGATTGATTATAATCTCCTTTGCTAGGTCTGAGGAGACCTATGGCAACATCAGAAACATGATACAGAATTAAATAATATAAAAAAATAAAAATTATAAACAGCATTAATATCGATATAATACAAGTTTCTTTTTTTGAGTGAGATAAATTCAGAAAATATTATACTTGAAAAGCAACTTAATAGAGAGTAATCAATAAGCCTAAGCTTTTCGACTCCAATAAAATACATAAAAATAGATATCTTATCCTGTTAATTACGTTACAATTGAGCTAACATGAGAGAAAAAAAAGATTAAAAGAAATTTAACATATTGCTAGAAAACTATGAATTCTTGACCAATGTAAAAATCGTGCCAATAGAAAGATGCATAAATAATAATAATGTGAATAATTATTCACATTAAATGAACAACGAATTAACACGTGATATCATCGAATTGCATTTATAAAGAAAAATAATAATATTTAAATAAAAATGAATATATAAAATAATTACTATTCGATAAATTTACAGTTCCACTTTCATGTATCAGATAAGTTAGTAAAGTATCATCGAACTTACAACAGAAAATTCATTTGAGAAAAAAAACAAATTAGGCCTGTGACATCACATTGTCACCTCCTCTCCACTTCACAGTTCCATCAACTGTCCATACATTAGCATGGCCTACACGCGCACATTATTCGCGATATAAGCTGATCCGTCTCTGCGTGAGGTCATCGCGGATGGCAATAGAGGAGCTCTTCTATCTGCCGGCGCACAGAGATTACGGAACGTTTTGTCTGATAGCTGATGAATTTGACAAGGATGGCTCGCGGCCTGGGCTGCGGGCGCTGCGGCTCGCCGGGCTGCTAAGCAACAACTTGGCCGACGCGATGACATCGGTCCTGGCTGGTTCAACACTGGTTCAATATTCAGCTGGAGTCTATCACGACATAAGCGCGTAACAGTGGCTGTAACATCTTTACCATCGACCTCCTCGACACCAAATATTCGGACACTGTTCTGCCGCTGGCACTGTTCTTGATCGTCGATTTTCTTCTCGAGCAGCTCCTGACGAGCCGCAACGTCCTCACGCACAGATCTGAGACTCGAGTGACTCCAGCCTCGCTTCCAACGCCGTCAGTCGCGGCTCAAACTCCTTGACGAAGCGAGCGGCGATGATGACAGCAAGCCGTTCAAAAAGCTTATCAGCAACTAGATCCGCCAGATTGACGATGAAATCTTCATCAGAAAGGCACGCCGAGAACACCTCTCGAGCTGTTCCTCCCCCCACCGCCTTACCACCCACTCCTTTTGATGAGGGACCCGCCTTTGGCCGTTGACGCTTATCTGGCGAAGCCGGACGCTTATCTCCCGTGGCCTTATTTTCTGTGGCCTGGCCTTTTGAACTGCTACGAAGATTCGGTGGTGAATTGGACATGTTTATAAAAATTTAATTTCTTTGTTCACACTAATAATATAGAATTGATTCCAACGAAATTTAGAATTTAACACTTTAGCTAACACTTAGTTACACTTTAGCAAATGTGATAGCAAAAAATTGTTTCGATAGTATAAGGAAAACCAAGAAAATTGGGTATAGTTTGAGGAGCCGAAAAGAGAAACGTCAAGCTGCTTCCAACATTCTTATCCCACTCTTATCTCTTAGGAAGAGAAGGAGAAGGAGGTGGAAGAGAAGGAGGAGGAGGACGATGAGAAGGAGGAGGAGGAGGAGGAAAAAAGCATGAGCAGGAAAAAAGAAAGGGCATTCAAAAAAGAAGGAAAAATTGAGTTTTTGAAAGTGAGAAACTTTGTATACCTAGTATTTCACGCTCTAAGAATCATGAAACATAAGTTCAATCTTATTCAATTATTTATATGAGTCCTCACTAGGATGACTAGTCTCACTTTTTCAATTTTCTGGAATTGAAATGCAATTTTAAATCGTTTAAAATGGATATTCAAGAGAATAGAAAGTTTTGATTTATTCGATTGTCCTTAAGACTGATTTAAGTCGGAGGTTTTGCACGAATCCAATGAATTCATCACCAAGTATAGTCCGGCCAAGTAAAGAAGAGCCTCTGGCAAGATGGGAAAATCACTCCAGCTCGGTCAATATTGGTTCAAAAATTATTGATTCGGTCTCAATTGCAGGAAACATTCTGATCTACAATTTGAGACCAAATCAATAATTTTTGAACCAATATTGACCGAGCTGGAGTCATTTTCCCATCTTTCCAGAGGCTCTTCTTTGCTTGGCCAGACTATACACAGCGCTATTTTATGGTCGGTGTGTGATCACTTCACTTTTGATGGATGAAAATATTCACTTCTTGCATCAATTTTATACACTATTCATTCATTTTCCCTCTTTTCGTTGCATCTCTCGAAAACTCCTCTTTCTCTCAATTCTTCTTTATCCTCATTCTTTTAACTATTCAAATAATACATTTCATTTCTTGTATTTTTATTATTTCTTCCGTTTCTACTTCCCGCACCTCTTCATTCCTCCACTGAATTTCTGAATCACTGAAAACTTGAATCCTCTTCATTTCTTCACTTTAGCTTCCATTGCTATTTCCCTTTTCTTTGTTCTTCCCCTCTTCCATACTCTTCTGCCCAACTCGTCTCTCTGTATGGAGCCGACAACAATGTCCTATTTCACACGTAGGGCCACATCAATCAATATTCATGAGAAAGCGCCATACATCTTTCTCGGAAAGATTAGCGCTATAAATCATGCATCGCTATTCAGCCCCAGTTTTCTATCCCTGGGTGACTTTCATCGATGGGACATGATCTGACCTGACTGTGAGTGTGTGTGATAGAACGTGCTTTTATTGAGACGTGCAGAAGAAAAAGAGAGGTTTGAGAGAGAATAGAGGGAGAAAAAGAATGATAGAGAATAGATAGCGATAGAAATGAATAGTGGCAAAGATGGATAGTTTTCATAGAGGATTTAAGAAACTAGAGGGAAGAAAAAGTAAAATATAATTTAGTCAAACCACTCTGAAATGGATTCTCTAGCAGAGTGGCTTGACAGCACTTGAAGAGAGAGGAGGAGAGGGGGATAAATAGTAGTTGTATGTAGAAAAAAGCTATAAACGAGGGATCAGTTGGAAAAGGATAAGGAGATAAAGAAGAGAAAGAGAGGGAAGAGGAGAAGAAGAAGAAAGATGAAATAAGAGGAAAAATAGTGAGAAATAATAGGTTCAGAGTAAGCTAATACTAGAAAAGAAGAAGAAGAAGAAGAAGAAGAAGAAGACGAAGAGAAAAGAACAATAAGGGAAAGAAGAAAAATAAGAAGAAGAAAAAGGGGAAGAAATAAGAACACTAACATCTGATGACTAATTCAGAGTAATACTTGTAGGGTCTCAGAGTAGTTAACTAAGATACTGTTAACATGGAATATCATATGAATGAATGAGCTGTTAATGGGGTGGTTGGGAGTTGACATGATAAAGCATACATAAGAGTGGATTTACAAGAAGATATCACAATAAGAAACGTGTCTCGCGTGAACAGAGTTTTTTTACAATAGAAAACTGAACCGAAAAAAGCAGCGGTTGATATCCTAATCTTCTCATCCCGTGATCGGAGTAAGGCACCTCTGGTACTGACTACAAATTAAGGCTTACAAGAACGTGATAAATGTTGTTAAGTGGCGGATGAAGAAACTTGGATAATAAGTGACACAGCTGTTTAACGTTTAAACCCGGTCAAAATCCCGATAAATCAAATTTCAATGTTATTCAATCTTTCATCAAAGCATTCAACGTCAATGGAACGGAATCTAATGGAATCTATGGAAGGAATAAAAATATATAATCCAATGGAATCTATGATGTCAAATTGAATGAAAGTGGTGCACTGATGTAAGAAAAGGATTAGCAATGATTAGCATGAAAAAGTTGTTGATTATACATTTCACAATAATACTTTCAATATGAGCCAATGCATACAAAATGAATGATGAAATCAACAATAAGTTACAAATTAATATAAACATTATGAATACACAAAAAATTTTATGATCTTCTTGAAGAATGGATAAATAATCGGGAAGTGAGTGAAATAGAGAAATAATAATGCATTCAGACTGCACTTCTACAAGTCTACAAGTTGGATTGCCGAGTCGAGACTAGTGAATAGTGCAATAAGGTTTTCTCACAAAGCAATATGTGCCTCGCACATATACGATCCGGTTCACATATGTGAAGTGACTGACTCACATACGCGTAACACATATTTTAGACTTACATTTCCTCTGAATGATTTAGTTTATGGCTCTCTATTTCCTGCTTTGCTTGACTTGTTACCTTCCTTGCAATCCCTACTGGAGATATGCATATAAACTCCTCTCTGATAAACTAGGCAGGCGCGCCGCGCATATGACACGGCTTTCTGATTTGTATCGTAATATGAAATTTAATACATAATCATACATATGAGTGTGTGTGGTAGAATTGAAATATTTCTCAATAGGAACTCTCACAATAGGTTTCTATGGATCTAGTCTAGCCAGCTTGCTTCGCTCTTCTTATCCGTCTAGATGGGGGGGCTCCGCCCTCTGGACCCCCAGCAACATTTGTAGAGAATTTGAAACCGTTTTAGTTCAGTCTTTTCTAAGAAAAAATTCTATATTGGTCTCAATTCTTCGAAGATTGGAAAATCCTTCGAATTAGTACCTTCAGTAACTTACTTACCCTGTGTATGAAGCTCCCATATGAGGATGACTTTTTCGAAGAATTTTGAAATGACCCTTGAATTAATTCCATTATATTATACATGTTCCAATAATTTTTTTGTCTCTAATGATTCATTCCACATTTTTCCGAACTAATAAACTGAGATCGTTGAGGCTTTATTCACAAGTTCTTATCCAATAGGAAGATTATTTCAAAACATCAAACAAGTGGAGCAAGCTTAAATGACATTTCTTAGTAATATGATTATGATGAACCAACTTGATCTGTTTCAATGGAATTTGCAGGTAAGTGAAGCGCCCTATTGACACTATAGATAGTGCCAGGAGTCCAGAGGGTGGAACCCATTGGTAGGACGGATGAGGCGAGTGAAGCGAGCCTTCCGGCTAGTCACAAATATTGAATATTCTCAACATTATCTTCACACATCACATCTATTCACACATTCTCAAAATTTCTTCAAAACCTCTTCTTTCTTGGAATGTCCGAGAAGAATCAATTTAGAAACTGCTCTCAAATAATCCTCGATTCAGCAGACAATGTATCACTTTAGTGCAATGAAACGCATGTAAGTACCTTAAAGTGATCCTGCAGCCTTGTACTGATCTGCTTCAGCTGGGAAAAGGCTATCAAAGACAGTAGGAATCAGTCTCACAACTCTCAGTTTACTCTTCTCATGGTCATTCTTCTTTCACTCCAGTTTACTCTTTCTCCTCTTTGAACCCTTCTTATTTTCCTCCTTATCCTTCTTCTATCCTTTTCCTGGTCGACTCCTTCTTGTGGACGATGGCTGATGTAATCCGAAACGTCTTTGCTCAATTCCTTTTCTCATCTATCCATTTTCCACTCAGATCTCTTCAGCTCGACAAAGTGCGATTCTCACACTATTTTCCTACTTTTCCACTGTTATGTTTTTCTCCTTCTTGTATTCATTCTCTCCAGTAAAATCAAAATAAATTCTTGTACCTACCTGTCTTTTTAAATGACTTCTTCATTCTCTGCTTATTATTTTTTATTTGGGTTTACTATAATGTATGGCATATAAAAGCGGAATCGCAGTCATTCATTCATTCATTCGTAAGATGTGTTTCTATAGCTCGATATTAGTAGATGGATGTTGTTTGTGAATTCTCGGTTTAAAGTTGTAAAATGAATTCCATGTTATTGAAATTATAAACTTTTCAAGTTCTTTTTTGGATCTATATCAATATTTCTTGATTAAAAGTTGTGGAATATTCTCATAGAGTATTTTCTCACAGTCCATGATATTTTCTACCAAACTGAATCAACTTCTTCCAATTCTTAGGTTCTTATTAGCAACATTTCCGTCGTGATTTCCTTATAATCCTTCTAAACTTGTCACTTTTCTTTGTTTCTAGTCCACTCTCTATACCAACAGATAGAAAACTTTGTGGGATTTAAATCGAATAAGGAACATAACCATTGATCGTTGCTCCATTGCTTTCCATTTTCTCCCTCTCTCTCTTTCTCTCACACTCTCTCTCTCTCTGGATCTGAAACTGTATCTCTCTTCCTTCTTTCCTCTCTCATTCCAATCTTCATATAGCCCTCATACTTCATTTCTCCTTCCCCCCCCCCATCATCTACTCCACATTCTCTTCAGTATCTGGTACTTCCATTGCAATGCACTCTTCCTCCACAGCTAGAGGAAATTAAAACTCCTCATCCAAGTATAAATTGAACAAATAGCTCATTCGCCTCCAAGTGAACAACTTGAACGTAAAAAAAGAGGATGAAGAGTGAAAAAGAGAGATGAGATAAGCCGATACGAATGAAATAGGGACTGAGCGAGCTGAAAAATAAGAAAAAAAATTGAAGGAGAATGATGTTGAGGAAGTTTGGAGAGTTGAAAGGGAAAAGGGGAATTGACCTTTCAAATGAAAAAGTTAGATGTACTGGGAGACAAGATGAATGAAAAGGGGGAGAGAAGAGAAATGCAATAGAGAAAGTATTTAACCAACAGATAAGATGTATTACAATTCAATTGTTTATCGGCTCTCAAAACTTCTAAAGTGGATGATTATACAAGTTTTAGTGCTTTCTGAAACATTTCTAGTACTGGAAAAGCTTAGTGATGCATTACATCCAGTTGTTTATTTTGAAGCACACAGATTATTTGTGCCAGTAATACGGACTTGTATTTTTTCTTTGAAAAGTCAATATTTTTATCTCAACCGGCAAGTGAACTTCCATCTCAATCTGGAATTTGAAGGACGGATTTATACTGATTTCTTTTGGCCTCAAACTTTTGTTTTGAGTTGTTATTCTGCGATAGGTTGAGTCATCGTGAAATAATTCAGTTCGTTAATATAATTCATCAGTCACATTATTGCACATAGATGACTTATTTATATTATTGTTATGATTGGAACTCCCATCTTTTTCGTCATATTTTACTCTACAGAGGGAGCTGAGAACTTTAGTTGAAATACCTTTTCTGAGAATTTTTGACTCTGGAGTAATTATTCTTCCGTTCTGGATGTTATTTACAATTATTATTATTATTTTCTATTGGTTTATTTGTTTCTGTTTTTATTTTCAAATGGCTCAACAGCCCAGAAAGGGCCTAGACCTCTCATTACAATAATAATGAAATTGTTATTTAGATCAATAAATTTGTCTCTGGAGTTAATAATTGTACTCTAGCATTTTTTCGGCTCTTGCTCTGAAGAGTTGAATGGGTAAAATTTTGTTTACTAGTCATAGTTCATCAAACCAAACCGTGCTTCCACGAAACCCATTTATATCATTCTTCATTATTCATTTATATTATATCGAAGCCTAATCATTCTTCGAGTCACTATAGCTATGGTGTTGTGTATCCATTCTTTTGGATCACTATAATTGTTATCGAAATCGAGAAGGCGTAATACGTATTGAATAAATTAACCAAGAATATTACATGGATCGAAAGTTTATTATTTACAATGAAGTTGGACATTATTTTGCAATTTTTCAATTATAGAAATGAACGTTTTTCTGATACTATGATTAGTTCTCAGCATTAAATTTTGAACTTCCACTGTCATACTCTTTCCAGGGTGAGCTAATCCAAATAATTATTTTTGTGTGAAACAAAATTATAAATTTCTCATGACACCAAGCCTCATAGCTTCAGTGTGATTTCCAATCTTCCAACGTTTATGAATAAGCTCAAGCGAAAATTATTAGTTACTTGAATGAGTCAAAGTTGGCAGAACTAATTAATTAATTAGTGTTGTGTTTGGATATCGCAGGACTCAATTCGCATAATTTATCTTCTGGCAAAATCAACAATACCTCGCTGACTAACGGGAAACCTCTTTGGTTACATAACCGGAAGCTGAGCTGTGCCAATTGGAAGCTGCGTTTTGTGGATGTAACTTGGATTAATCTTTGGAGAATTTGAGAAGAATCAACTGAATAGAGTTGATAAAAATCAACAAAAGCATTGAAAGTTGAGTAATAACTTCGAATCTATTCTGAATTTTCTTGGAACTTTGAGTTGTTATCAAACTTGAGAATTCTTGACTTAGGATACTCTGCAGCATGAAAAGTACCAATGAATAGATCCAGTATATCATTTAATAATTCTAAATCAGACAGGTATAGAATACGAGTAATATGATTAGGATTTTCAGTTCAAATGTGGAATAAGACTCAGAAATAATTTTGGACTATTGAATATGTAGGCCTAAATAAAAACGTTTTTTATTATATTTTCAAGTTTACTTTGAAAGACGTTGAAAGTGGATTCATAAGAATCTCCTTTAAAAAAAAAATACGAATCGAAGTAATGTGATAATGTAAGCGAATAATCATCCGTGAATGTTAAAAATAATATCATCATGAAGGTGATTTTTTTAAATTCAAACATGAATAGAATAGGGTTAGGGCTACCCCAACGTTTTTTCCATATTTCCCGTATATCTGAGTAATAACTCGGCTTTTATAATAATTTTCCATGTATTGTTCTAAAAATGGTACGAGAGTGATGAGAGAAGAGTATGTAGATTAATGAGATAGAAGAAATGTAGATTCATATTTTGTGGGACTCCTTGTCTTTGAACTTGATTATTCCACATGCAGTTTATCAGCGAGAAAGGTCTTACCAACAAAAATTCATAATTCACCATAAAATTATACCTCCTCTGATCTTTCAAGATTTTCATTGGAATTTTTTAAAGTGTCTTGTCTTACATTTCCTTAGGACAAAACGAGAAAAATTTCTTTTTAGAAGTACTTTTGTCGCAAAGTAATAGACAAACAACAATGTTTTATTCGCAAAATGGGAGATCAGCGTAGTCCCAGCTCAATTACAATCGTTCCTGAAACCTTGTACCCCTTCTTGGCTCTCTGGAACCCCTTCCAACCCCCCTTTTGAACTCTGTCTCCCCCATTTCAAACCACAGATGTCTACCTACAGATAGACTCGATTTCGGGACTGCTTCTATTCCACATTTATATAGCCTATATATATGTATACTCACCCAGTCTATGTTACTTGGTCTGAGTTCACCAATATATATGATAATATCTCTGTCACCCAGTTAAGGCGTTGACAGAACGGCATTGGTGGAGGATGGTATCCAGGGCTAGATAACCGTGGAAAAGAGCTACGTTGTGGGAAAATGCTTTTCTCGCCACTTTAATTTCCAGGAAGCTGTTTAAAAATTGTGAGAATGTCGTATTGTATTGTCTGGATATTTTTTCGAACTTCTTGAGTATATTATGTGGTTATCAATGATTGTATTGGGATTATAACATTAAAATTGGAACACGAGAGTAAATACATTTCAATTATTCCACTTTGTGATTGGAAAAGTAGTTTGGAAGCGAAGCCTTCGCATTCATAGATGATTTATGTTTTTTTCTTTGAAAAAATAGGAATTTATATACTTTTTAGATTGATCTTAATATGATGTAATGTAATGTTAATTTAAATGATCTTCCGTTTATATTCATGATAGTTTTATTATTTGAAACATTGGAGTGAGAATGTGAATATGAAAGTTAATAATAATATTCATAAAATAAATACAATCAAGCTACAATGAGTCTAGTATCCTGAATACTCACAAATTCACAAGCGTGAGCTCTGCTATGTTTTTCACATACCTGGAACAAACAAAAATTCATTATATCATTAATACGCAATCAGAATCCACTATAAACTCGACCATTCTGAAAACCTTATTTAGCATGGCAATTACATTTTATGGACAATAGCGTCCCACGCTGAAATAAGCCTTCACTCATACTGGAGTTTCGTTTATTCGTATAGGAATTAACAAGGTTCATCAAGCACTGGGTGTTCGTACCCACGAAACAGGTGAAGTACTGCACAGTAAAAGATACGGGCACTTCACCTGTTTCATGGGTACGAGCCGCCAGTGCCATCAAGATAATCTGAAATTTCAAATCAATTGAATGCGTCAACCTCATAGAATTACATGTTTGTAATTCATTTCCCTCAATATTCGTTGCAACGTAATCGAATACTAACATTTATTTGTAGCCCTATACCTAGCCTATACAAACTTAATATTGGAATGCCCTATTTATGAATGTTGTAATCCTCATATTCCTAGTGATTATTTATGCAATCATCAATAGATGAATGTAGCATATTATTCTCCTTATTCCTTGTTTCATTGTTGTATGATTCACAAAAATATAGATTAATGGTTCTTTAAGATTTTACAATAAACTAATGGAATTTGAAAAAAATCCAAGTTTTCTTATTATGGAGAGATTTCACAATATCATCGTCAATTCTCTAAATTTCATGGAATTTTGACCTCTATGTCACCCAACCAGTGTAAATTGAAGATAGCGTGGGACAGCTGTAAAAGATTCATCCTCGCAACTCAAAGTGACTTCTGCGGACGAAAAAAGCCTCTCGAAGCGGAATACAGAATTAGTGGCCGAATTTCCCTAGCATCCTGTGTCGTGTAAAACAAAACCTGAGCCCGAAAATATACCGAGTTTGTGTTTCTACATATGGTTTTTCAGGTCCTAAACCTGATTCTCTGCTTGGTCCGAGTGAAATTCACACCACCTTTGTTGGTTTTTTTTGGCGGTGAAGAGGGAACCCGGTGCACACTATTTTATTTTCGCTTTTAATTCTGCGCTAGTGTACGGAGTCTGTCCCATAAATACACTCCTGAACACCGTATAAAGATACTGTTGTGGTCCATGGTGCGACAAGGATATGGTATCGGTTTGGAAACGTGTTGGAGTGAGAGAGAAGAGGAAATTGTATGTGTTCTAGTGTTTTATCAAACACAAGCGCGGGCAGAAAGTGGTCGACTATAAAAACGACAATTGAATCTTTCTTTTTCCCCCCTGCATCCTTCACACTTTCCACCCCTTCGCCCATCCATTCTCGAACCTTTTCCACTAACGAACTCACAATTCGATAGAAATTACGCTGTCTTTCTGTGTCCCATTACCGTAGGGTAGAGGATAAAGAAGTGACGAAGAAGAGGGAGATAAGAGGGGAAGAAAAAAACAAAAAAACAAAGAAAAAGAGAGGTGAAAAAAAGAACAAAAAAAAAAGAATGAGAAGAAACGAAACAAAAAAGGATTCTCCTATCGTCCAGCATGTTGAGTGGGGCTGATTTTATTGTTTGGCTGTGCTGATAAAATAAATACGCCATGAATTGGTCTCATTCATGCAAAGGGAGCATTGGTATATTTCCCTTATTGGGAACAGAATAATTGGTGTAGATACTGAGACGGAGCAATAATCACCATTTTCTCCTGGATCTTTCTTGGTAGTTTGTTATGTAGTGTGCAGAGCTATCTAGAACAATTTTTGTTTTCTTGTCTGTTGTGTATTATTTTATGGAGCAAAGGCAGAGAATAAACGATTTTTCTCTGGTACTTGGATTATTTTCTTTCTGAATCGTATTTTGAAATACGAGTTATTAGTGAGATTGTTGAGAAGACCAACTGACTTCTGCTTTATCATTCACATTGAGCGTTGAAGCTCCTATAGTACAGATGTTACTCTTAGTTAAACAATATTCCCACCAATCAAGGAAGAGTAGAAATTATAGAATATTATTATATTTGATCAAACTTGGAGCTAATTGCCCAGACTACAATAATAGTTACTACTATAAGAGTTTTCAGTCATGTGATGATAACATAACTTTACAAACCAATAAACATATTTTATAGTCATGTCCAGCTGCTAGTTTCGTTTTGTGTAAGATGCCATTGTAGCGTGAGATCACTGGTTTTTTTTGTAACCTATGTTCTAAATCTCAGATCCTTTGTCGTTTTCAAGTTATCAATCCAAAACCTGGAAGTTTGTATCTCATTCATGCTTTAAATCAATGTTCCACATTGGCATAAGAATATTGTGGATTTCTTGATTGTCCTGAACATTTATGTTCTGAAAAGTTTTCACTTCTATCATTGGAGAGTGTAAAATACAGTTGAAAAAAATGGGACTCTCCAACAATAAAATTAATATATCAATGACTTTCTTCTAGTCGAAATTGAGTATCGGGAGATAATGTGATGGAAATAGGCCTTTTATTTTAACTTGAATAAATGATCATTATATCAAGATTCATCTTAAAAAGCTTTTAAAATTTTCCGATGAAGGAAGGAAACAAGAAAATTTCGATTTTATTGTTTACTGCATGTATCATTATACCGTTTTATTATCATAGTGTGCACTGAAGTGGAAGATGTGTTAAATTTGAAGCAACATATCACCAGTTTTTTATTTGAGGTTTCCGTTGATTAACTCACACACAAAACGATTATTTTTACTCCATCTATAGACAGGAAATAATATTATTCGAGTGCATATTCTATACGAGAAAAAACGATACCATGTTTTCATTTTTCCATCAAATAACGAATTTGTTAGGCTTTTCTAATTCACATGCACGGCCAACGCTTTGAGGCGAGGCAACATATTGGATAACAGGGCTGGAAAAAATGTTTGGGAAATGAGAAAAGTGAGAAAATTCAAAAATTTGAATAGACATTATATCACACATTTGTTTATGCAAATGCTGGATATCCCCTGACTCGTTTTATAGCCTGGTAGAGGATGCATTACATATTCTGTTCTACTAACGGCCAGACCAGCCAGCTTCCTCTCATGCATGGGGAAAACATTGTGTATAGTCATGTGTCCGGCTGCTCTTCTTTCTCTTTATTTCGTCCACTCTCTTTTAAAAATTATTTCTCTTTTTCATGATGTCTGTCTCTTTTTTGGTAGTATTCACTTTCAGCCTCTCACTTATTATTTGTGGCTTCTCTATCTATATTTCACTCACCTCTCTTCAAACTTCGTTCTCTTTTTCTGTGCTTGTCTGTCGACATTTCACTCGCTTTCTCTTTAACCTTTCAACCTTCAAACTTACTCTTGTCCTCCTATGTATTTTATCTGCTCTGTGATGTTTTGATAGGAAAGAGCTAAATTCTTCGATTGAATCCTTGAGACATTTTTTGAGACATCTTTGAACACGCACAAACCTAGGCTGATAGCCTCCATACTGGATCTACCCTCATTTCATAATTTTTCTAAATATTTTCAATTCGAACTTCTCCTCTATTTCTCTAATTCATATTGAACAATTCAATTTATCCCCATGCTCTGTCACCGAATCTTTCAGAACTATTCAGAAGTTGAAAATCTAAAACATTTGTCATTATAACTCGATATATTATAATATTGATCTATAATGTTTTTAACTTGATTGAGGACAATTCAATTATAACTTATATGCGAATACAGTCTACTAGCTACATTATATAGTAAGAAACGTTCGTAGCTTTTCTATCTAGACTAATTTCTACATTCAAACTAATTTTCCTCTCACTTTGATACCGTCTTTGAACGCGAATACCTCATTTTCTGATTTTGTTCCAAACAATCGTCAAGTTCATTCTTTTTTTCCTGTAATATCGATTCAATTTCATCATCTCCATCTAATTACTAGATTTTTTCAATGCTTCATACCACTTGATAATGAATTTTTATCCCATATCCTTCCCATTCGAAAGTTCCCTCATCAATTTCTTGCATAGTTTTCTCACTCATAATTTTATCTATTCTCATACTTTATTAAGCCTAAATCTGAGTAAAAGCACGTTATCTTCACTTATATCACCAGTTTTCAGCTTATCCAACTATATCGTTTCTTCTACCATTTCCCACGTCAATCTTCATGATACTCTTTTCTCACATTCATTTTCAAAAAAATTCATAGCTACTTTCATAACATTCTTTCCATGTTTTTCTTTCTCATCTCTCGCCCTCCTTTTTCCTATCCACTTCTCACTCCACTACTCGTGGAACCTTTCCAACGTTCCTCCTTCTCCAGCGCTATTCAGAAATGGTGACCATTTGTTAACAAATTTGCTAGCATTGAAATGAGAATATTTGCTGCAACCAACAGCATTATTTCAGTTCTGCTCTGAATATTGAGGGCAAGTGTTGTACTCTGTGTATGCACCTGATTCAGTTTGCGCACATTTTGAATAGAATCTAGTTGCGGTGGAATTGCGTTCAATGAATGAGTTGATGAAAAAAAAGAAATAAATAAGCTCACTGAGCATTGCGGCAGATGTGAAGCAGCAGAAACTGTATGAGAGCTTCATAATTTTCATCATTGATATTTTTCCTCTTTGAAATAATATTTCTCATGGTCTCTCTTCATATTAAATAACTAATTTTAGTGACGTCCTATTTAAGTTGTTTCATTGGTCCTAAACAGTATTCATGATTTTTCTGTATTTAAGTAGTAAGAGTGGAAGTAGAAGTATTAGTGGTAGCAGTAGTAGTAGTAGTAGTATTAGTAGTAGTAGTAATAGTAGTAGTAGTAGTAGTAATAGAAGAAGTAGTAGTAGTAGTAGTAGTAGTAGTAGTATGAGAAAATGACTCCAGCATGGTCAATATTTGTTCAAGAATTATAAATAGGACAAATTGAGCTTGAGTCATTTTCCCATCTTGCCAGAGGGTCTTCTTTGCTTCGACAAACTATATTATAATTATAATTCAGTGGCGTATTCTCTAGGCTAGCTAGGCTAGCTGCGAAGCCCAACCAGTTTTTATAAAAAAAAAAATTAGTTACATTATATATTCGAGACGTTTTAATATTTGAAAAAAGTAGTAGCGTTAAAGTATTATTTCAAATTTCGCGCGAGTGCTGCAGCGCGACGAGTCCAAGTGACGTACACAAGGCAAGTTCTCCAATCAAACAAGCTAAGGCTAGCTCGGTAGTCCAACAGCCCATATATGTAATGTTAAAGTAGTGTTTTGGAAGAGAGAGGTGGGGTGGGAGTGAGCACGGTAACTACTGCAGTGGAAATGGCTCAACGCTAGCTCAATTCAAAGAGCTGCTTGCCCGAATGGGTTACGATCATAGCCGACTGCAGCGGAAGCGAATTGGCATCAAATTATCGGGTGGCTACCGTTACATCAAAAAGCAAAAACATCGAAACTGAGGCTCTCTATGAATCTTGCCTCTATGCACCTTTACTCTAGAAACTTAGTAAGGTAGAGTGGCGTTGTCGAAGTTGAGCTTCTGGTTTGAAGCCGGCTCCTTGTTCTTTTCTAGGTTAGTTCAGACGTTGAGCATGGACGACACGTGCAATGTCAATCGGTAATTCTTGTTTGGTGTTACATTTGACGGTTCGGTGCAATTCAGCACGATATTTTCGCGTTCTCCAAAGTTGATTAATATGAATTTGCGTTTAATTTCAGTTGAATTTATCAGTAAAAGCGCTTTTAATAAATTTAAGTTATCAGTTGTGTGTACGTTAGATGGTTTGGTAGCCTATCTTTAAGCACAGTGTGTTCGTGTTATCCAACTTTGTTTAATATAAATTTGCGTTGTTTTCAGTTGTTCAATTTAGGTGAATCAAATACTTTACGTAAACAGTGCATGTAGGTTTGTATTGTGACTTGTGACAATGAGTGTTGATGAGAGTGGTGTAGTGAACAATTTGCTACTGAAAGGTTTTAATCAACGAACCTACGCTGAGAAAATCGAAATAGTGAAGGATGATAGACCTAAACCTTATCTTCTCAACCTTAAAGCTGAACATACAGAAAAATCGCGATCTTATACACGAACTTTCACTTTTCAACCTCGCTATTATTTCAATTGAGAAGGATTTATTGCTGAACATGAAAACTACTGAGGATCACTTTTACACGAAAATTATAGAATAATTCGTAAGACAAGAAGAAGGCTTGACTTCATAAACAAATAAGGTGAGAATCTAAGATAAAATGTATAACATCTATGTTAACTTACACTTCAACTTTGTTTTTTTGCTTCTCTGACATGATGTTTGAGGCACTGTATCTTTAGCAAACAAGGAGTACTAGATATTCAAGTTCCATAACTGAGGTATATTTTGTTGTGTGGTAGTGGTAGGAAAAGGAATATTTCAGATTTTTTATTATTATTCAGAGTCATCAACTTGTAAGAAAAATATTTTCTGACAAACCCCATATTAATTATTGCAATGTTAAATATAAGCTTAAAATATTGTATTTCTCGTCATTAGAGGGTCAATATTGACAGTAGTGGCGGGGGGGGGGGGGGTTCAATTGCAAGGAGAGCTAGCCTGATGTACGTTTTGAGACCACGCCTCTGTTATAATTATTATACAATTATTATAGTAGTAGTATTTTGATATCAAAATTGAGTAGAACGTTCAATTCGCCAACTGTACATCAAAATACCTTCACACAAGAGATATTGCCCCGATTTCAAACTCTCCACCACCCAGTAAATAGGCTTACTAATCGACCTAGTATCATTATTGTGTAGTTTGGAATTCAATGTTATCCTTTAATGAATTCTTCACAAGAATGGCCTCTGAACACATGGGAAAGTATTAACTATACCAACAACAAAAACCCTTATCCACCCTAATCTTCAAATTCCTCCACCTCTCCATATCACAATAAACAGAAATTTTGCTCGATAACCACTATATCAAACAGATTATATTACAGTTTCAGCTCCAAATTTAGTCTCATTGGTTTTTTCTTACTGTGGAATGAAGTAACCCATACATTCCCACTTCCAATACTTACTCGAAATTTATCTTCTCGAAAACCAATTCCAAAAACAAAACCAACCCATATTGTGAAGTGGATCACCCAAGTGGCAAAGCAGCCTAGTGGCACTGCAGCGATGCGGACCTTCATTGACGCGCTCTCAGTCATGATGAGGTTTTAATTCGGTACTTGAGAGACAAAATGAAGCAGAGAGAGAAGGAGACAAGGAATAGTGAGAAATGGTGAGAGGGAGAAGAAGAAAGAAAAGGAAGCTGGGTGACGAAGCGTATAATGAGCCGTCCGGCCAAGTGTACACTTGATGAACTTCATCAGACGTTGTCTGCACACGTGCTCACTCACACGTTCTCACATGTGTGGATGAGAAACATACAGTTTACATGACCACACATTCTGTACATCAATACTCCCACTAAAGTGTATACTATACAGTGTATCTCTGAATATGAACATAGTAAATCTGTACCATCACACTCATTCATATGCGATTGAAACAGTATATCCCAGCCAATATAATATCACCCGATATTCCAAGAACCAATAATGGAATATTAGGACAATATATGCGTCACAGTAGGCTTAACTGGCGGCTCGTATCCACGAAACAGGTGAAGTGCCCGTATCTTTTACTGTACAGCACTTCACCTGTCCCGTGAGCACGAGCCGCCAGTGCCCAGGGTAGTGGGTGGTAGGCTTTGATAGCTTAGTTCGCCAGCACATACTTCCCAAAGGGGCTTTCGAAGCTTCAGGAGATGTATTGATGTCAATGGTGACGTGATATGTTTGTTTGTGAGGACGTATTGATGGTGCAGGGAACGCAATTGTGTCTTTGGAAAGGTAATGAGTATTGATGTCAGTGGTGACGAGTTACGTGGGTATTTGGGGACATATTGAAGACTCCAGAAGCTATCATTGCTTGTCATGTACGCGTATGTGTCAAAGCCTTTTGAAATGTTCTAGTAAGGATTATAGCGTATCATTGCTCGGCAAGTATAATATATTTGTTTGACCACTATTTTGTTCAGCAGAGAAATAAATGATGATTATGTGAGATTTTTTCAATGTTTGTGAGGGAATTTCGAGATTGTATTTCATCTTGAGCGAAATTTCGAGTGGTAGGCCTACAATCGAATAGGCTATCATGAATCATGAATCCATCAACGTGATTTAATTCGATTACAATAATAATGAGTACACTGTTGATGATACTGGAATAGCCTATTATCATCATTTTTATGATTGATACTTATAGTCAAGAATCATATAATTGAACTTAATTTAAATTGCAGTTTTCTTCAATAGTCGATTTGAGGTAAGTCAAATTTACCATCGATTCTATTTGACCGTTGGAGAAAACTCTAACAAGTATTTTGGAGAGCAGTTGGTGATTATTTATCCATAATAATATGCTGTTTCACATTTATATAATACCATATAAGAATAGTAAGAAAAAATAAGAATTCCATGACAGATGAGAATCTTATTTATTGTGTAAATCACCAGGTCCTTCTTCCTTGAGTGCTACACAAGAAAACCAATGACTAAACACGCTAGAAAACCTAGTCGACCTTTCCCAGGTTGAAGTATCACTTTTTAGTATCACTTCTTTTCATACATTCCGGGTATTTCCTGCTCTTTTAGAGACACTTGAAGCAAATATTGGCCATTCGACACCTTTTTTCCTCTGAAAATGAAGTTGGCTACTTTCAGGGCAGAGCTATGGGTATAGCCTACACAACTTGGAACCAACTGCCAGTTGGTAGTAAAGTGTTCTCGAAATGTTTGGTGTGAAGTTGGAGTGTTTATGGATGAGTGAGAGGTGGAGGGGGTGAAAAGAGGTAGCAAGTTGAGGGTAAGTTGTTTGAAAGATCTTTTCGGCACCTGGTGTGTCACATGTTCATGCACGAGACTGGATGAGAGAAAGGTTTGTGAGAAACGCACAGTGAGAGAGAAAGAGAGAGAAACGAGGAGCTTGATAGGGAGTTACGAAAGTAATGTACATTGAAAAGAGAGGAAAAGATAGAGAAAGGAAGTATGAGGGAGAAGGAGTGAGTGAGAGAGTTTTAAGGAGCTTGATGGAAAGGTGAGAGAGTTATGTACTTTGAGGAGAATAAGAGAAAGAGAGAGAGGAAGTATGATAGAAAAGGAGTGAGTTAATGAGAGAAGTAAGAATGGTGGAAGTGTAGGCTATAGTGAGATGAACATGGAAATGAATAAAAACAAGAAAGAGTAAGCGGTGCAATGAGGCTAAGGTTAGTGTGGATTCACCAAAATTATAATTAGTACAGTGCAATTAGACATTAACCGGGACACCACCCAAAGTAAGAGTTTGCGACCGCCGCCAATTTGTTCTATCCCAGATAGCACGTAAGCTTATTTCAAGCTGTAAATCAAGTGGATTTTGAATTGGAAGTTCCAGTTTGATCAAACCAGCCTAATTCAAACTTGTAACAGGCTGTAAGCAATCAAGCTGGAAGTTTTAAACTTGTAACAAGCTGGAATTTGTATTCTTGAAATCAACCTTTAATTTTCCAGCTACAGTCCAGCTTGTTTCAAGCTAGAATCAACCTTAATTCCAGCTTGAACTTCCAAGCTCTGTAAACAGCTTGAAACGTGGTAACTTCTTAACTTGAATCAAGCTGTATTACAGCTTTCGGACTGTAAGTTCCAAGCTTGAATACAGCTTGTTGAATGGAACATTCAAGCTGGAAACCAGCTGGGCCCCAACTGTTTGTGCTATCGGGGATATAACCCCAGTATTGTGTGGTAGAAAGTCACACTATTTTAAGCGTCAGGTTTGTGGGGAGGGGGTTGAAAGGTACCAAATTTCAGTTTTTCCAAAATATCTCGAAAATAAAGGGGTTGAGGGCTAAATGTGTTCTTTACAATAATATTTTAGATTAAATTTGAAAAAATGATCTCTCACGAAATTACGCTAAGTTCAACGGTTCTAAGTGTTGGATTATAATAAAAAATATTTTTCTTCGAAATAATGGCATAATTCATTGATGAATCTGGAAAATTCCGAAAAATGTTCACGTTAATCCCCCCTGTAACTCTGAAACCGTTGGGCTTAGCGTGATCTCGTGAAGGACCATTTTTATTCAAAATTCAATCTAGAATGTTTCTGTATAGAACACATTTAGCCCTCAACCCCTTTATTTTCGAGATATTTTCGAAAAACTGAAATCTGGTACCTTTCAACCCCTCTCCACCACAAACCTGACGCTTAAAATGATGTGACTTTCCATCACACAATACTGGGGTTATATAGAAAAGATTGGCGGTGGTCGCAAACTTTCACTTTGGATGTCCCCGTTAATGTCTTATTGCACTGTACTAAATTATAAATAGCAAGAGAAGAGAAATACTCAATGATTTCAAAAAAATACATGGAAGACTGAAGAAGGGAGAGGAACCAAATATAAGAGATGATTTGAGGAAAGTAGGAGGAGAATTAAGGAAATTTTATAATTTTGAGTTTGAAGGTATAAAAATAAAGATTACCGGTGAAGGATTCGAGAATGAGATTTGAGTAAGGAAAGAGGTGTGGAGTTCTGTAACATAGGAAATTGGAGATGAAATAGAATAATTTTTCAAGACATAATGTTGAGAAGAGATAATGAGAGGGTAAAAGTTAGAGAGAATGGATAACAGAAAAAAGTTTACAGAGACTGGAGAGACGAACAGAGGAATCTGTGATACTCTAGAAGAAAAATCAGGAGGAAACTAAGAAAATGATAAAAACGAGTTAGTTGGATCAGGTTATCAAATGGGGTAGAGTGATGATTAAATTGAATAAATGGAACATGAAATATAAATAAATAAGAGATTACAATATAGAACCAGTCCAAAGGTGGAATGGAGAGAATAGAGCGAAAAATAAAGAGAGATGATTTAGAAAAAAGAAAAAGTATTATAGAAAGAAAATGGGAGTAGGGTTTGGAATAAGAAAGAATTAGAAAAGGAAATTCAAAATCATCTTGAGGGGAAAACACCAAGAAAGAAATAAGAAGAGGGAAGTGAGGAGGAAAATGTGAAAGGAAAGAGAAGAAAGAAAAGATCAGGCCGAGGAAAGTACTAACCGAGTATGTGTTGAATGTTTGACCCGTAAAGGATGTAAAACTGTTCCCTTAAGCCCTCCCTACCCCTCTCCAATGCTCTGGGAAACAGAAATCTCTGGACCCCGGCTCGAATATTATACTCTTCCTCTTTCACCTAGAACCTTACCCCTAGAAACCCTCCGTTTTCACCCCTAGTAACGCCACACCATCCCACTACTCGGTACGCACACAAATCAAGGATATCATGTTTGTGTGAGTCTCCTCACTAATAAAATGCTTCATTTCTTTCAACTTCTGAAAAAGAGAGCTCAGGTAAGCAAGCAAAAGATGGAGGAATGTTTGAGGTGAAGCTACCTTTGTAACTCTAACCTAGATCACCCGTAAGGTAAATTTTTCTCCATTTTTTTGCCAATAGGCCTAAGTCAGTTTTTGAAAGTTGCCCCAAGAAAGTATTTCCAATTTCAATGCTGTGTTAAACATGAATAGGACGTTTTCTCTACCAAAGACTTCCTGATTTTTCTCCTTCTCCTCTATTTCTACGTATGATTTACCGTTGAAAGGAATTATTTTTCTATTTCATTTCTCTTCCACAGCCTTTTCTCTTCTTCCCACGCTTCTTATCTCTATCGTTACTATGAAAATCTCCTGTACTTGTTTAGGATACTATTTCTTCTTCTTCTTCTTCTTCTTCTTCTTCTTCTTCTTCTCTTCCTCTCTTCCTCTTCTCCTCCTCCTCCGCCTCCTCCTCCTCCTCCTCCTCCTTCTTCTTCTTCTCCTCCTCCTTCTTCTTCTTCTTCTTCTTCTTCTTCTTCTTCTTCTTCTTCTTCTTCTTCTTCTTCTTCTTCTTCTTCTTCTTCTTCTTCTTCTTCTTCTTCTTCTTCTTCTTCTTCTTCTTCTTCTTCTTCTTCTTCTTCTTCTTCTTCTTCTTCTTCTTCTTCTTCTTATGTTCCGATTTCTCCATCTGCCTCCTAACTCTCTTACTTTTTATTTTTGTTGCATTTCTTCCCATCTTCTATTTTTCAATTGAGGCGCTAAGAACTATAGTAAACTAAGCGCCAGAAAGTTAAAACCGAGAAAATGGCGTTACAAGTTTCAGCTCACCTTTAAAATGCTGCCAAATTCATATTTATTACACTGGACTTACCAGATTTTTACTGTGAATTCATGATAGCATCAGCCACGTCTTGTTTCATCTCAAGTATTTAATAAACAGAAAATAATAAATAAAAATGGCACTTACTATACTTTGGCATTGTGTCTGATACGTATTGGTGGTAGATAAGGACAAAATACTTGGTGGTTAGGATACTATGGCTCCAAAGCATAAGGTTTTTTCTCTTTTAATTATGAAAAAATCAGATATTTTGAAAGGTATAACCAAGGTGTAACCCTGAATGTATGATATGGCACATAAGTTGGAAATAACTTTCAGTGAAAATAATGGTTCTACAATGCTAAAATCAGTTCACTGGCGCTTAGACTTCTCTGGCACATTCTATGTTCGACAATAGTGGTGCTTAGACTGTTTTAGAAAGGTTTTTATTATAATAATATGCTTTCTTGAAGAGGCATACATTATTGACTGGCTATTTTCTACCAAGAAAATAGCAGAAAGATCATTAAAGAATGTTGCTTTTTTGAAAAATGTTGATATTTTGATGGTCATCAACTTCAAAAGTTGATGGACCCCAACTAACCTCCAGAATGAGTGACAGTAAAAGATAGTGTTATTTCAACAATTTCTGCAGATTGACCTCTAGGTTTTTCTTTTTTTATGTACTTTCGCTCATTTTTAGTATTTCCAAAGTTCTTGGGTGAATAAACTTATCCATTTTGAACCTTAAATTACACTTCACAATCACCTTTACAGCACTTATGGCAAAAACAGCATGGGCAATGGCAGTTGAGTCACTCTTGCATTGGCAACTGGAGACTTCTACAGGTGTGCCATAACAAATTTGTATTAATAATAAATTTCCCTCACTACCCTATCGCTTGAGCTTCTTTGGCATAGTAGAACAATACTGGATCTATCCATAGAGTATAAAATCTCATTTATTGAATTTTGGCGCTTAGGTCACTATGGTTCTTAGCGCCTCAATTACTACTATCTTCCTGCTTTTGTTTACTTTCACTTCTTCGTTCTGTTCTACTTCCATAACTGTTCATAGAGAGTATATCTTCATGAATAGACACAGCTTTCTTAATTTTGCCCTATTTTTCTCTCTCATTTTCGCGTGCTTCCTATTCATCTTTACCAATAATTCTACACGCTTTTCCTTTTCTAATATTTTCCCCCTTCTCCTCCACCTATTCCTTTCTCCCTTCTCACACTTTTTCTGCAGTTTACCACTATTGAACTCGATTTCTGAAGAAAAATCATCCAATACATATTCACAACATGATGTCTCCATTCACGAGCCTTCAAAAAGTTCGCCACCAATCACACATTTCTTTGAAAAGTCTACCTCTGCTCCCTATCCCTCACCACACAACACTCACGTTCCAAAGTTGAAAGAAATTCAGTTCTATCGTATCTCAGCTTTTCAGAACGATCGACTTTTAAATATTCATCTGAATGGAGTTTTTGGGGGAAATGTTTCGACACTTTTTCATTTCCAGCGCTAGCTGATGTTCAAGTTCAAGAACCCTCTAAACTCCATGATATTCGAGTAGAATCATTGCTTCCTTGAGTAAAATGAGTCTATTTAAGAGAGCTATCAATCATTTAAACGAGTTATGGAGGATGATAATGAACTAAAATAGAATCATTAAGAAGGGTGAAGAGATCAGTGTTTTGATGCTGAATTGAAAATGGTGTAAGAATATTGGAGAGATCAATGGATCAGATGACATTCCAGTTAACGACTAGAGAAGTTGTTGGAAATAATTGATTATGAGAATTGATGAGATAACCGATAAGGTGGTTCACTTGCATATTTTTTGTGATTTCCTCTCCATTTATTCCAATCAATTGAATCTATTTCGTCCCATGAATATCTACTTACAATTTAATATCTCCTAATTTATTCTTATTGCTGTTCACTGAATGGATCAAGGCCATATTAATTTGGTAATAGGCTGATTATTGTTCACGTCTTGACACCGGCTAACATTTGCAGTCAACCTGTGAAACTTTTTATATTGATATATTTTCTGTTATTCCTCTCTCATGAAATGTATGGGTAATGTCTCTCCATAATTTCAATAGATGAATATAATATTATATTGAATATTTTTCTCCATTTACATCTTATAGTTCATTCTCTGCTTCTCTATCTTTGGGAGCCACCCCACCACCGGGGCTTTATTCCCGAAAGGGGCTTCGAAACGCATTCTCAACTCAGTCCTCAGGAGGAGAGGTTATGTTTATGTAAATGTGATGAATCGAATTTTTGGTTATGATTTAGTACCGTGATCCGTGATAATGAGTGTCTTGTGCTCGAATATCTGATGCTCCTGGATGGAAATTTCCGATTTAGAACAATACCTAACAACTCATTCGGATACAACCAAGGTGGGTTGTAACCTGGGAATATTATAATTATTTTTCCATTTAGAATATGATGGAATATAAATATTTCTCTTTGTGGAATATGAGACTATTCCAAACAAAATACATCGACGGCTTTCTGACGAATGACAACAAACCCGCAATCTCTCCAAAATCATAGCCAGAAGAATGCTGAAATGACTGAACAAATAAGCTCTCACAAATAAAAGCGCGCGCGGTAGCGCTTATTCAAGCAGAGCAATTTGGCTGAGCTGAAGTGCCGCTGTCATAAAAGCTAAGACTTTTTCCACCTGTGCTCCCAGCTCGACTCCCGTTCCATGAGCCTAATCTGTTTACGAATCATCGGAAAAGCCAGCTAGAGCTGTTCTGCTGTGCTGCAACGTTCATTTTCCCAATGCCCTAAATAATAGGATTAAGTTTTCAGTGTGTGGAAACGCCTCTGCTAATGCTTTTCAGTTTTCCGACTCCCCGTGACTTCTCCCCCCCCCCCCCACCACACACCACACTGATGTATTGTGCTATTGAGAAATTAAGGTATTAACAGCACTACAGCTCTGTTTCACAGAAACGTTGCTGCTAATTTGATACATGAACAGAATTTAATTACATCATTTTAAAGTGCATAAGAAGTGGATGTAAATTATGGTTCATCTATAAAAAATGATCCGAATTCTGTACATTCATCACCACTTCAAGAACTATTTCTATTTTTTTGTGATATAATGTGGTGTTATAGAGATACTTTACCATATAAATACTGATTATGCAGTCTTTATGAGATTCAATATTATAATACGATGAATCAATAATTATTGATCCAAGTAGCATTTGAAATAATTCTTTTTTCTTCTCACAACTAGTTTTGAACTCTCAAGTCATGGTTTAATTTCACTTCCATTTCAAGTTGAATTGAAAAATGAGTCTAATCTCACTTGAAAGCTCGAAAAATTCGTGAGGAACAAACTATTGAAAATCGTAGGCCGATTGTTATTGATCTATTATACATTAGTAGCCACACTATTAGGCCGGGCGTATGCTGAGACGCACGTGAAGCAGCCCACGCGAAGTAGCCAATCACAGCTCATATTGATGACAAGAAAAGAGCTGTGATTGGCTAGTTCACGTGGTATGCGTTACGTGCGTCCCAGCTTACGCCCGGCCAAAAACTTTTTTACTCCTCTATGATAGGAAAAGACTGCAATTTATTATGTATAAATCGAATCATTTGGCCAGCAAGATACATGATTCCATCTAATCAGACTGAATTATTTATGACCAAATTGTACTAAATTATTTAGGACTCTTCTTCCAATCATTATTGTTTTCCAATTGAATTTGAATAATGATATCAAGTATCCAAGTTCAATTGTTTTCTAAATTGTATTCTATTATTATTTTTTTAATGAATTAAAATTGGGGTATCTCAAGAATAGCTATGTGTATACAGACTATGTTATATTGCAGGCTGCCGAGAATATGATGCAAGTTTCCAAGCATCTGTTACGAGAAGCTGGTAGGGCAACTTGCCGTTTGTTCGGAGTGCTACAGTTTGTCTAAGTAAAGATGACATTCTGTAGAGATGACAAAATGACTCCAGCTCGGTCAATTTTGGTTTAAACATTGAAAATTGGGTTTCAAATCATAGATTGGAATGTTATCTACAATTTATGATAAAATTGAGAATTTTTAAACAAATATTGACCGAGCTAGAGTTATTTTTCTATCTTGTCAGAATGTCTTGTTTGCTATGACAGACTACTGGGCACGTTGTAATTGAAATTTGAAACATGCAAAGTTGCATCCTGCACCCAACGCGTCCAACTAGCAACTACAGCTCACGCAAGCGGAGAAGACACGCCGTTCCAATACACTTAACATTGTGATAGCGTGTCTTCTTAGCTTGCTTTAGTTGTATTACTATATTATATACTGAGTATACTGTAATAGCCGGCGGGCCAACAGAGGCGCTTTTCAATGCTAATATCGGTTGTCGGAGAGAATATGTGAAAGGAGATGGATATTGGATAAGGGGATGGATAGAGTGATGGACGAGGAGATGAATTAAAAGAAGGTGAGGTAAGAATAGTGTAGTGGAGTAATTATAATGAACAAGGAGAAGAAGGAGAAAGGAGAAGAGGGAAGGGAAGAGCAGAAGGAGGGAGATAGAAATGAGGGAAGAAAAGAGCATAAAAATGAGAAGGAGAATGAGAAGGGAAAAGAGAATAAGGATGAGAAGGAAGAAGGGAATGATGGTAAGAAAAAGGAATAGGTAGGGATAGATAAAGAGAAGGATGAAAATTGTTAGGGAAGGGAAAATATAAAAATAAGAAAGCATGGGCTATGGATGGGAAAGAATAAGAATAGGAAAGTATAGGGATGGGATATTGCAGCAAAACCAGAAGCTATGAGAGTTGTATGAGAGGAATCTAGCCAGCGGCTTTACCACATTAGAGTAAAGAGAACGAATTAAGATGTGATCATGGGTATAAAATGATGGTTTCATGGTTTTGAGAGCAAAAAAGGTAGTTGAGAAATCGAAAATAGAGAAAGAATAACAGTGGAATTAATTCGGATAATAGATCGAAGAGGATGAGAGGCTGGCAAGGACAAAAAAAGCTAGAAAGGTGGAAAAACACAAATTGGGAGATTAAAAGTAGGAAAGTCTAATAGATTTGAGAAGAGAGAAGACTCAACAGTCAACAACTTTTCCGTGACCACATTTTTATAATTCTCTAATTTTCATTTAAGTAAACGTGGAAAACCCATAAAAAATGAAAAAAGGAGAAGAAGAAGAAGAAGAAAGGAGGAAGAAATAAGAGGGAAGAAGAACCGTAGCCTAGTTTGTTGATGCGTAATTTTGTATGTCTGCATACCAGTTCTTTGGAGCGTATTTGGTGAATTGTTGGTGTGGTTTCCTATATGGTGAAGGAGAAAGTGAGTGCTTTAGCATCATCTTAGAGCTCCGCTATACATGAATTTTCTCCCCCGTAGCCCCCATCAACATCAAATGCGTGGGTCTCCATCGAATTTCATCAAAGTTCAATACATGCTGGTTAAAAACAGAAATTCGGAAATATGCTGTTGAAGGACAAGAATAAAAAAATAGAATAGTTCGAAAAAGATGGGAAGATAATGGAGAGCATGAAGGAGAAGTATGGTGTAGAGGAAAGGAAGGAACGTAACTGGATATCGTTAGGAGATGGATGGACATTCTAGGGAGAATCAATGGAATTAGTGGGGTTGAAAGGATGAGAAGGAAGTAGGGAAGATAGAGATTTGAGAATGCGCAGAGATAAGATAAGAATATGTAGATGAGAATGCGCAGAAATAAGATGAGAATATGTAGATGAGAATGAGGAAACTCAAAGGAGGTCACAAAGAAAGAATGGGGAGGGAGGAGTCAAACTATGAAAAAAAAGCAGGAAAAGAAGAAGGAAGAGGGAAAATATCGAGAGAAAAAAGATGTGAATAGGAGAGTAGTAAAAGATCGAGATGGAGAAAAAGAGAGAGGAGAGAAAGCAATGGGTGTAAAGACAGAAGAGAGAAAAGAATTGAAGAGAAAAATTAGTGTGAGAAGATTGAACATTGAATATGAAAATCGTTCAATATGGTACGACCACCCTCAGCTCTCTTTCTCTCTCTCTCTCTCTCTCTCTCACTCTTTCCCTCTTTCTATGTCTTATTTTATCTATATTCACCCTTTAAGTAACCCTTATTCGAGAGCTATATTGGAAGATACCAAGAATCATCTCTTCAGTTTCAACCCTATGTGGTTCTCTCACCATACCCTTCCATTCCCTTGCTATTCTATTTTCTCATCCGGAACGCTCGCTCCATATCTTGTTTCTTCTTCTTTCCTTCTTATTCTCCATCCAGTAATCCCTGAATATCGGTTATATAAGAGTATTATGGAGTTTCAGACGAAAGATAGCCTCGTGATATCCTTTCTTGGAAGTGGACAATGAATCCGAACCAATCGATACGGATCGGATTTGAAATAAATTTAATAAGGTCTTCAAGGCTTAGTGGTTTAGTTATTTGGTAGCAAATATTTTTGATTACTTCATTCACGGTTGAGATATAAAATATCGGATACGTTATATTGCAAAATTTATTATTCATACATGTACATTTACCTTCACAAACGATATTGTTCATATAATGTTTTTGGATTAGATAGATTCTTGCTCGATATCGTGAAATTCCAAAAAAGCTTTGATATTCATAATATTATATTTTCTTCTTGAAGTGATACTTTATATAAATAAAGCCCATGGATCATGATTGAGGATAAATATGATAGAAAAAACTCAGAGAAAGATTATAAGAGCTTTTAACGAGACAAGGAATCATCATTATTTTCCATTCTCAATTCTTGTTTGTGAAACAGTGATAATGAAGAATGTTATTGGTTATCATCCCTATTTCCTCATGCTCAGTATATACAAATTATCCATTTTTGAGTTACTACTTTCTGAAAATCATGGTAATAAACATGGATTGTGAATGGAGTTATCCATTCTGTAACCAGAATGGTTTCTTACAAAGAACGTCAATCTCCAACTTTCAATCGAACAGAAGCCAGTCAAGCGCAGCTTATAAATTAATATTGGCTGCCATGTATCTATCGGAGCCAATGCAACGAAGTCAATTATTAATAAATCTAACAGCAATGCAATTAGAAGTTATTCTAATCCAACTCATGTGTTTGAGCCAAGCTCAAAATCGCAGATAAAACGTTTATGCGAAAAATGTAATAATTTAAAACTATATTATTTGAAGGTAGAACTTGGCCTACATTTCTGACCTTCAATATTTCTCTCCACCAGACTACGGCAATTTCATTTTATTATAAGAGTTGCAGACTACTACTGCAGGTTTCGCATAAATTCGAACAGCTCAAGCTATTCCAGTTGCTGTGAGTGTTTTCACAAGCTTCCAGAGCACTTTGAGAACAAAGTTTGTCAGTCTCCTAAGAAATTGTTGGAGAAAACGAAAATCTGTCTCAACAAACTGTTTGCAAGTTTGTTGTCTGCCGTTGAAATTAATGTTGCAGGAAATTGTAACACTTCAAATTGATTCTTGACGAGACTCGTAAACTTTGCTGGCGATTTGTGGGCGATGAAATTAGAAATTTATGATGGTAATCGACATCCATTTCTCAGCCTGATTCTGCTCTACCATGATAAGCACACTACAATGCCTGATTACTTATTAGTATTCTCATCAATTATTGAATTATAACTACTATTGTGTCCCATTACTGGTTATGATACTTTTAACATGCTTATAATTTTTTTACTAAGCTTTTAGTAGGCTATATTATCGAAAACGTCTTTCTAGAACAGTAGTGGTACAGGTTTTAAAGTTTTTAAAGAGATAAATAATTCGGAAACACGGAGCATCAGGTTTCTTATCCTACAAGGAAAAAGAGTAAATAACAGATTTTACTTCAATACTAGTGAAGTGATACGTGGTTAATGACAACGTAGATAATAATATTCTCCATATAAAGTGAGATTTGACTTGTCTTCAAATTCATATATTTTCTTACTTATCTATCCAACAGAGATCATCTTGCCTCATACTTTTGGTGTCCACTGAAAATGAATTTTTTATTGGAGCTATACGATCAAGATGTGGAACCCTCCCAAATTAGAGTTCTCTTCTCTGAGAATAATTCCATTATTTGTTCCCCATCAAACTTTTGTCACACCAGAAACTCAAACAACCCTACTATAAATTCATCCAATATTGGTATGTCCTTATTTTTACAACAGAGTTAGATGTGACAAGCTGATAAAACCACAAAACTTCCTCCTATTGAATTAGAGCTTAGCTCATGTACAGTCACGTCTGGCCCTTAAATGAGGGCTGATTTGATGCCCTGCGGGGAATAAAGGGAGGCTCTGCGCCAGATCTCAAGCCCTTTGCAGATGATAAGGGGGTACACGAGCACACATAAACAGTAACACATTACTGCACATAACACACGCATTTGGGTGCCGCCAAACACACACAGGGGTGACCCTGACATTAACTTGTAATAGGGTAATGTGGAATAAGCACACATACAGCCCCAAGCCCCAAGTATCATTTGATTACATGTAAATATTTGGAGAACTCTTGTTTTGGAGAAGACTGGATATGTATAGTGTTTTATTTTATTCTCAAGATGAGAACTAAGTGGTTGAGAATCTAGGAATTCAAAAAATAGGAGTGTGTCACACAACGAAAAGAAGAATTCATAGGAAGAAATCACAAAAAAAGATCTCAAAAATTTGTCAAATTTTTCTCTTGGTGTGAAATCTAGTGTTTTAGGAATGGTTTATGACGTAAATCTTTTTTTGTTTGGTTTGTTTGTATAAATTCAAGACGGACAGTTCTACGCTATGAAGCCTGTTGTACTCTTTGATGTGAAGTAACTGAATAAAGATTAATATGAATATATGACTTTAATGAAATCTTAAATAATTTTTTTCAATTTCCAAAACAACATTTTTGGCATGATAATTTTCAAGATGTTAATATAGTTCAGATATTGAATATATTAATTACACTAATTTTGTTCACAAATAACAGAACTGTACCCAAGAACAATCTGTAATGTTGGATTTCCTATGAGGACTCAGAGTAAATTCATAGGTTGTATGAAATGAGGACTCAGGGCATATAAATAATTAGTAGAGAGTTTTCTCATTATAAACCGAAAAGTATGTTACACCAAAATTGATTATCCGAGAATACTAGTATTCAAACTATTTTTGATAGTCAATATCGGGATTGATAAGATTTGAATGACTAACACATAAGAAGAGTGAATTCAAAAATAGTCACGATGATACTCATCTATTTATCCATTCATGGAACAAAACCTATGAATTTACCCTTTATAGGAACTTTCTACAGCCCATAATCATCTCACGAAATAGACCCTTCAAGTTATAAGTTATCAATCTATGAGTTATGTGGTTTTGCTTTTGTGTGATATGAAATTATTGAGGAAGCTAGGTGACAAGTTGAAGGCTATAAAACTGTTCTGGAGAAAATCAAATGAGTTAATCAATTCAAGAATAATTGAAAAGAGAGAAATTATATTTTCAAAAATCATTGTACAGAATGGCGCAGAGAAACGGGAAATTCTGAAATAACCATAATAAACCAACAAAAATTTTACAAAACATTTTTAGGGCTGGAAATATGTTCGTAAACAGTGGAATTTTTAGAATATCACATTAAAAAAACTCATCTGTCAAGAGTTGTCCATTGCGCCTAACACATTCATTCAATCGATTTTGAAGACTAAAAAGTTACATTCCCAAGCGGCTCAAGCTGCCCGGCTCTAAGCTCGCTGCTTGAGCTGCCCGGCTCTAGCTGCTCTGCTCTAGCCATCACAACTCTATTCACATAACTATTCTATTATAAATGCTCACTGTGTTATTAGGGCTACAAATGTGTAATAATTCAATAAAATAGTGAAATCCGTCCTTTTTAAGTCATTTTCAAGTGATTTCAACTATTTATTGATTAATTACATATGTGTAGCCCTTATAACATAGTGAACATTTATGATATAGTTATGTAAATAGTGTTGTGATGGCTAGAGTAGCGCAGCTACAGCCAGCAGCTCGAGCAGCGAATTTAGAGCCGGGCAGCTTGCGCCGCTTGGGAATGTAACTTTTTAGTCTTCAAAATTGATTGAATGGATGTGTTAGGCGCAATGGACAACTCTTGATAGATGAGTTTTTTAATGTGATTTTCCAAAAATTCCACTATTGACGAACATATTTTAAGGATTAAAAATATTTTGTAAAATTTATGTTGGTTTATTATGGTTATTTCAAAATTTTCCGTTTCTCTGCGCCACCCTGTACCTTGTTTACTTGTGCTGGTCATGCTTGTTTCAGAGAGCTCTACTGAAATTTCAGCCCCAGCAGACAAAATGTTCATAATTTATTCTAATATAAATTGAAGAGGAAAAGTTTTGGGTTTTAAGGCCTTTTAAACGTTGTTCTCCGATGTGAAATCACTAAATAAAGATGAAGATGAATGAAATCTATGAAGAAATTTATCTGTTTCGACCACTTCAGCTGTTTGTGTTTCCCAACAGAGTAAACAAGCTGAAGATGTCCACTTGAAAGTTCTAGAGATTTTTATAAAGCTAAGTTCACTTGTTTGTAGAGAAAATGCTAAGCACTTGAAGCTTCCGAAGTGCACTTAAAATGGAAATGAAATACTAACTTTATGACTACCAAAGCACTTGAAAAGTCTCTGACCAATTATTGAAATTGTTATTTCTCAAAACAAAACATTGAAAATATTATTGTACTGAAGAGAACCACACCCACAATCTTTCAAGCCAATCCTATCATGAATTATTTCTGGTTTTTGAAACTTTTAGGTAGAACGCAAGAATTTCGAGTAGTCAGTTTTTCAAATAAAATTTCTTTCGAAATTGGAAATTGAGAGAAAAATCGCAATGCTGAAACCGATAGTTTTCCAACATTCCTTTCGATAGTTCTTCATGTTTAAATGAAACAAAACTGACTGACGAATAACATTTGTAAAATCAATGTGCCTAACTTAAATCATGATTTCTGGGTTTGTGGGTCACTATAGGCTGTTTATTGACTGCACACACTTTCCATTCAGAATAAAATTATCTACAACTTCCACCCACAGAAAAGTGAGCTGAAGCATGAAGTAAACATGTTAAACCTCTTTGAACTTGAAAAATACTGATTATTTTCATATTCCGGCAAATATCTTAATAACCACTGCAGATACGAACTTCTTACCAGTTCATTGAATTTCTTAGCCACATTTTTTATAGAAAAAGTATTTTGTATGCTATTAATCATCTACACAAAGTTATGAAATTGCAGACAATAAAATTATTCACATTCACCAACAAACTTTGTTTTTGTTTTTATAAAATAATCGAATTTAAACTAAAATTCTGACTCAAGGAGTTGAGATGGATATCAGTATTTGGTTTTATTCTGAAAGATACACAGAAGAGTAGGGGGATCTGCGCACCAGGCCTCTCGCACTGCCACTGAAAAAAGGTCATTGACACAAAATACTCGCCGGGTAGGATAGGATCCTGGGTATGGGTAATGAATAGACAATGATAAAGATTATTAAATTGAGCAAGTTCCACTTATAACACTAAAAAATGGCAAGCTACATAAAACTGGATCAAAAGTATTATTTTCACTTCATTCTCAACAATTTTCAACCATATCAACTGCAGAAAAGCTTCAGAACATGTTGAAAGGAAATAAAAATAGATTACTCGTATACTCGACACTATTTCCCGAATGCTCAATCAGGCAATAGCTCTGAGCACATAACAACGTTGCTGAAGCAATTTCTATTCAGGAAAACAGCAAAGTTCAAACAGGTGTTTGTTGAAAGTGGAACATGAAATGAGCCTTTTACATGTTGTATATTGCAGCCTTTGACGCAAGGTTCCTGATTGCAATGTGGTCGACGGGTTTCTCTTGACGGGAATGAGACTTTTGAGATATGAGGCTACTTTTTCGCTTCTGGAGTGATAATTTTCTCTAGCTAGCTAGCTCCGTTCACTTCTTTGACATATTATTATGTTATAGTTTATATTTCATTTCAACAGATCTCATATAGCTCTGAGGATGAAGAATTAAAAAGATTCTTTGTGTCGGAGGAATAAATGAATCAGTATTGATTATCTTTACCTGATGATTATTCACCCAATGCTCGAAACATTGAATGTAGGACAGGTATCTGTTCCATTTCTCATATTATTCCACATGGGTGCTCTCATCATTTTCATATCTGTATGAGCCATTCAGAATAACTAGAAGACTTTGGGAAGTCTTCAGCTTTTAGTGGTAGCCTATTCATGGAATGTTCACAGTTTAAATTTCAAACCTCAAAGTTCAAAGCAAAGTTTAAAGTTGAGTCAAAATTCAGTATCTTGCAATCGTGGATTAGTGCTTTTCTGTTCCTCCTAAGTGTTAATTCTAACTCTTAAAATCAAATTATTTTTAAAAACTACTGTGAGAACTCAGCACCATTCATGGAAAATTGCGGTTATGTCAACCAGGTGAGACTTTTCAACAATAGATCAGCCATACACTAGTGATAATAATTATAGTGATTCATGTGAACGAGACTAAGTAACATTCATATATAATTTTGATGAGAGAATATAGTTGAAAAGAGCAGATAGACAAAATTTGACATGTTTAAAATTATCATAAGAGAAGATGAGGAGGGAGGAGAAAGAGAAGAAGAAAGGAGAGGAGAAAGAGATGAAAAAGAAAAGGGAGAAAGAGACGGATAGATAAAAATAGGGAAAAAAGAGAAAACACACTTCAGAAGCTGAGCACAGCATATTATTCGCGACCATAAAACACCAGTCCTACAATTCGTTTCCTAATATATTCTGCAGCGAATTCGATAATCGTCGTTTCCTTATGTCCTTATTCTGTTCTCCTTTGGCAGTGGAGGCGGCAACGGCATTTATTGAAAAAGCGTCGCAGTATTTCTTCGATTTGAAGTTGTAGTGGTATTGAAGGGGGTGGGGAGGTGGTTTGGCGTTGAAGAAGGAGCGCTAAGAAGTTATCGACGCTTTATGAGTTATGAGGCAGACTTGGACTTTACTGCAGGCAGGCGAGTAGAGCTTCATGAGGAAAAAGAAGAGGCAATGGGTGAGAAAAAACAAAAAGAGGAATAGGGATGGATACAAAAAGGAATAGAAGAGGAAAAAGGGAAAGCAGTAGTGGAAGAATAAGTAGGAGAACAAGAAGATGAAGTAGAGCAAAAAGAAACAAGAAGAACGGAAGTATGTTGAAGTGAATACAATCAGATTGTGTGGAGAATGGAATCAGTAACAGACAAAAATAAAAGAGGGGAAGAAGAAGAAGAAAAATAGATATAGGTGAAGAGATTAGATTAGACTTCTCTATTCAAATAGATAACATCATACAGCTTAGATTCTATATTGCGAGTTGCGATATGAACGATTGGAACCTATTCAACAATAAATTTTGCAAAATAGAAAATTTTAGAAGAAATTCATTAGAAAACGGTGATTTGATAAATGCAGAGTTTATACAATTATTAATTCGAGGATTAGGAGTGTATGTTATCTAAGTGGAAAGGCGAAGTTTGAACATATATATATGTATATATGTAAAGGGTACCAGGGATATCCTTCCCATTAACACTTGGCCTTGGGTTGAAAGAGAGAAAGAGGAGTAGTGAGAAAATGAGAAAAACACATTTGACAAGCTGCGCACAGCATAGTAAAGAAATAAAGTAGAGAGAAGAAATGAGAAAAGTATGAGATTCAGATTCAGATTCAATCACTCTATTCATGTAGATTACATAATACAATAATTCGAATCCTATGCTATATAACAATAAAAATGAATGAAAGTTACACTGATTGCATTATGGTTTGCATAAGTTGGCTAATTATAAACTATGAAAACTTGCGAAATGAAACAGATGTAGGATTCAATAAGCTAACGGTAATATAAATTTGTGCTGTATCTACATAAAATGGCGGAGTTTAGCCATTCTTGGAGAGGGATGTTCAAAGACATCTCTCCCATTAACACTCAACCATGAGAGAGAGAGAGAGATTCAGATTCAGATTCAATCACTTTATTCATGTAGATTACATAATACAGTAATTCAAATCCTATGCTGTGAGAATAAAAATAAATGAAAATTACACTAATTACAATCGAGAGATTAGATTAGATTAGATTATTCACTTTATTCAAGTATGGTACAGCATTTACGATCTTAAATCCTAGTACTATGTTTTTATATGAATATTAATAATAATAATTAAGACTTAAATAATTCAATTTGATTTAATCGTACTTGAAATAAAATGATTAATTCTACTACTAAAAGGATGTAAAGTGGGGTGAAAGGGGAGGGAAACTGCAATGTAGCTGCTTTAATGTTGGACCGCCTCCGTCATTCTCTCAAAAAGATGCTTCCTCAATTTTGAAATGAAGTTCGCTCGACTCTCAATGGATTTAATGGAATTGGGGAGTGCATTCCAAGCACGACAAGCACTAACAAGAAATGATTTATTATAAATTGTAGTTCGATGATTAAGTATCCTCAAAGTATTTTCTCCAGTCCTAGTGCTTGGAACATCTAACCTCCTACCTTCAGAGACAAATTGAAAATAATCTTTGAAATAATAAGGCTTGCCATACTTTAAAGTGTCCCTAGTAAGTTTCACTATTCGGAAAAGTCTTTGTTCTGGTAATTTAAGGGTTGAACTATCAATGTGTGCTTGAGTGATCCTTTCATGGCGTTCAAGAGAGTACACAAACCGTAGGCAGTAATTTTGGCAACGCTGAAGTTTATTATTTAGAGTAACTTGCATGTCATTAAGAACAGAATTGCAATACATAAAGTGTGAGAATATCAACGATTTAACAAGTAATAATCTAATGTGTCTTGGAAGAATGTCTTGCAATTTTTTTATTGGGTGCATGGCTGAGAAAACTTTTTTACAAGTGCTGTTAGCTTGCTCTGACCAGTCTAGAGTTTTATTCATGAGAATTCCAAGATTCTTTACTGAGCTGCAGTAGGGTATTTCATTACCATCAACAGTGATTTTGTGGATTGAGTTAAAATCAATTTTGTTAACTTTTTTTTTGCGGATGATGCCCACATAAGCATTTTTTAGCTTGTGCGTGGGTAATGGATCATGAGTGCGAAGGTGATTGATGAGGTGAAAGCTAGTTGAGAGCTAGCTTCCAATTTTCAGGGAAGAAACCACTATCAGGAGATTTATTGAAGATGTATGTGATGATTGGTAGCACTATGAATAACATTTTTTTGATAAATTTTATTGGTATCCTATCTGCCCCAGTAGCATTACTACGAACATGTTGAATTGCTTTGTGAGTTTCTTGTTCTGAGATTGGATGAAAATTAAACTGATCAGCTGGAGCTATGTTCAAATTAGTTATCTGGTTATTCAGATTATTAATATGGTTGTTAATTGTTGTCTCGTCTCGTTGATTTGAATGTGAGATGAAGTATTCATTGATACGGTCGAGTGGTAAGTCATTTATGGTTTGAGTTTTCTGTTTACCTAGGCCAAATTCTTTTATACCACGCCATAATAATGATGAGTCTTGTCTGTTTTCAGTTATAAATGAATTCAAGTATCTAATCTTTGAGTTACGTAACTATTGTTTAACTTTATTTCTGAGACTTCTGTATTCAACTAAGCTATCTAAATTATGAGTCTTTTTAGATTTTCTATGCGCCTTGTCTCTTTGTCCCATCATCTTGAGTATGTCATTTGTCATCCAAGGTACACGTTGTTTTCTATTAATTCGTTTGGTCACTTTAGGTGCATGTCGGTCGTAAAAGTCAAGAGTAAACTTTTCAAAAGTTTCAACCATTTCATCAACTGAGGGTAAGAATTCAATCAGATGCCATGGAGTATGATTCACGTCAGTCAGAAAGGCGGCTTCGTCAAAATGTTTGAAATCTCTATACGTTAAGTATTTTTGTTCTCGTTTGGGTGGTTTGCACGATAGTACACAATAGATCAAATCGTGTCCAGAGATAGCTGGGACCGAGATTTGCCCTGTGTTAATAACTTCATCGGGGTCACTGACTATTAGTAAGTCTATGAATGTGTCAGAGTCATTAGTATGATGAGTTGGGTCCAATGGTAAAATAGTCATGTTTAGGCATTGGAAGATATTTGTCAATTGATAGTAGTCAAAGTTACGATTAGACAAGTTGAGGTCCGTATTAAAGTCACCCATAACTAGGACACGGCTATAAAAAGGCAAGAAGGTGATCAATGCATTTTCGAAATCTGTAAGATGTCCTATCTTTGGGAGCCTATAGCAAATTCCAACTAGTAGTTTATCGGAAATGGATAAAGATAACTCAAGTAACATAAATTCAGGTCTAGCAGAGTATTCTTGTACTGATGTACTTGATATTTTAGTTTTTATCCCCTCTTTTACATAGACAGCTACACCTCCACATCCCTTATTCAAGCGATCATTACGGTATAGTGTATATCCGGGCAAATTAACTTGATTGGATGGTATACTAGGCTTCAAAAATGATTCAGAAATTCCAATAATACTGAAATTTTGAAAACGGAAGATAGCTCTGAGTTCATCCATGTGACAACTAAGGGATTGAACATTTAGGTGTGCAGCAGTTAGTAATTTATTGTAAGATTGAAGCTTGGTTGATAGAAAGAGACCTGAGTCTAGGTTGTTATTATTGTTGTTGAGGTTATCCCAATTGTTAGATAGTGCGAGCGAGCGAGCTGCATTATCAGTAGCGGGCATTACAGAAGAGACAAAACGACAATCCAAAAAGAGAGCAAGCACACATTACAGGGAAGATGAAGATGAAATTGAAAATGAAATAGAAATAAAAACTAATGATGCTTAACCTAAGTGACTTAATAGTCAAAGCCTCTCGATGTAGCGAGTGCATGAAGGATGTATAGATAGTTCGGCTCTCTTCACCATTTAAAACTACACAAGCTAGTTCGATTTTCATTTGCACACACGCAGAACAAGAAGTGATCTTCGGAAGGGGTTCGTTGCAGCCCTAGACCAGATGATTTTCGTGAGAGACTGAGATAACAGCAAGTTTTGATAAAGTTCCCAGTTGAACTGCAAGAAAAAAAAGCGAGCAGAAAAAACGGCAGAATACAAGATGGAATAAAGAGACTAGGCCTATTTAACACTTATGACGCCATTTAGAGTATTGAAATAAATAGAGAAGTCATGTTCTTTTACGATTGGTGGTGCGGATAAACAAAACAATTAAATGTAAAAGGGTTTCAATATTGTAAATATACAATAAAATATTTACTCAAATTGCAAAGGCAAGCGTCCGTAACTGTAGAATCACGCATATATATGTATATTTATATAAACTATAATCTTTTGCCGTTAAGTAAATTGGCGAGATTTATCATTAGTATTGAAAGAGTTTGTTTTCCGTTAATTACTAATTATTTATCCCCATCACTAAATAAATGACATTAAGAAATATTATATTTGATAATAAAAGTAGTGGGACTCAGAGTCAGTGAAGTAATCAATATAAATAAATCACTGATCGTCATTAATGTCATTAATAATTGAAAAGTTGTTCTGATCTTCAATAACATTGAACAAAATAATAACAACTGCTACGAATCAGAAGAGTAAAAAATGGAAATAGCGTATTTCATGAATTGATCTTTGAGTTTGATTAGTGTTTTATGGCCTTCAAAATAATTCAAGTTCATTGTAAGCAATAATAATATAATTAAACGTTCGTTGTGGTCCTCTCCACACTCATTCGAACCACTAGTGATACAAGAGTTAAGAACAATACTATGTATTAGATTTTATAAATCTTGGTTATCCAATTGATATTGCATTATTATTCACAAAAAAGAGGCCATATTACTGCATGAACAATTGAGAAAATGCCGGTTGGAAGATTGTTTGAATCTTATTGAACTTTCATGATAACAGTAGCCTATATAGCTATAATAATGTGATTACATTCATTTTACTTCTGTAAAACACAATAGATAATCCACGAAATAACTTCTAAATAAGAAGAAAGGTGGAGATCGTGAGAAAAGGAAGAGTAGAGAAAATACGATAACAAGAAAAAATAATACAGGTAGTATATCAATAATGAAATAAAAAGAGTGCTATAGATGATGAATATACCAAGTATGAGAAAATGAGACAGTAAGGAATAACAAAATGAGAAAGAAAAACTGAAATAGCATTTTTGTGCCAGCAGAAGAGTAGGCTGCCTATCAGTTGTACTGCTTTCCTCTCAAGGAAATTCTGTGAAATAGCTATAAAACTTTCCATAACCTGGACTAGATCAAAGTAATAATGGCAAAAGTTTCAACAACACACGGTCGTATCTGTTTGGCTGTACTCAGAAAAAGAGAGAATGAGGAAAAGACTGTACGGTAAAGCAATAGGAGAGTATTGGAAATATAATGGGAGGAAAAGGTAAAAGAAAGCAGGTGATGGTGTGTCGGAAAAGAAGGGAGACAGAGAACAAAGATGAATGAGTGAGAGAATAATACTATGAAAATATGAACTAGGAAATGTTTGAAAAATACTTACCAGTTATAATTTTAATAATTTCTCAGTTGAATCATTTTCCTGGAAAAAAACTATACTAATCCAGATAATGAAATTCAAGTTTCACAAAACCAATTTCAACAATGATCAATTATTTATCTAGTTCTGTACTACCCTTCAACTGTACTGTGAAATGTTATACCTCTCATATGATTGATCACATTTCTCCACTCAATGAATATTAACTATATTCTTCTCACTTCCTTACCAGCCTTCACGCCAACTTCACCATAACCTTCTTCTAATTATAAGTTTATGTTCGTAATCGTAAATCATGCCACAGAGGAGCTATATACTCTGTGATAATGCTGAGTGATTCTGTGTAATTTGTGAAAATAGATCTTAAGAAGGCAAAAATAGGGAGGAGAACAAAAAGAAAAAAAGTTAGAGTAGTGATAGAGATAGAGACATGGGTCAAATGCCTATAATAATGTTCAGGGGTATCTGAAGAGGGGAATGGGGGCTAAAAGAGGGACACTAAATGAATGCCATCGTACGAGATTCGAATTCTGATCTCGACAAACATTCACTCTTCTTCATCTTCTTGTTCATCATGCTGTTCTCTTCCCGGCCGTTCCACCGCCTCTACATCCTACACCTCCTCCTACTCCTCCTCCTCCTCATCCTTCTCCTCATCCTCCTCCTTCCACATCTCCTCCTCCTCCTACACCTCCTCCTCCTACAACCCCCTCTTCATCACCTCCTTGTCCTCCTCCATTCTGCTTTCTAATCCACAAAAGCAGAAATATGAGAGTGGCCGCATTAGGCTGGAAGAAGCAGGGATTAGAGAAAGTATAAAATATCCTTGAGCAGTGATGAAGAGTGGATAGAGGGGAATGGTGCGGGGGGGGGGGGTCTGCCTATTGATATCCATCTCATCCACTGTCGACCATTCAATCACAAGATTAAACAATTTCCCACAAGAAGAAGGAAAAAGAGGAGAAGAATAAGAAGAAGAATGGTGTTGTGGAGGACGTGAGTCTCCTGTTTCCCGCTTCATTTTAATTCAATCCGAGTTGTGTAGGCTATTTCTGTCTAACTTTTCCTTCATATTTTCCATCTCTTTCTCCCATCTACTTCTACATCTTTATATTCTTATTTTTTCTGTCTTGATTTTCTCCTCCTTCTTTTCCTTCGCCTCTTTCTTACTCTCTTCCTTCGTGTTCTACTTCTTCTCCTTCACATTATCCACATCTTTGTCATAATTTTCATTGATATCTCTATTCTATTCTCCTTTTTTTCCTCCTTTTTCCCACTCTCTTCCTTATTCTCCTCCTCCTTTATCATCCCCTCTCCCTTCTTTTTCTTCTCCTTTTTTCTCTCTTTCTTCGTCTTCTACTCCTCCTCCTCCTCCTCTACATCCACATATTTCTCTTGATTTCCATCATAATTATTCTATCCATTCCTTCCAATCTATTGCTTCTCCTCCTCTCTCCTCTGCTTTCTTCCTTATTTCCATCTTTCTCCAGATTCGCCTTCACTTCTGAAGAGTAATTATTATGTGTCAGCGACTTTCCATGAGACCCCCCTTATCCTCCCGTCCCTCTTAATCCTGTCCGGTTATGGATTAAGTCATTGAGAGATTTCTCCTCCTCTTTATATTTCTTCAATGTCTACTTTCGCTTCTCATGAGATACCTTACTAATTTTCTGGTACTATTTCTATCTAAAAAATCTGGTGTGGTACACTCACACAACTTTCCTTGCCATGAACATTTGCTCAGCCTAATACGAATAGGCTATCCATTATCCATACCTAGTCATCAGCAAGTGCAAATTTCATTACGCTATTACTTGCTCATCTTCTCATACTATAGTCGACCACAGATCATTGGAATTACCAAGGTCACAGGATTGCTCTGACAGGAGCCCTGTTGCCACTGTAGTCCACCCTCACCCAAACATAACTGACATTACTGACGTTGACCTGGACCCGATCATCAAGACTGCTAGACGTACTAGGGTATCTGTCGCAACCGTACCTTATCGCTACGACCGACCACTCATCAACGTGAACGTTAGTAAATTTAATGCATGGTTGACCGGACAGATTTCACAATTTGATGGAATTGATCTCATGGATATGGGAAACTTTGAAATAGCCGACTACACAAGACACGGACTCCATCTGAATAAGATTAAGGGAAAACTTAAACTCGGGGTGCTTTTGAAGGACCAACTTGTGAATGGGGATCGAACCAGTACAGGAAAGGGTAATGCAGGTGAGTCTTGTGGTGGAGTGGTGCGTGGGTCAATGGATAATCAGGTGGGCTCAAATATCTCAGTCTTGTCCAATAGTAATGATTTTTTATAGGATGCGAGGTTTTTCACGTAAACTGCCAGGGCTTGCTTAACTCTAAATTAGACATTGAAATCTTATTGTCACAGGAGGGAACTACTTTTGATATTGTATGTCTGACTGAGCATTGGCTGAGAGAAAATGAATTAGAGGTTTTTGCTCTTCCTGGTTTTAGTTTGAGATCACAGTTTAGTAGACAATTGAAAAGTAGAGGTGGCTCTTGTATATTTGTTCGTGACACATCTATCAAAAATTGTAATATCAGAAAAGACATAGTCTCATTAGCTATTGAAAGTGTATTTGAAGTAACCGCTATAGAATTGAGATTGAAAAAGATGCCACAAAAAATAGTAGTCTTATGTTTATATAGAGCTCCTGATTCGGATTTTGACATTTTTATCGAATTACTAAGATCTGTTTTATCAAAAGTAACAAAAGAGAAAGGTAAAATAGTATGTTTATGCGGTGACTTAAATGTAGATTACAATAAGGATGACAAAAACAGCAGTGTGTTCAAAGATTTATTAACAACATTCAAATTCAACAAAATAATTAAGGGCCCGACAAGAGTAACAAAAAATTCAGCCACAGAAATTGACTACATTATTTCAAACTATCCATCAGCTCTCTGTACTGGCAGAAATATTCCCTGTTCTTTCTCCGATCACGATGGTGGCAGTGCTACACTAAAATTACAGAAATTCAAATCCAATTCTAAAGAGAAAATATGTTTGCCATATGGGAAAAGTAAAAAGTACAGAGTAATTAATCAAAAAAATGTAACAGCTTTAAATAATGAGCTTTCAAATGAATGCTGGCGCTCTGTTTACAATTCCACAGATGTCGATACGATGTTTAATAGCTTCATGAACTCCTATATAGGTCACTGTAATCAATATGTTCCAGAAAGATTAGTGGGCAAGAAAAAAATAGATAAGCTATCATGGATTACTCAAGGTATCAAGATATCTAGAGACAGATTAAAGACACTGAGCTTGTTATTGAAAATGCCATCTTCAGTTGGTACTATGATTCACTTAATTACATCGTCAGGTATAAAATACTTTAATTTAGAATCCTATTTTAAAATTTATAAAAATACTTATAGAAAGGTGCTGAACGCTGCCAAAAAAATTGCCGCTAGTACATTTATAAAAAATTCTACAAATCAAACAAGAGCAATATGGAAACTAGTTAAGACAGAGACAGGTAAGGGTACCATTTCAACATTAGAAACAAACATAGCCAACGAAAAAGGAATTATAAAAGGAGGCAAAGAAGCTGCAGATTTACTAAATAATTATTTTACAAATACTCCTCTGAAAATACAACAAGCCATCTGTAGATATACTGAAGTGGATAATTTTTTAAAGCTTTTTAGCAATGTACATCAACAGTCACGCACTTTTCTCTTGAACGAATTTGATCCAATAAGTAGTACAGAACTCAGAAAGATAATTAAATCACTAAAAAATAAAAAATCCTACGATCACTACAATATTTCAAATTATTTAGTTAGACAAACAGCCGAACATATAATTGAACCTCTCACTTATGTATTTAATAAATCGATGCAGGCCGGCTGTGTACCGTTGAAGTTGAAATATTCTAAGGTAGTCCCCATTTATAAGAAAGGTAACCACAAGCTTCCTGAAAATCACAGACCGATTGCAAATCCACCTGTATTTCTAAAGATATTCGAATACGTAGTGCTCCATAGATTAAGAAAGTACTTGAACAAGTTGAAATTGCTGTCCCCTAAACAGTTTGGATTCAGGCCTGGCACTTCTACGGGTGATGCGCTTCTTTCTTTTATAGATGAATTGCTGAATTCTGTGGATGGAGGATCCAGGGTATGTGGCCTGATCGCTGATCTATCCAAAGCTTTCGATCTTGTAAACATTGAAATTTTATTGAAAAAAATGGAATTATATGGTTTTGAAGGCACGGTTCTCAAGTGGTTTGTATCGTACTTTGATGAGCGAAATCAGCAGGTAGAAATACAGTCTCACCCTTTTGTGTATCAGTCAGAATGGTTACAGGCAAGGAGTGGGGTCCCTCAGGGATCAGTCCTTGGTCCTTTGCTTTTCCTTTTATATATTAATGACTTGCCATCACACCTTGAACCAGCACACTGTGTTTTGTACGCTGATGACGTAAGTATTTTATCAAAAAGTAACAGTCAGCATGACATGGAGTCTGAAAGTAGAAGAGCTCTTAGAAAACTGGAAGAATGGCTGGCCTCAAATATGTTAGTTCTGAATTATAATAAGACGATGCAGATTCCATTCAGGACGGCTCGGGAAGCAGTATTGGAGACGAGAGATGGTAATATAGGTTCAGCAAACGAAGCTAAGGTACTTGGAGTGGTGCTGGACTCTAAACTCTCCTGGCGACCTCATTTAGACCAGCTAAAAAGCAAACTCAACTCGGCAGTATTTGTTCTAAGAACCTTGAAGAAATTGCTCGATACAGGAACGCTTAGAAGTGTTTATTTTGCTGTGTTCCATTCTCTCCTCTCATACGGTGTTGTATTTTGGGGCAATTCAACTCATGCAATACATATATTTAGGATTCAAAAGTGGGCAGTTAGAGTGATGGTGGGTGAATCTATTAGAGCAAGTTGTCGAGATTATTTCAAAGAGTTAAAGATTCTTCCACTAGCAGGAATATATATATTGGAGGTTCTTTGTTTTATTGATAAGAATAAAGATAGGTTTAATACAGGAGAATTGTTTCACTCGTACAATACTAGATATAGACAAAACCTCAGAGGCGACATTCATCGAACTAGTATGTACGAGAGGGGGCTGAAGAGTGCAGGAATTCGGTTTTATAGCTCATTGCCAGCACATATTAAAGCTCTCACAGGTGAGAATTTTAGAATTAAGGTGAGAGAGGAGTTGTTACAGGTTTCTCCTTATTCCGTTCAAGAATTCTATTTGCATTATGAAATGCAAAGATTGACTTAGAATATAATTGACGAATCCGTATACCCCTTTCACAGGTGGTCAGTGGGATGAAAAATGAAAAATGAAAAAAATAACATCACTCCTTCTCTCTCACACACACTGTCCTATTACCTACCCCTAAGTACAAAGCAGCATCACCGGAGGGAGAAACAGGGAGTGGTGTCGGAAGAATTGCTCGTCCTTGACCATTCCAGTGATTTGTGGACGACTATAACAGTGAAATTTGCATTCGCCGATGACGCCTCGCGCCTGCCGGCGCTTCGGCTAATCGTGTGTGCGATTTGAAATTTTCACAAGCCCATGATGACTTGCGCCTGTCGGCGCTTTGGCTAGATTTTAGCCAAATTGACTTGGATTTTGAATGAATGTAGATTTTTTGGTACCTATTTCAATATATCGGATCAAAGAGGTGGAATCGATAAAGGATCATACTCTGTTATTTTACCAAAAATTTATTATGGAACACCAATACTTTTTCCAAATGTGATTTTTGACTCCTTTAAATCCTGATATGGATTGCTTTGATTGCGATTTTGACGGAATGGCATTGATACAATTTTTGCACACGAGCGGCAAGCACGCTGCCTGCGTTGCTCAAACTCACCTTACCGAGCCAGGTAGTGCGGGTTGCCTATATACAGATTCATGTAGTGTGGGTTGCCTATCTACAATCTACTTAACTTTTCAAGTCTGGGGTGGCGCCCCTGCTAATCTTACACAAAGGGGACATATGCCAGTTGATTGAGCAATCAATGACTTTATTAATGACTTTATAGGGTGTCTGTTTGAAGAAAATAGTTTGAAATTTTTTTGAGAAAATCGAGATAGAAATATTGCAAAATCCATTTTTTCAACAATGCTGCGGATCTTCTGCGATTTTGCCAGGAACGAGACTCATGGCAGTCGATAGGGCTTATAAAGGGCTATTTCGGGTATGAGTTTCAAAAAAATCGTTAGAGCCGTTTTCGAGAAACCCGTGAAAAACACCATTTTTAGCATATTATTCGCCATTTTTCCGCCATTTTTCGATGAATTTTCTTGAATTTCTTAGTGTCGGGTCCTCATGGTATAAGAACCTTGAGTTCCAAATTTCAAGTCAATTGGTTAATTAGGAATCTAAATATTGCAAAATCCATTTTTCTCAACAATGCTGCGGATCTTACGCGATTTTGCTAGGAACGAGAATTATGGCAGTCGATAGGGCTTATATAGGGCTTTTTTTTTATATGAGTTTCAAAAAAATCGTTAGAGCTGTTATCGAGAAAATCTTGAAAAACACCATTTTTGGCATATTATCCACCATTTTTTCCGCCATTTTTTGATGAATTTTTTTGAATTTCTTAGAGTCTGGTCCCCATCGTATAAGAGCCTTAAGTTCCAAATTTCAAGTCAATCGGTCAATTAGGGATCGAGATATAGTGTATACAGACATACACACACACATACACACACACACACAGACCAATACCCAAAAACCACTTTTTTGGACTCAGGGGACCTTGAAACGGATAAAAAACCTAAAATTGGGGTACCTTAATTTTTTTTGGAAAGCAATACTTTCCTTACCTATGATAGTAGGTAGGGCAAGGAAAGTAAAAAACAATATGACGATGAATATCCTCCTATAGAAGCTTTATCCACTGATTAGCCTACGTCGATGAATGTGTATTGATTCATGACGTAAATTCCTATTACGGTACCACTGTAGTAATAAAATGTGATCAATTTGATTTGGACGACGTATAAGGCCCATTCTAGACGAGCGTCGAAAACGCGGCGGTTTCGTCGCGTCGGGAGCGCGGGTTCGACAGAAACCATTGTGTTGAATGGGCTTATCTACACGAGTGAGATAAACGCGCGCCCATTTAACACAATGGTTTCTGTCGAGCCCGCGTTCCCGACGCGACGAAAACGCCGCGTTTTCGTTGCTAGTCCAGAATGGGCCTAACTCTTTATAAGCTGTTCAGTTACCTCAGTTACTTGAGAGCTTTTTTTCTAAAAAAATAGGCTAGTTCTGAAGATGATATTTCATGGGATAGAGAACAATGATTATTAATAATATTGATATCAATTATGATAATTAATGGACATATCATTTCGAGATCAAGAAACAGGTAGATTCTAACTTGCCTACTTAGATACTGTATGGGGCCCTTCCGGTCAGTAATTCATCCGGAAGCAGTCTTGAGTGTTTTCTACTTGATACTTGATCTCATGACTGCTATTCAATTAGAAACATGTTCTGCAACATGCCACAATCGTTCGTGTTGAAACCAGTGTTCAATAGTAGGTCTACCGATAGTTAGCTGATAAAGGGAGACAATTACGCACTTTGGCTGTGATTAGACTCAGCAGGTCAAAATGCGATTCAGCCGGTCTCATGGCTCACCAGATTCAAGATTCTGGCCTAGAGCTTTGCCGACTTCCTGCACGACACAATAGGCTAACTTTATCAGCTGATCTTTCCTTTGTCCAAGTCAGCCTTTTGGTCAAAGGAATTATCAAGGGTACACACAGCTTTGAATCTGCAAAGCTCTAGAGGTAGCATCCTATTGGATTTCCTGAAATTTGTGGAGATTGAACATGGGATGGTCTAGAGATAAATGATCAATGCAGGACAATGAAGGATAGGATCAATGGCAGGTGTAATGTTTTGGCTTGATTAGCATTGTTTTCATAGCATATGATGAAGAATATATTGCTTTTTCACAATATAGTTTTATTAACAATTTATATTTCTATGAAATAAGCTAGAACCCATCAAAATGTAGATAATTTGTTATAAAAAATATTTCATCCTTATTTATCAAATATAAAAATATTTTGATATCCTATCATTGTATTCTTATCTACCGTTTCAATTCTTCTTACCTTTTGTTTGAAACTGCATTGCTCCATCAGAGTTTGTATTTCATAATTTCAAAGTTTTCTTACTTGATCTTGAGAGAGGACACAGAAAATTTCTGCGTCAAATTGGAGAGGGAACGTAACCTACTGAATCAATGAGGATCAGAGAGAAACAATAGTTTAAGGCTGAACAAATTGTATGTCCTTCAAAGTGGATTCATATTTTGATTTATCGTCATTGAATACATGAATATACTTCAGATAGATCCAAGTGTGAAGTTTTAGTTGAATCTCACAATCCAGGATACCAGTAGTAATGGAATGTGAAAATGTTTACTTGGTAGATGAACTAACAGTATTTGGTTACTTTAAAAGAGTGAAGTAATATTCAATTAAAAAAGAAAGTTCTATTCAATTACGATTCCAACTGTTATCCTCACCCGCAATTATTAGAGTGGTACATGTGAAAAATATTTTTTTCTCTCAAACCCTGATAGCACAAACAGCTTGGGTCCAGCTGGTTTCCAGCTTGAATGTTCCATTCAACAAGCTGGATTCAAGCTTGAAACTCACAGTGAACAGCTGTAATACAGCTTGATTCAAGTTAAGAAGTTACCACCTTTCAAGCTGTTTGCAAAGCTTGAAAGTTCAAGCTGGAATCAAGTTCAATCATCCAAGCTTGAAAGTTCAAGCTGGAATCAAGGTTGATTCTAGCTTGAAACAAGCTGGACTGTAGCTGGAACATTCAAGGTTGATTTTAAGAATGAAAATTCCAGCTTTTTACAAGTTAAAACTTCCAGCTTGATTGCTTACAGCCTGTTACACGTTCGAATTAGGCTGGTTTGATGAAACTGGTACTCCCAATTCAAAATCCACTTAATTTACAGCTTGAAATAAGCTTACGTGCTATCTGGGAAGTTTTACGGATCAAAGTATCAATAGGAGAAAGCTATAGATTGAATATGATGAAGTGAGTGTGAATATCAGGTGGCTGGGTTAGTAGTTGGAGCAAGCTTTGAAATTTATGAAATGATGACCTACTCGTTCAGTACAGGTGACAGATCATTTGTGTTTTTGGTCGTGAGGAGGGAATGGCGGCACATTTAGGTTTCTGGTTTTGGGGTATTCAGAGGAGGGATGAGGAGGGGGGCTGTGGTTCCTGTCTGCACTGCCAAAGTTGTTGGATTCCGACTGACTCAGCAAATCTCAATAATGATTCGGCCCATCGCCAACTATGTCCTGGTTTATGGTTTATGACTGCATCACTTTCCTACAATTCCACAGTTATCTGCACCTCTCATTCTCTCTTATCCTCTCTTTCTCTCTGTACTTCTTCTTCTCTTCTCGCTCTCCAACGCCATCATCTTCTCACTCTCTCATCACAACTCTTCTTCTCACTGTTTTCTTTCATCACATAAGTGATTGTTACAACCTAGTGTACACTATATTATGTTTTTTGTTGAATAAGTTTCACAGTATTCATGGATGGAATCACCGTCTCGAGATGTATAGGAAAGAGTATTCTCATTCCCATACATATCAGTCTTGTAATTTATGAAGAAGGAACCATTTGATGAATATTTACAAAAGTTTATAGCTTCGAATATTCCAATTCAAGCATATTTCATCATCTATTATTTTTCCCAGTTCCATATTTTTAAATAAATTAATATGTTTCATCTTTGTTTCCTTTTCTTTCTGCTTCCTATCTATAACCATATCTATCCACTGATTTACCATAGTTTTACCCTGAAATTCTTCTTCCTTTTACCCTTCTATTTGTTACATCCTCCACCTCTTTTCTACATTCCTTTTTCCTTCTCCATATTTCCTTCTTCTATTTTTATCATTCTTATCTTTTTTCCACTCTTCCTCACCTTTCCCCTTTTATAGTCTTCTTTTTCTCCCTCCTTTCTCCGTCGCTAATCCTAAATCGTCTTACTCATCAACAGCCTTCTAGTTCCAAACCGCGAGCTGGACTTAATCACAATTTTACCACACTAACGTTCGACTATGTCTCTGGCTATTGCAAACAAAAACAGTTCCCTCTCGCTCATGTTCCTTACATCCTCTTTCTTGCCTCTGATTTTCTATCTATACTCCTTCCTTTCTTCCACCCATCATTCTTTCTTTCTATCTTCTCCATTCTTTATTCTTCCTTCATCATTCTCTCTCCTGAAGAAATTCGAAAGAAATCCAATTTAATCTAATCTGATCCTTCCCCCCATTCCCCCTTTTCCCATCCCTTTCTTTCTCTTCCTTTACATTCTTTCTCTTCCTTTACATTCTTTTTCTTGATCTCTACCATTATACATCCCTTCTCTACTATTCTATTTCTCACCCCCTATATCCCATCCCCTTTTCACTCTTCTCTTACTATTTCGGCTTCTATCTTCCTCTTCGATCTATTGTCTCCATATGCTTTCTAACCCTCACTCTCCCTTTCTGTACCCTATATCTACTCCTTTCGTCCCATTCCCTATCTCCTCCTCTCTTCCCCTACACATTTCTTCTTCCCTTTCTCCACTTTATTTTCCCTCATTCCTCCTTTCTAATTCCTTCCTTTGACTCTCCACCTAGCAATTATCACTTTCTCTCTTCTCTTTCATCATTCCTCTCGTGTACCCTTACCAAGCTAGTAGTCTTGGGGATCCGCCATCAACGAAAATGTAACTGTTATTGCTTCAGTAACTTTGGTGTGAAATTTAATCTGCCAGCCAAAACTGGAACCAAATCTACTCTCTCGGTTCTATTGTCGTTATTATTGAGGGCATCGTAATGTAAGAGGCTACTGATTGTTTTTGAGAATATCATCCTCTAATCTGAAAGTATAATATCACAATCACGCACATACAATGTTAACTTACTAAAGGAATACAAAAATATTCAAACAAATTGGTCAAGTGCAAAGAATGAACAAATGTAGTAGACTAGAAAAAATTAAAAAATATGGCCTAGAAGATTTAGAAATGCTGATTGTTTTTTTCGAATCTCATTATTATAAATCGATTTGAAAAATTACAAGAATAACAGAGAGATCTAGAGATCGAACGTGATCCATCTGCTAACACAAGGTATAAATGGATTTTAACAAAATAGTTGAGATGCATTATAAGAATGCCTTTTGAGTTTTGATGAGTATAAGTTTTGAGTTTTGATGAGTATAAGTTTTGAGTTTTGATAATTATAATCTTATATGATTATCACAATCCTATGAGCTCATGTGGGCTCCACCCCCATACAACCGAACCAAACGAAAACTATCACAGTAGGCTACTATAAACGAGTGACAAGTGAATCACTCATTATGCCCATGTCATTATCGTCATAATCTTTCGATTTCAAAAAAACAACAGAGGATACGAATAAAGTCAGTCATCACTACAGAATATTCAACATACAATTAATCCACATTTTGATTTTCTTCAGTTATAACAAACAATGAATTAATAAAAAAGTGAATGAAAAAATTATATTGAAAAAAGTAATGAACTTATGTAATGGATGAATATTATCTCCAGGAATGATTAAATTGATTCAATCACTGAACTCTCAATTCTCATTATGAGAGAGAAAATGGTTTTGAATTATCAAAGAATTTAAGTAAGGCCTACTTTCTAGGATCTATCCATCACAATACAGTAGCTTGTGAATATAAAGACTGCATCATGTATTCAATTGGCTTAATTTATCTGAAGTGATCCATTTCGTCACTTTAATTGAAACAATTGAAGAACTTACCAACCAGATGTTATTGGCAAATAATATCATTTTCAAAATTGTTTTCAATATTTTATTTTTAGAATCTCAACGTGCTTTCATCCTCGTTCTCTAAACGTTTTAAGTTTTCCCTCATCGAATTGCCGTTGAACATAAATAATTTTGTCAAGTTGATTTTCCTTGGTATGAGAAGCGTGTCAGGCTTTCCTTTTCATGACTTTTCTTTTCCTCTTAATGGCAGTTTTATGACTTGGCACTCTAAATTAGCCATAAACAGCTTCTTGTGTGACATGCGCTCTACTATTCTCCTCAATCATTTTATGACAGAACAAACAAGATTCAAGATAGAAAACGCGCTGCTTTTCTCTGTAAAAATTCGCCGTTTATTTACTGTTAAGTATTAAGGTTGAACCACTCCTCCTTGGAGAGGGTTTATGAGAAGGTTTACACAGAATTTAGGGTTGAAGGAAGTGATAAAATAAACAGCTACAAGAGAATTGCTCTTGCAGTGTACGTCATTCGCCCCGCCCCATCTATATCGCTGTGGAGTTTACAAAGCAATAAAAATGAATTAACGGTCGATTCTTATTTCAAGATGTGGTAGTTGTCTCTCTCGACATCGAACCGTCAACTTTGATAGGAATTTTATAATTTGTGAGCAAGCTTGAATTTTAAAATTGAAGATCATTGATTCTGTTTAAAAGTTGTCGAAAATTGAACCCAGAACTCATTTTTCGAGAGCTGTATTGACAGACTTGATGAATAATAGATTGATCGATCCTGGAAACTGTATTCTTGAAGGAGTTGTTGGATTTACAGCTTCTGAGGATTTAACAGATGGGAATGATAAGGAAATCCTATTCATAGTATTATTCCACTTACTATACTAGAGATGTCGCATTCCATGAAGTTAGACTACAGCAGGACGCCTACAGTATAATCTTATTTTGAACAACTTTCCGAGTCACCTCACCTGTAGAACAGATAAATTGGAGTTAGTTTCAAGAAAAATAACATTAAAATGTGATGTTATCACACTTTATTTCGCATTGTCTTCTAGAAATCCATATTAGAATATATTCTTCATAATATTCCATTATTTTGCATAATTATTTCATTTATGGTTGAATCACATCATAGAAAGAACGAAACTAAATGAGTTTAGCCTACAGAGGAAAATCATTTTCAAAGAATGATAGATTAGTATAACAATAATCAGCTATTTTTAAATATAAGCAATATATGACTCTGGTCAAGGAGTGAATTATTTTGGGGGTTGCTATTAAAATATGAACAATATTTTACTATAATGGAACAATAGATTTTATATAGTATATTCATCTACTCTCATCAACATGATACTTTATGAATCTATTCCTGTCGTAAATTTCCATTTCGATAGAACAATCCTATATTATTTAGTTTTCCATCTCAAGCTTTTAAAAATCTTTTTTTTCAATTTTTTAAGCTACCCTTCTCAATTTTATCTCCATCCATCACCTTCAACACATTCTTTGCTGTTGAAAACTACCAATCTTGTTGATAACTTAATATCAGTTATCACTCTATTTTACTGAAAAAGTATCATTTACATCATTGAAGTTTCACCTAGACTGTAGAGTGCATGAGTATTGAACAGTGTGAAATCACCAAGAGTTTATGAGCAATCCCACATGTCTTCCTCTTCCACAGAGATTCACCGTGATACGGGACTCCATGAAAAACAAATGAAAGCTCGTGTTTTGGTAGAGGGGAAGAAGAAGAATATGCTGCAGGAGAGTGAAGACGGTTAACAAAATTTACATCTTGGGAGAAGGTGGATGAAACGGAGGTTTGAGGAAGTAGTTTAAGGGAGTTTTTGAGGAGGTGGGAAGAGGTTTGAGAGAGGTAATGTGCAAATAATGCACGCTGATGCGTCATAAATTTCAAGTACATTAGTCACAACATTCACACACACTTTTCCTTCTATAAAGGGGAATAACAGGGAACGGAATACTCGTAGATGAAGACGGAAGCAGTTGCGTAAGGAGAATAATAAAAGACGTACAGATAAAGGAGAAGTTAACTGTCATATATAAAGGTACAATATGTCCGCTGAGTACTGTACCTTTTTCCCCATCTTAGCCCAATGTTAATTCTTTCCTGATATAGTTTCATTTCAAATTTATTTTTAATCCTCCACTAGAATCCTTTTGTCCAACGAATAATAATTTCTGGCAATGATTATGAATTAACTATCCCCTTTAAAAACTTCGCGATTAGCCTGAATAGGCCCACACCTAGAACTATAGAAAATCGTTGATCTCTCATGTAAATCTAAAAGTTTCAAGTGTTATTGGTTCCTTAAGGCATTAAATTTTTATTCCAATAATTTTGTTGTGAATCAATCAAATCTAGAAATATTCTTCCGTTGTTTACACAAATTTAAAATAAATGATCAAGTGATTCATTATGAAATGTCCAGGACTTTGAAATATAAGTGTGTAGTTAAAGTGAACTTCCCTTTCCTTCTCTTAAATTATAATATTCAATTTTCTGTATTATGTGAATGGAAAAAATATTGTATTAAGGTGATTCAAGGCATTCAATTCGAATCATCATCAGTTCCATGGAACACAAATATTCCTTCTTCTACATGTCATAATCATAATAATTAGTTGTTCCATTTTCCCGAACCCATGCTCTTCATTCTTCTTTCCGCCTATCATTTACTTCCTGATATGTAAATGAGTAAAGGAGTAAGCCTACTCCTTTTGAACAGGTGTTCCATTTCACGTCCGCACAAACTTTGGCTTCTAAAAGTGTATGGTGAACAAAGAGAATATAATATATTTTATACTAGAATGGTATATAGTTAATAATAATATAAACTAGAATATAATAGAATATAGTTTCATAGAATATACTCATATTCTATTATCGCTGGTGGTGAACAAGCAGAGGCACATTTTAGCGACATCAACTTGGAAAATCATCAGAAAAAAACAATGAATCACATTAACACTATGTTGACAAAGAGAACAGAAGGACTGAAGGAGAATGATGAAATTATCAGTGAGGATGGAATGGAAAATGATAAGAAAAATAGAATAGCCTGTGAAGTAGAACATGAGATGTGCGAAGAAAGAACATTGATAAAAAAGCGAAAAATTACAAAGAGAATGTGAGAAAGAGTTCATGAATGGAGTGGGATGTGTGTGAGTGAGAAGGATTGATAGAGAGAATAGAGTATGAGGTGAGAAGAAAAACGTGAAACGGACGGAGCATCGTACAACTTTGCAAGGAACAGACTGCACAGTTATTTTATAGCCTGGTAATTTATTATTTTAGTTATGCGTTGTACTCGTGCTAGCAGGGTGCGAATTAATGGACTGTGTTTTACAGCTTCTCTCTCGCCTTGTCCTGTTTGATAGCGGAGAGAATGTGAGGGAGAAAGATGTTGTATGAAGTTACAGAAAGTGAGAGAAAAAAATTAAGAAAGATCACTAGGAAAATTGGAAGGTGATGTAGGTGGCCAATATGTTGGAAAGAGGTTTAAGATGTGAGAGGAGTTGCAGAATGTGAATATGTTATCAACATAAAGGATGTTTGAGAACAACTAATGTGAAGGAGAAAGCAAAAAGGAATAACAGATCTGAAGACCTTCCAGTTCATGAAATGTTCCCAAATCTCCTATCAATATTCAAATGAGATTCAAATTTTTTTCTCACCACCAAGAAATAATGGGACCAAACAGGAAAAACTGAAAGAAATTCATAATTTTCCAGACGTGGTTCATCGCAGCAGTTCTTGTTGTATCATTTCTCATATCCTTTTTCACTTCGATGTACTGTACAATAATTGCACTCACAACAGTTTTTGAACGTTCTTGTCTCAAGTTTCTGTCCAGAGAAATTCTATTGCATAGAATAGAGCATTAGGCACATACGTTCTCAAGTTTCAGTCGATCTATAGGTAGAACAATTCCTAAGAACGTAGAAAATGCTTTACGAATTAAAAAAAATTGTTAAAACTGAAGTGACCGAGAGAGTAGTGTTCTATTCTGTAGAGGAGTATTTTCAGTCTACAATTCAGTAAATGTTCATGGATTATTCATACAAAAGAATATCATTATTATTATGTAATGTACATTACATATATATTATTAATGTAATGTACAAATTGACATAAATAACTGCAACAATAATATATTCAGTTTGAATTTATTACAGAAGCGCAAACCCGACAATATCAATATTTTGGCGTTTCAACTCAAACCACATTATTATATTCAGTAGTCTATTTCTTAATAGCTAACTGAATTTTCAAGTTTAACATACAAGAATGTCTTACATATTCTCGAAGACCCGATTGAATCGTGATTGGTTAATTGTACCATGTTAGGAGTGTGCAGACAATTTGAGTCGTACTAATCAAGCATTCTCAGCGCAATAATGACGGGAGAGTGGGTTGAAAGGGCGGTGTTGTTTCCACCAAGGGGGGCCTCTATTAAGGTGGTAGGGGGAGACTGTACCAGGTGTTGGAGATCACTTTCTTATCTTGGCTAGGCGCGTGTGTGTTAAGAGCACCTGTCTCCGCTCATTCGATTAATCCGAGAGATTTCAGCCACTACATTCCCACTTTGTACCGTTCGAGCATTCCTAGGCAATGTAGGATTTCATTAATCTCGTCAACTGCTGGGGAACATTGAATGTAATCAGTTGTTGAATTGCCAGTAGTTACCTGAAATACTTTTCCGTGAATTTTCCTCGTTCCACTCATGTACGGAATACGATTGTGTTAATTAGGAGAGATTGATGAGAATAAAAATCCAAAAATACTATTCTGATGCTTATAGAGGTGAGATAGAATGTGATAGATAGAATGTAAATTGAATAGCCCTAAGTTTAAAGTCTAATTTTTAAATAGAAGTGAGATAATGTATGATGAATTATCGTAGGAGAAACTATTATTGGATAAGAGCATGTATCATTTCTGACTCGTCTCTACTATTATTGTTACTTCCATTTGTATAGTTTGACTCTACTGTAATGCATTTTATGCAATCGTTTGTTACTGCAATAAAACATTTATTCATTTGTAAGACTCATATGGCTATGGGTAAACCTTGTAATTGGGAAGATGTAGGAATTTTTAATACTTAACGCTGTTCAAAACTTTGGGATCAAGAACTTCTGGTGAAAAAACGTAGTTCATTCTATTAATGAAATTATCCAGTGCATCATATACTTTCAATTAATGTAAGATTTCAAGCATGATGGATTACTCATACAATTTGTATGTGTTGAATCTGAATCAGAATAATATACAACCCTCCATTGTTATAATGGACTCGTTGTTTCCACTTTTTTTTATTTTATTTTTCAAAAAGCAGACTATATTCCAATTATTTGTATTCCATTATGAGAGATCAAACTACTTCCACCTAAAACTGTGAATCAAATATTTCATCAGAATGAACTTTCCAATTATATAAATATATATTATTGACAGAATTTTGATAAAGTTATTATCACCATTAAATACAATTTCCAGTTGGATAAGTGCATAAATTCTCACCTGTCGTTCCAAATAGAGCGAGGAAGATTCTAAAGAAAACAGAATTTGAGAAGATACTTATAGATTGAGTTGAGTTCTAGAAGATCTAGATTGAGTTGGGATGACACATTGTCATTTTCGTAACAGGCTATTTTTCACTTTTTTCAAATGTACCACTAACCACTATAGATAAACCGATCAAATTGACTTGGATTGAATTGGAGAGTTTTTAATTCAAAATATTCTCTCAAATTCTCACCCATCCTCCACTCTCTATTATCTATTAACTATACCTCCGTTTTTTCAAATTCCTCAATCAACACCTCATTTTCCCACTATAAATGATTCAAAGTTTTGAAAAAAAGGTTGAGACAGGAAGTATTCCTCGCTACTGCACGTTGATATAAGCTAGAAAAAGCATCCTACTCCTTTTTCACAAACGCCCTTTAACTGCGAAATAAAACCGTTTTAAAATTGGCTGTGAAAAAGGAGTAACTCCAATGGGGGCCATTCTATTCCATTGTGAGTGTCCATTCGGACAGAAACTTGATAGATTAATTCGAAACGCTACTCAATTCTATGCTGTGAGAGCTCACGATATAAAAAAAAGAGAAGAAGAAGAAGAAGAAGAAGAAGAAGAAGAAGAAGAAGAAGAAGAAGAAGAAGAAGAAGAAGAAGAAGAAGAAGAAGAAGAAGAAGAAGAAGAAGAAGAAGAAGAAGAAGAAGAAGAAGAAAGAAGAAGAAGAAGAAGAAGAAGTAGAAGAAGAAGAAGAAGAAGAAGAAGAAGAAGAAGAAGAAGAAGAAGAAGAAGAAGAAGAAGAAGAAGAAGAAGAAGAGGGGAGGAAGACATATAGAATAAGGGAAAGAGGAAAAAGGTAATAAAGCTCATTTGATGGTGGAAAGCAGTCTTGCTCCTCTGGACTATAGTAAGTGGCCTGTCTACAGCACTCTTACAAAACCTAGGAACAAGCTGCTACCCAATTTAATCGTTGCCTTTCAACTGAACTGGTCTTTCAATTTCCTTCTGATATATTTACTTTTTATATTCCTTACCCTTCTGTCATATTACCGATAATCCTCACCTATAATCCAACTTTCTCCTTGTTTCTCTTCTTCAAATATGAACAGATAATATTCTGTGAAGTGATAAAGTTGAAGATAAATTATTTAATACTCATCACTGAACCTGTCACTCCATAACCAGTAGCAAGGAATTCAATTCATTCAATCTTCAAATTTGCATTATAATTAGCTAATTACCGGGAGATTATGATCAGATTTGCTTTCATGAAGAGGCTCAGGTGAGACCAAAAACAAGCCATAATACCAATAATAATTGACCGGCGTTAATTAATAATAATAAACTTCAGTTCAACGAGTCCATCAGATGAAATAACTGGAATTGGGTCTTGGTTCTTAGAACAATTATCCAAACCAATTGCATCCAGTAAGAATCTACAATAATTTTCTATATTATCGATTCAAATACAATATTACAATCGTTGCTATAATATTGTCTCCTGCTTTGTTGAAATCAAAACAAGCTCCAAGATAGTATTGACTGAAATAATTGTTGATTCCTCGCTAGCTCTTGTATCAAATTTGATATGAACTTTTTTAAAATTTAGTGTCGACCAATAAAAAATCGAAGAATCGTCGATAAAATGAGAAGTATAAATGGTCGTCTTCTTACTTTGAAATCGTTTGCATATTGAGCATTGCGCTCCTTATTCAATTTTCATTCAAACAATCAGCCATTCGAGGTACAGACTAGATGATAATATTGTTATGATAATCATAAAAACCGCGAATCATTATCAACATTGGAGATATTGTATACTTTAATTTCATGAATTAAAATTCGTCAAGATGAGAAAAACTGAAAAAACAGAATTTTGATGCATCAACAACCACATATTTTATATGAGGAAAACTCAAATGAGCGTGTTCTCTTGTAAATTAATTTTGTAGCCTACTGGGAGCTCACAGGTAATTGAATCAATGTGCGTATAACAGCAGTTATAAGTGAACAGCAGCTGCAAAAACATCGAATCAATTATCGAATTCACAACAAAGAAGTTACAGCAAAATACTCGTATAGCGAGACAACCAGAAACGCAGACAGACCACGTAACCATTATATTTTTAACCTTTATTTTCGTCCAATTCAGCCAGAGAGTATAGAAAAAGTATAATAATAATGATAATAGTACAGTACCTCCATTTTCTTGTGGTTTGGCAACCTATTGTTCGGTTCTGGCCACGGGGAAGCCAGAGAAGCCAAATCGAATTCAGAATATTATGCGAAGAAATGGAGTGGAGTGATCCTGCATTAATTGGTGCTTCCGTTACGTTCTCAAGCTCACAAGGTAACTGATTCGACCATGCTAGGTTTGACAAGTTCCGTGTCTTATGATTCCCTTGATCAAGTTTTGGAAACGAGGTTCTAAGTTTTCATTCACATTATATGAATTTGAATGAGCCACATTCGATTATTCATGTATGTAGGCTATAACATGAATAGCCCACAAGAATCATTTTTGCTGAGTGAAGTCTACTCACTCCACATGTTATACATGAATGTGTTACAAAATGTGAAGACATTGCTACAGCTCAATTATAGATTTTCCCATGCATTGCAAATTCTATTAGAAATCTGACAGTTGGCTGTCAAATTCTCCATTGAATGAATCAAATTCAATCCATGGAAACGTGGCATTTTGATCCTCTCACATCAGAAATATGAAGGATCTGAATAATTGAGTAATCGATTTGAGTATTGGATTAAACCAATGTTGAACCACCACACGTTAGGACTACTGTACAATTGTACATATTCTCAGTGCAAATTCAATTGAATATGACCGATTTTTTTAATGGACCATCTATTGAAATAGGCCTATGTTGTCGAAGTCTTGCCTCTCATATCATGTTTGGTCAATTAATACGGAGGCAGAATTTCTTTGCCGACGATTTATTGTCGTGGGACTTATCAGAATTCAATCCACGCTACAAATACCGTATAATATGAAACATTTACTAATAATAAAATTCATATCCAGGTTCGCTAAACAGCTGTGGTGCCGATGACGTCAAAACTCACGGTTTCCTCCCGGCTACGATGTTGATGACTCATACCTAATTACCTAATTCTATTCCTTGGTTTCTACTGTATAGACTCACCATTTCTGAAAAAGTAGAAACTGCATATATAATATTAATATAGATACGTTTCGATTAGTTCCAAAAGATCCATACGCGGATCACTGAAGCCATTATAAGTTGATCTGGTAGCCATATCCCTTTAGTAATCTGGTAATCAGGATTAATATTTCGTACGTGATAGAAAACGATTGTCGATTTTTGATATAATGAATATGATGGTGAACGATATACCTCTGTTATCAAATAACTTCTATTTTGCGGATAACTATATCTATGGATGCAAACTAGTGATCTGATAAAAAATGAAAAGGAAATTTATTTTAAATCGAAAATAGATGGACAATTATTATAAATGTCCTAAATTATTATAACTGTTTCTAATGTGGTGACGTGTTGAAATTGAAGGCTATGTATGATCAAATAATTTTTACTTCTTAATCAAGATCCGTGGTTACTGTGAATCATGAATGAAATTCCAAATGGGGAATTGAGATTTCAGATACAAATCCAATGAAAACAAAGCGTTGTGAATTTGTTCTCGTTTTGCAATGTGCATTCGTATTGGTTAGTGCGGAGAGCCAATCAGGGTTTTGGGACCTTGTAGCATATTCAATCAGGCTAATCAGGCTTTCGGTCTACTTTGCACGGGGTCCAGCTCAACAGGGTTAGCTTTGTGTGGCACACAGAATGGAAAAGCCGCAACAAAACATTTAACCTGGACCTCCATTTCTCCCTCTTCCAACTCCCAACACCGTCATCTCCTCCTGCTCTTCCTCCTCTTCCATCTCTTTTTCGTACATTCTCTCCGTCACGTGACCCCAACATGTGGAAAAACAGCCCAACGTTGAATAAACGCTGCACAAACTTATTCAGTGGCAATTACTGGGCAATTGTTTTGTAGCAGTTAGCAGGTGAAAGGTCCAGGAGAACAAGATTTCCAGAAAAAACATGGAGAAAATTCAATGAGTTTTGAATTCAAAAAAATTTTAATAGGGAGAAAATTCATTTGAACAATTTAAATCCAAAATCACGTTTATTCCACATAATAAAGTACAAGTGAAGAATATAAGTACAATGGAGGAAGGTAGAGAAATATTAGAAGTGGAAGTGTGATGTGAAACAATTTTGTGTACTAATTAATAGATGGGATAAGGTTTAATTTGATGGAGAAAATACTTGGCAATATATGGTAGAGATGATCAATCGGAAAAGAATTAAGGGTAAGAAAATTTCAAATAAGAACGAAACGGGTGGAGTGCTTTTATCTTTTAATGTACAGCACTTCACCTGTTTTGTGGACACGAGCCGCCAGTGCAAATGAGGTGAGGCTTCAGATTAGGTTGTGGGTGCTACATTGTATATAAATAGGTCCACATCTATATCATATGATATGATTTGTATATCATAGTATAGTATAAACCCCAAGCCTGAGCCTTACCTTAAGCCTCACCTTTTTGACATAGGCCTATTCACCTTTTAGGCCTATTCTTACTCCGAAGGGAAAGTTAATAATGGAAGAAATATTTCGATAGAACTCCATCACGAATAAACTCATCCACACTGAAGTGATAGATATAAAATGGCCAAGCAGATATTTGAATTTACAATTCAGTAGTAGGCTATTTCATACTTGAAAACTTGAGAGGAATCTCCAAAGACACATGCCCCCAATTGTAATATCGGCTTCATATAATTTAAAATCGTTTCCTTATTGAGCCAAAAGATTTGGCTCTCAATTGAGATTCTTCTATTTCATAGACACAATTGAACATATTTATTCAATACGTAACAGACAGGAAAATTCCGGAATGAAAAGATACCAGTAAGTTGAAAATTTCATTATTTAATAATGTTTTCCCATATTGGAAACGGAACGACTCCCCGCACTAATTCACGTAGCGAAGTAGAGAGTTACAAGAGTGTGATTATGATGCAAAGAGTGTCAGTGGATGATAACTGAGGGAGAATTTTTCCTTATCAATATTCACATTAACGAGTAAGTAGCTGAACACGGAATTTCCGAGCTCCTAACTAGCAGAAGAGAGATAGATTATTGGAAGACTATTAGAACTTACAAGTTGCATGAAGCAGCAGTACTTTGCTGTTTGTCAATATGTTCAATCTGCACACTTGACTTGGTCATAAAGGCATGCTCAGCACAGCATAACTTAGTTCCGCTTCTATCAGCTTTCATCAATGTGCTAACTTTCATGATACCGATTATTGGTATAAGCTATATCTATTGCTTCGGTTCAGCTTTACTTTCTTGTGGTCCCATCTATAGGTATAAATTCAGATAGGAAGGATTGGATGGAGTGTTCAGCATACATTCAGGATAGTGAAGAGTTCAGCATAGTTATGATGGATGACAAATGGATGGGATAGACGATATATCTGGATGGGTATACCAGAATTATGAACCTTCAGCAAAAGAATTTTGAAATAGATTGACCAAATTGTGAGCTACCAAATCGAATGAGTATTATAAATATAGACAAGGATTATAATAAATTTATAACTCTGATAGGGGTACGCGTCAGACTCTACCATTGACAAAGTGACTCATCAAATATTTTTTACTAATTTCAAAGTAAACTATCATTATCTTTCATTCACAATTTAAACATTATCATTCACTCACTCACCATCACGTTTGAATAAAATACTTGCTTTCGAGTCGCAATTGTAACAATAAATAAATTAATAAAGAAAAATATTAAAAGTAAGAAAATACATAAATTATGAAGGAGCAGATAAAAATCATATGAAGAATTGAATCGAGAATGAACTTTAATATTCGAAGGAATTGTGGAGAGAAGTGTCTCCTTCTTCATCTCAATGAATTGATATTCTACTTCTCTCAGACTACATTGTAAGATGTACAAATACGGTAATACAAAAATTGTTGTATTGAAAAAATTAACTTTGAATATATTATACACAAGCTGCATAATTTTCATCATTGCTATTTCTCATTGGTGAGATGTTATTTTTCTGGAAAAAACTATAGCCTATTATTCTCTAGTACGTACTGCGACATTAAAAAATAATGGATTGGGAGAAACAATTCACCAATAAAAGTTTATTCCAAAGAGTAGAAAATTCTTCTTCCAGCAACAGATGAATCAAGGACAGTATCAAAGTTTAGAATACACCGTTTTCTTCTCTCAAGTGCTAAGCAACGATTCAAATGAAAGTTATTTGGAAAGAAGAAGGGTGAAATTGGAGAGAGTGACAACACTGCCCGCATCTTTTATTGTACAGCACTTCACCTGTACCGTGGTCACGAGCCGCCAGTGAGTGACAATGTTAAAGCACTCAGTAAAATAAATAAGACTTCTGCCTAATGTAGAAAATGACAGTACTCAGACATTATTGATACCTCATTTGACAGCATTAATAGTACATAGATGGTATAACATATAATATAGTTTGCTTCTATTTTAAACTATTGTGGAAAGTTTATTGCACTGGCTCCAACTCGTATGCAATGCAATTTGGACCTGAAGAGATAGGCTATAGAAGTCTATATGGATCAAGGTAATATGATTACAATCTGATTAGATGGTGATATAATTACTTTAATATAGCTATCTTTATATATCTATGAAGTATGTAACCAATCTATTACGATTATATTGTATGGTTACAGCCTCTACCCACACAATATCAAATTATAATGATAGAATTACTGTGAATCATGATAATATTATCCCGTGGCATTTCACATTTTCATGATGGATACATGCTTTGCAGAATTATGTATGCTAGAACAAAAGATAGTACATACGCGAGTAAAAAGAAAAGTAAAAAGATGAGAGAAAAGCCATATGAGTATAGATTTGAAGGCATATAACATTTCATGTCGAAAGAATGGAAAAGGTGAAGTAATAACTTCCAATTTGATAACCAGATATTCTCCATTCGCTCAAAGACGTAAATGTTACATGGAAAATAAGAAATTATTGTAGGATAGGAGAAGTGGAGTGGGGAAGCGTACTCTCAGGAGCCTGATACTTCAGGTACAATTTACAAGCGCCAAATAAATGGCCTGATATTGGAAAGCTCAACTGGGAAAACTCGAAAGCGAGGGATGGAAAGGTAGAGTGAACAATGGATAAGAGCGTAAAATACAGATGGGGATGAAAGTCAAAAGCGTGACGAGTAGAAAGGGAGAAGAATTATTGAGAAGGAAGAGAGAACAAAGCAGATGAGAGTGAGAAAGAGAGTGCAAAGTTTGAAAAGATCACGAGGGAGTGATAGAGAGGACAAGAGACCCATGCAGAAAAAATTGAGATAAAAATAATAGTAATTATTGGTATGCAATGGATCAAGATGTCAAACGGATTTGAGTCTGAAAGAGTCACGATATAGAATAATGAGAATAATGGGAGTGAAAGAATATCAAGGGAGAAAATAAAGGAATTTCTAAATATCAACTCGAAATTATGAGAATACAATGGAGGAAATTAGAAGAGAAGGAAATAATGTATAAATGGATGACAGAAAGATTTGGATAAGAAAACTGAAAAAATTGTGGAAGCAAAATAATATTTTTGAGAACATGTTCTAGTGCAATATTTACTTCTCAAAAGAAAATCAAAATGATACGGAATATCATTCATTAAGGAGCACAAGATGTATACAAAATTATTCAATCAGATCGAACAATCATGTATCATAACAATTCTGTATCATCCGTACCATATCCTTACTTGATTTTCAAATATTATTTGAATATATTCTATAATTATTCTGTAAAATTTCCTTGTATGTAGCCTATATAATTTTTGAATTTAATATTATAGGCTATATGATATATCAAGCCATTTTCATACTTTTTGAGAGTTGTGAAGCAGGAATTAGTCAATTAGAATCACTTGAAATGGAGTAAAATTGAAATAGGAATAGAATTTGAATAACAGTTTAGAGAATAAAAGAATCGGGAACAAGATAAAGTTGTAAAAGAAAGAAGAAGAAAAATTAGAATCAGAAGAGCAAGCAGAGGGGGGAATCGTTGAAATGAACCTTGATCTCGTGATTCAGCGGGGTTGTGTGGGTATGATGCAGAGCAGAAGGAACTCGCGAGAATAAAGTTACATTCGACGCACCAGATATTCAAATCATGATTCAAAGTTTATAACTTGTGAGTCTTGAGTCGAGTCGAGCATATGCAATGCTCACACTGCCGTACGTTCACAGCATAAATTTGCAACTTCCACAGTCTGCTTCTGATCAATTATTTAGCGTGCTTTCTTGTGTTATATCAATTTGGAGCTTCAGCCGAGGAATCAGTTCAATTGTGTGTGAATCATGCTCACTGATAAGATGGTGAGAAAATTAGTTCGTAGATTCTCGTACTGCGTTCGAAAGAGATGATTGGAGCACAGAAAATTGGTTCCAACACTCAGACATCTTTGGAGAAGGATTCGTACGTGGCTCATTCATTAGCACAGACTGTTCTTGAGAATCGGTATTCCAGTATTCTAGAAACAGGATGAGAAATATTTTCTAGTGAGATCAAGATTTGGTTACTACTCCTCCTTCATAATTGACTCCACTACCTCAATAGACAGATAAATATCTCTATTTTTACACTTACCTATAACATTGCATAAGGGGCTTTAATCATCGGAGCTTCGGGGCTGTCGGAGCATCAACCATCGAGGATAGCACTGCTTATATTAGCTTTACATGCATTGTACAATTCAATACAGATGATAGAGGTAGAGCTATCATCGGTTTTTTATTGGAGCTCCGATATGAACAGGGGTAAAGTAGTGATAATAATAATAGGTATAGAAGGTAGGAGCCTCCTCTTGAATAATATGAATAATTAGACTCGAATTTTCTCCTCTATTGATTGGTTTGGAAACTTTTGTGATGACAACCATTGACAATATAATTAGAAAAGTAGAGGAAAGATACATGAATGAGTAATATGAGTATAAATACAAATAAATAAAAAAGATAATAAGCATGAAAACAGTAAAGAGAGAACATTTACAAGGGGTGAATGGGAAATAGGGAATGGATAGAATTTGATTACATGGATTACGGATTGGAAAAATGGAGGACGGAGGAGTGTAGAGCGAAATAGAACGGTGGAGAACAAACCAGAAGGTTCAAACACATAGCAGTGGAGTGAGTATAGAGGCCAGTGCCTGTTGAATAGGTTTTATGCTTTGGACTTGAAAGCTAGGCCTTGCTGCTGTTATGTGTGGCATTGTGATTGGGTGTGTGGCTGACTGCAGAATAAATGAACAGAAACGAGAGGCCCGTGCTAAACCGACCCGGAACCCCGTGACTTGGCAAAGTCAGGTGGCAAACACTGTTCAGGCCAGCGTGACGTCACGGGTCACGGTCACGGCACGGGCCAGTCACGTCACGCCGTGACTGAATTGTTAAATAGCGGTCGGTGTGCTCGTTTAATTGTTGTTGCTGGGAACAACAACCAAGCCGAAAATTACCCGTTTCTTCCATCCAAAATCAACCTTCCTCTTACAGCTTACCTCTTCTCTTTTTCATTCTCCTTGTCTTTCTCTTTTTCTAGCTGTTTGTCTGATTCTTATACTTCGCTCTCCACCCTTCTCCATCTCCCTCCTATCCTTTTCATTTTCATACCTCGCCCTCAAATCCTTTCTTCTCTTTCATGGCCTTCAACTATACTTTAAATCCCCTCTCCATCTTCTTTTTTTTACTATCTACACCTTTATTGTTCCCTCTCATAAATAATCCTTTCTTCCCTTCTATTCTAATAATAAATTGTTTTCAACCATCTCTCACTTCTTGATACTCTTCCGCTCCTCGTCTTTCTCCTATTCCTGCTTCTACACTGTCGAATTGCCTCCTCTTCCACAATTTCTTCAATTCCTTTCCAGTTCCCAGTGAACCAGCGAGAATAACAGTTCAGGAACTGGAAATGTGAAGCCAGAAAGAATCAAAGTTCGTTTCTTAGAGATCATATCATGGGATGATGTTCTCATTATTAGAACGTTGATTCAAAAGTCAATTCCACATGAGTATAATGGAGGTGGAGTATGATGGTACTTACTTGAATGTGGTTACAATTCTTGAAAAACCTCACCTGAAATCAAGAAAAATTGAAATTTTTATTTCATCAATCTTAATGCTCAACTGGGTCATACAAATCTCGAATATGAATCTGAATAATAAATCTCCAATAACTAAAGATAGGCTCAACCAATAGCAGACAAGAATCCTCACATCGGCCTCCTGTTGAATGTGAGTTACTGTCTCAGGGGGCGTGACTGAAGACGTTTTTGTTCATTTCTCATGAAATAGTATGCAACCCGCAGTGCATTTTTACATTTCGAAGTCTGAATACTAAAGATCCACTGCCTGTGGGGGCGTGGCCTATGGCTCAACCAATAACAGATAAGAATTCTCGGATAGGCCTCCTGTTGAATGTGAGTTACTGTCTGAGGGGGCGTAGCTGCCCAGATAGCACAAAAAGCTGGAATCAAGCTGGTTTCCTGCTGGTATTTTCAATTTAACAAACTGGATTCAAGCTTGAAATTTACAGCCATTAAGCTGTAATAAAGCTGAATTCAAGTTAAGAAGTTACCACGTTTCAAGCTGTTAACAAAGCTTGGAAGTTCAAGCTGGAATCAAGTTAAATGACCCAAGCTTGAGAACTTGAGCTGGAATTAAGTTAAATGATCCAAGCTTGATAGTTCAAGCTGGAATCAAGTTGAATCAACAAGAGCTGGATTTAAGCTTGGAACGTAGAGTCTTCAAGCTGTAATACAGCTGAATTCAAGTTAAGAAGTTACCACGTTTCAAGCTGTTTTCAAAGCTTGAAAGTTCAAGCTGGAATCAAGCCTAATCATCCAAGCTTGATATATCCAGTTGGAGAAAAGCTGATATTATATTAAACACAAAATATTGACCAATTATGGAAAAGGAAGAGAATACAAAAGAGAATACAGTGAACAAAATGTTAATATATATTGGAAGAAAAATACAAATCCACTCACAAATCTGACAAACAAAAATGAATTGTTCTGTCAGTCCGCCTATTTTACATTGTTAAACATAACATTTATTTGAAAGCTGCATGATGTATGCTTGTATGTATTTTTTGATGACAAAATTTAATTTATTTTCTTTGAATAGTATTATTTATCATAAAGCACCGCGCGGCGCCGCATCCCCCACAACAACAATGATAACTTGTTACATTAATCAAACGGCCCTGTAAGAAAAAATTACAAGAATAACAAATCATAATAAAATACATGATCATACATTTCAAATATTACAGTAATTTTTAATAAGAAAGAGGAGAGGAATATAGCGAGCAAAGTATAATAGAAATCAAAATATAAATAGGCTAACTACAACCGAACAAGAAGAAATAATTTAGTATTCAACTTTGTCATCTATCAATATTTGAAATTTTTGAAGCAAAGTTAAAATAAACTTACTAGGCCTATTATAGTAGCCATTATAGCTGATGGATTGATAGGCATAGACTGAAGAAAATTAAGGGTTAACATCTGACTTGTATAAGTTGATAAGTTATTTGAGATGTAAATCCCAATTTGGAATTCATTTACTTTTGGACAATACTAAAATTAAACGTAATTCAAATTCAATTGGGATAAACGTATTCCACTTACCTTTGCGTGTTTATGAATAATGTGAAGTTTTCGTAATAGAGAATTCATAAGTTGGTTGATCAAGATAAGATGCAAACAAATTTGGTAAACATATGCTTCAAAAGCTGAAAGTTGACACAGCGCTACTCGTGGTAGTTGAATGAACTCATATGTTAGTCACGTGATAGTGCAAAGGATTTTTTCCCCAGAGAGACAGCTTGAAACAAGCTGGGCTGTAGCTGGATCATTAAATGTTGATTATTTAAGGTTAAAAAATTCAGCTTGTTACAAGTTTGAAACTTCCAGCTTGATTGCTTACAGCCTGAACCAAGCTAGATTGATCAAACTGTGAATTCCAATTCAAACCCCATTAAATTTACAGCTTGAAATAAGCTGGACTGTAGCTGGAATATTAGAGGTTGATTTGAAGATTGAATACTCCAGCTTATTACAAGTTTGGAACTTTTAGCTTGATCAGTAACAGCCTGTTACAAGTTTGAATCAAGCTGGTTTGATCAAACTGTAACTTTCAATACAAAATCCACTAAATTTCAAGCTTGAAATAAGGTTACGTGCTATCTGGGTGTGATCGTTTTTGTTCATTTTTCAAGGAAAGAGTATGCAACCCGCAATTCATTTTCTCTTGAATTTTCTAGATGTAAAAATGGACCGTATATCACAAACTATTTTAATCAGTTCAAATGTAGAATTTATGATTACTTTTTGTCAATATATTTAGAATTTATTCTAGAAATTTCCAGTTGCAGTTTTCCTCTCTCTCTTAACAATGGAAAGGAAACCTGACACAGAGAATATAAGGCAAGGGTAATATGAGAGGGAGGGAGATAGATCCATAGATAGATATATTATAAATGTCTTTATTCTTCTACTTTGTACCTTACAAAAAGTGTTGTGGGCAAAGTTGAAGCATAAGAGCCACTGCCCCCACTTAATCCAGAGAGAGAGAAAAAAAGAAGAAAATAATCACAATCTCAATTTATTCAATAAATTAAAAAAAGTGTGTTCAACAGTTATAGCGCCCAAAAATGTTCCTTAACCAATCCTTACTTAAAGCTCAAACCAAGGTTATGCCATCTCGTAGAGCTTGAAATTAAGAAAAAGACAGTTCAAACAAAATGATGATAAGGTGAAAAAAAGAGTTGAAAAATCATATAAGAAAAAGAAAAACCGTCAGGAATAAAGTTGAGACAGCTGAGCAGGGGATGGAAAACCAATTGATGGATAAGCTGACGGTAATGGTTTTCTCAGAGCGTTTGATAGCATACCGTTACATCCATCTATCAGCTCTCGGCCGCTGATACCTTCAATCGTATTATCCCTCAATATCGGCCAGGCATACAGATATTGATCGCTCCTCATGCATGGTCCACTAATATCGTTACTGAAGTGAAAACACATTCAGGCCCAGTTCACGCGCATGTCTTGACAACAATCTGTAACTAGCATCGTTATAAAATCTTGTGGAGCTACTAATGAGAAAATGGGATGTTGATTTTACAGTTTAAATCATCATGTTTATCAGTTTTATTCATTGAAATTGGAGAAGAGTGTCCTTTTCGATATTATTCGTTGAATTCATTGATTTTTAATAAAGTATAGTGTTCTCGTCGATATTATCAGTTGAATTACTTAGTGATAACTTGAATTTATTTCTCATATTATTCAGGTTAATGGTTATTGCATACTACATAGGTCGAATTATATAATTTATAGGTGGTGAATTTCTAAAAAAATAGGAAATTCTAGAATTAGAAATTTTAAATAGGTCTCCAGCAATTCTTACGAATTGAAATTATGTTTTCCATAGAACATCAATCAAATCTTAATCTCAATCAATGATTCCCAATTCCATTGCACAATTATTAGTAGCCTATTATTTTTTCTATAGATTGCACCAAACAGCATTATGATGTATTATCTATTGTGAAAGAATAATAATAAAGCACGTAAGAGAGGTAACAGCACTATAAGGTTGTTGCATTAAGGTTGTCAATTCTAATAATTGAATCAACAGTATTTATTAATTTCCTAAGTACTTTTTTATCAATATTTTGATTAATTTAACAATTTTGTCTTTCAACAATTTTATTGACGGTCTGACGGACTTCACGAAACTGCGGTGCAGTGATGAAGATAATATGTATTAGTGGAATTGACAAGCTCTCTCAAGTTTTCTACTCCATTACGGTGTTCTAAAACATCAATTATCGAAATTCTACAAATAAATTAGAATCATTCCAACAGTTCATTTCAAACGTCAAACATTACAAGCGTGGAATACATTTTTCAATGCCACTAATAATTATTTATGATTGAAATAATACAATCCTGATTACGATGTAACTACTCACTATAACTGCATACCCATTATAGACCTCACCCACTTTCTCTCAATATGAAATCATTTTATCAACAGTGTTATTATACGGTGAATCATATTCTATGTGAAAACTCTCCTTATGTAGGAAATTCCTGTATCACTTTGAATAAAGTAATTTAAATATTGTAATTACGTCACATAAAGTAGGCTATCAAGTTTTAAAATCATGGGAATGATGGAAAACTGAGTCTAGGTCTGTTGTCTTTTTGTTCTCTGAAAGCCCTTCAGGAGAAATTCAACTAAATCCATCTACCACTTCATTCTTCTCAATTAAATCTCCACTTCACAGTTCTCAAAAACTTATACGGCTCATTAAACCACATCTAGAGCTCATCTTATTCTTTCAGAGCATCCCTTAGCAATCTTTTCACTCGCTTAACGAGTGAATCCACAGCAGAGCATGACATTATTTTCGAAAATCTTGGCTAATGTCCACCAAGAATTGCGCCATTAACCGCTTCTCCATCAATTAACACTTAATGAACGTACTTTGTTCTAGAAAATGACGTAATGAAAGTACAGTAGATTTTGTACCTCTAGTTTTCTGAATTTCATCGGAAATTCTTCGTGTTTCTTTTTTCGACTTACCTATTCAATTTATTTTATAATTTTGCATTCTACTGAATAGTAAAGAAATGAAGTGAGCAAAATGAGTATTAAACTTCACTTTGAATTTCAAGCTAGTTTCCCATTGTATAATAACAATTCTAAAACATTAATATAATCCAAATTCCATTTCTGGAAAGTAATAGAGATCTCAATAATTATTATCAGTTCAGATCAATTTTGAAAGAGAGTGAATTCTTAAAAACATTGAATACTTTATCTTCTTTCCCATTATAGGCACTCTCGAAACTATAATTTCCTCGTCTTAACACTGAATTGAATTGTTGAAATGCAAGCCGATAAAATTCATCATTCCATTTCATTTTTTCATTCTAATTTTTCAAACAAATGAGAGTTATAAATGAGCTATACATTATGAGATTATTTACTGCAATCAATTCAGAATGTCATATGCCATACCACTTGATGGTCAAATGGTATTAACAAGAGTCAAATGACATGCTTTTCTCGTGATAGGTAAGATCTCTTTGAATATTTCGGTAGTTTGTTCAAGATATGTCATGAGTGACACATTGTTCAATTCAATTCATTGTTCATTGTTCAATTAGGATAATAACTCTGAATGTAAATTTAAAATGGAATTGATGGATGAACGCTCTGTCATTACAAGAACATTATTACATTGGGAACACATTGCGAATAAAAATTCCTCTTCCAGTAAAACATTCGACCTAAAAAAAAAATTGCTAGCCATTTTATTTTAGAAACATTGTTAGAGATTGGTCTCCACACCAGAATATCAATTCTTCTTTTTCCCATAGTGCCCAATCACACAATCGAGTTTATACTTCTCCGGTGCTTCTACAGAATAAAGCCAGAAATTAGGGAAGCTGTTCAGTAAATCTAATAAATATGTTGTGTACTGGACCGGAGCCAGTACAGAATAGGCGCTTCTTTTTCAAACATGGGAATCGTTTTTCTTCCACGGTAAACATTTGAACAGAGTCCACAGCATTATACGCCAGTAGCTGTGGAACAGAGTAAACAAGTAAGGGCCAGGAAAAACGGGAGGGTGCTGATGAGGGGGTGGGATTGGAAGGGGGTCTCATCCATCTACATTACGGCTCCATCCATCCACCTAATGTACTATGACATATCACTTCATAGCACACGCTCAACACAAACCCCCCCCCCCCACCCTTACAAAAATAGTAAAAATGTGGAAACTCTACTCCCCCATACCATCGCACGACGTTTTCTTGCCTGGAAAAATTGAAAAAACTTTCCGGGCTGCTTTTATCGCCCTGGAAAACTCAAGTGTGACAGTCAAGAGCTAATTGAATTTGTTGAGTGAGTGTTGATAATTAATGTGCATCTCCTTCTAGGTACGACCATTTTCTGAGAGATAGTTTGTGTCAGGTAACGGATTAGCCTCCAGCAATGAGAATTATTTACATAATAATCATTTAATAATTATTTTATTAGTCCACGTAGTACTATGGAACTGAGACAAGTTTCAAGCTGGATTGAACTAATTTGCAAATATTGAACGTTTTTTCAGAATAGGTTAAGCCTATATTGAACATTTTCAAGATATTTCTATTATCAATGTAGATAGATAGATAGATAGATAAAGAATTTATTTTACATTCTTGTACAATCATAATTATAAATGCAATACAAAGTGAACATTCCACTCTTTGATAATGTACAATACTGCATCAAAAAACAAAAAGAATATCAACTCAAATTCTATTAGCTTAGCCGAAGCCGTCAGCCAGAGTCTAGTAGTTTCCACTATCTAATCTCGGTAGGATTTCGCCTGAAAAATCCATTCTATCTACTATCTGATGAAAAAAACACTGAAAAACCCCAAAACTATTATCAAGAACTAGACAAACCTACAGTAGTTTCCTCTTTATCTGTTCCAACTTAATCATCATTACAATTTCGACGAATAACAACATTCGATATTAACGCTTGAAAAAATATATATACATATTTCTCGGATCATTTGCCAACACTATCAAATAATTAAAAATAATCAGTTGAAAGAAAAAACAATCCAAAAAACTGAATCAAATTTATCCTAATTTACAAGATAAAAATTCAAACATATAGAGCAGGGTTATCTCCTACCATAAATAAATACCATAGAAAAAAGAATCTTCATAACTATACAATGATACTATCCTGAGAACTGAATTGCTACAATAGATAAACATTCAATCTTACATTATAAAATCAATTTAAACAAACCTTAGTCCATAATATAACTACCAATCAAATTATACGTATTCAAAAGTTAAATTCCTTTACAAGAAAATCTCTATATTTCAGTGCTGCGTTTAAATAACCTACTAAGAGTTTCCAATTTTCGCCATTCGAATATTCATGAACTATCTCAAAAAAAAAAAAAAAAAAAAAAAAAAATCATAAGATAGTAGAACTCCGAAAAAGCAAACAATTCACTAATTATCAATGTATCTTATTTAATCAAATAAAAAAATATGAGTATGGAGCACTTCCCATAAACATGTTTCTATATCTACGATGATGATAAAGGAGGTAAGAAATGCTGCCCAATGTCAGTAAATAAATGTACGAGTTAATACATCAATACTGATATTGAACTTATTCTAATATTTGTGGTTTGTTCAAATGTCAGCCTCACATCTTACAAGACATCCACACAAGCTCTTGTTCACATGTTCGCAAACCTCAATGAACGTTCGGCTCGATACGGTATGTTGGCTTATTGACAAAGATATAAACGAGCGAGAAGACAAAGGAAGAGGATATACGTCATATTGAATAAATGGGAGGATGTGAGAAAGAGTGACAAATTGTGGGAGATAAAGGAAGAAAGCGAGGGTAGAAAAAAGATGAAAATATAGATCTTTTCAAAATTAGTGAGAGAGACTGCGTGAGAGAGAATGACAGTGAGAAGAGAGGAGGAAATTGGTAAGCAGAGTGTGTGATTGGTGCAATTGTTGCTGATAACCGTTGAGGCATCCCTTCCTGCGGCAATCAGCCGAAATCTGCATGCAGAAAATGTCATCCTGCGATCAGCTTTCGCTGATACAATGCTGATTCAGATCATTTTTCAGCCGCTGAATATTTTCGTAAAAGAAACAACGCTTATGCGCATGCGTGCCTGGCAGCGACGCGCCAAAATGCAAAAAGAACGTTTGCCTATGAATTTTTCAACCGTTCATTTCTCATCATACATACAACTTCCGTTATCTGCAATGCGGTCGCGAGATGCTAGTCTATGTATCACGACGGTTCGATCATCTAGTGAATGATGCATTCTTGCTTCGGATGAGTGATGTCGACTGGTATAAGAATCATGAATACTTTATGAAATGGGTTGTTCGTGAAGGATGAATTTCAAGTTTACAAAAGAAATTTCAAATTTCCACACAAAATCAATACTTCCTATGTCTTAGTATAAAGTCTATGATGTCGATCATTATAATCACCTCCATTAAAGTAGAATGCAAGAGAATAGTAGGCTTACAATTGAACTCAATGCAATGTTGGCAAGCCAGCCGATGAGTAATGAAAATTAATCAATATTTTCATAATAGCCTACACATCATAGCAAATTAGCAACGCCTATGGATGAGGAAAGGGACTGATCAAACAGCTCTATAATCTCTTGTAACCATTATCGAGTTTGATGAGTTCCTGTATAAATTTCATAATGGAAATTTAATCATGGAATCACAACTTGAGATAACACTTGATGGATAATCATTGTCTATGGGAGAAGAAAGAGCAAATACATTCGAATATAGGTGACATTTATAGAATACTAACAGTAATTTTTTATGAGAAGAGGGAAACAGATGCTTCTACGAAAAAATGATACCTCGTACATCAACATCATTGAATTCCTTGTACTTGATAATATTATAATAGTCTATCGGACCAGGGAAATGTATTCTTTATTCTCTATTTGTATAGAAAACGAAAACATTGAAACATGAATAATTATACGATGATTTTCGCATTCATCCACTCCTCCATCATAATACTATATTAATTTTATGTGAAATCTGTTCGTTATTTCTACTGCAGTGCAAGAGCTTTCAAACAGCGAGATGAGTGAGAGGGTCTGAGTGATAAAGCAGGAGATAGAATAGGGATAACACAAGTAAACAATAATGTGTGGGTGAGCGTGAGTGTGTGAACTAAGCCCAGATTTTGAAACAGATTCCAGTTATTATTAGTGTAAAGGGCGAGCGAGTCGTAACCATCCAACAACCTTGCGATGAGTGAAAAGGGTAGTGATTGGGGGTAGTGGGGGAGGTGCGAGTGAGGGTTGGGTCTAGGTGGTTTCGGTAATTCAAATAAAACCGCAATGACTTTTGGACAGAGCAGATACAACGCTCGGCCTAATAACGATATCGTTCAACCCTAAAACGTTATAGTAGGCCACAAAAGCCTTTCGGCCCGATAGTGTGTTTGATTAGAATAAATTAAGGTACCGCCATCCCTTGTCATAGTGGTAGCAGCAGATGAAAGTCCAAAACAACCTTTTTCCATTTTTTTTTTTGCTGCTCTGGAAATCAATGCTTTTCATCAGTGGCAATACGCATGTGGTTGTATCGGTATCGATACTATACCGATACAATCAATAATCTATATAATAATCTATACCATAGCTTACACGTACAGTTAATAGTGATATAGGCTAAACTATTCTAGAGTTTACTTACAAGTTAGATTAATTATAAGTTTTACGATTGAAAACCAGAATTTTCGACATTAATTTAATTGAAAATCTACCATCACATAACCTCTATCAAGTTGTATCAACCTAGTGTGTTATTTTTATTTCAATTTCCCTAATCAACTGGCTTTCATGATAAGTTAATTTTGTGCTGTTGTGCTACCGAAAGTTAGTGAATTTTGAGATTAGCTCTTCCTATAAAACCAGCGTAATTTAGACAAGTCGACATAAAAAGCTATTCATATTATGCTGGTTGTACTCGGTAATATTCTTATTATCGTATTATGGAAATACGCAATTCAATTTTTATCACTCTTCAAATGATAATAGAAATATTATACCGTGTTATCATACCGGCCTTACATTTGATATGGATAGGCATAGGAAATACGACGCCATGACAGTCATGATTGCCTCCATTTTGTGGGTTTTCGATACCAGTATTGTGATCTGAAGTTTCTAGTTGGTCTTGACTCATTCCATTTATGTAATCGATGAAGTTTTCAATAGTATATTACACCATAGTTATTATTACCGCTAGTTTTGAAAACGTCGTTTTGCGACGTCAAGATTACGGAGTTTTACAGCCGAAACGATCAGCTGAGGCTGGAAAGGTGAGTATTCGCGACGTCGCGAACGTTTTCGAAACGTGTTGCGTATTTGTATGCTTGGTACACTTTATAGAAAGGCTTATTAGAATAAGATGAAAACATTTTCATAAATAAGACATAAGAATTCAACTTGCTGAATTCCATATTGGTGATTTCCGTTTTATTTATTTTGAAATCAATTCAGGATTCTAATTTCAACAAAGGTTATCAGTCGCTAAGATCAATTCCCAATCAAAACAAAAGTTAGGTGTAAAATTATACAGAACAAAAACTTTTGTTTGAAGAAAATCATATGCTAAATCGTCTGGTGCAATCAGTTGGAAAATATTCGAAAAAGTCGACTTACTTGTTCAGTCGACCAATTTGCATGGAATGCGCTGCTAAGTCAACGGAAAATTCTGTTGACAGCTGATTTTTCCTGTCTTGTTATATTTCGGCTATAAGCAACACCTACTAATACATGTATTAGTAGGTGTTGATATAAGGCCCAAATATCAGCCGTTTATTCCGCACTAGTACGGAAAATGAAGGCTTTCAAAGCCTGTCAAGTAGATCGAAACTGGCTACTTGCTATCAAGTGTACCAAAATAGTATATTTCGTACCTAGGGCCGAAAATGTGCGTTTACCGGCTCGAAATCGGTTTTCAAGTCCGAGGCCGTAGGCCGAGGACTAGAAAAGATTGAGAGACGGAATATTACATTTTCGACCCGTGGTGTCGAACTTTATTTTTCGGCACACAACATCAATGAAACAAAACAAAATAAAAAATCAGTTAATCAGTTCCAAGAACAGCTAGACCAGTAACCTTATTATGCTATCTTCGCCTATACTGAATTTGGAGTAGGTACCATCTGCTTGCTATTGAAACTTCGCGTCAATAGTTTATTGATTTACTGGCTGAATATTACTTTATAACTATTAGTGTATTCGATCTTCTTAGTCAAGAAACATTTAAGCCCAAGATAATTTTTGTACGATCATCCTAAATTGTACAATATCAATTCAAAGTTGTTGATTTTCGACAGATATTGGCTAACAGCTGAGTCTAGTTGCATTATCACCCGCTAGATGGCGCTGGCTAACCTGCTAGACAAAGTAACACAGAGTCTGACAACAATAATATTGTTCAAACATGGATTTCACGTTAATCATTATTCAACAGTTAATCAATACAAACATTTTTAATCTTATAAAAGTAGAAGTATTAGTTATTGAAGCAGTTTTCCTTTATTATTCAACTACTGATTAATGTGAAAACTTTCAACGTTCAGTTCAAGGGATCTTACCAATCAAAATAACAGATGAGAGACTACCTTTACATTGAAATACAGATATGTCGACATTGACTCCCAAAACAGCTGACATTTAATGCAATCAAACCGGGATGCTACCTATTGATCGACTAACCCTTACATCGACAACGACCTTCAGTCAGCTGACATTCAAGGTTATTTTACCGCCCTAGGGCCGAAAAACGCATTTTCCCGGCGAGTTGCTGGCGACCTCGCCTGAAAACGAGCGTTTTCGGCCTCCGTATGATGCATGTAAAACAGATCATTTCATACCAGTGTGGCGAAAAATATTTTATCAAGTAGTGGTAAGTTTATACATAAGAGTTCATACAGTTATATATTTACTAAAATGATTGATGATGAAATTCGAGAGTCAACTTGCACCTTAGTTCTATAGGTATTGTACCTGATAGTTTCTACAATAATGTGTATCACAGTAATACAAGAATCTTATCAAGTGTATTTTTTAAAAAGATCGACGTGAATACAAAGTCGAAAGTTTTAACGTGAATCATCTCATTATTGTACACATGGTGGACATATTTTGTACATCATGTATATCATGTTTTGTTTTGTATATCATGATGCTCATTATTGTACATATTATTGTATTTATGTGGACATGAATAAATCTCTTGTAGATCCAGTTGTTTGGAAACTCAGAACTATAAACTTATAACTTATAAGTTACTCATAGTTCCAAACTTATAAGGACCGTTTTTTCATGGGTTCAGAGCTTATTCTATGCATTAAGATTGTTGATTGATCACAATATTAATTATTCATTCATGAGATCGAATATTAATCATCCATGATTAATCACAATAACAATGGTGATCAATCAATACTGAACTTCAAAATTCAGTTCATTAACGAAAATCCAATCATCCGAAAACAGTAAAATTGTTTGCGGACGAAGTTACTATCGAAAATCATATCGGATGTCAAGAATCTGTGATTGAGGTTTGTAAATAAATGACAGGTTTTGGATGGAAAAACTCTTTCTGACTCGAAATTCAGCATAGCAAGCTATAATGAAATTTCCATATTTCACATTTCAACTCATTCTGTTACTTTCTCATATAAATATTGAACCGTGTGATGTGATCACATGTGATGTATGTTTCTATCGGATGGAAAATTCGATAACGTGTTGAGCATAGAAAATGTTTGAATGAACCGCTAATTGGGGAGGAGCTTGTCTAGGCCAATGGCAGACGTTCACGGTCATTGGCTCAAGCGTCTACCAATAGCGGTGCTTCACCGTTAGTATAAATACTCTCTGCTCTGTACTTCAAGTTTTAGTTTACCAGAGATAGAGATTGATAATGGTGAATCAACCAAAACCGGTATCTCGATTTTTTAATAGATCAGTCGTTTGACAATGTCTTGTCTTTTCATTTAATATGGATAACTACCACAATATCGCCTTCACTACTACTCAAAAAGCTACTGCGGTATCGCCGCAGTAATTATTAAGTTAAATGTAATATGTAATATGTTAAAGTAATATGTTATTGGTGGAAGGTTCCAAGGTTTATTTAGTGTTATATAATCTTTATACTGTAATAAAGGATATACAGGATAATGAATTATTATCATGATAATAATGTCAAAGTGAACGTTACTTTATTTATTTCAGTTTTTATGAATTGGAAAACGGCTATAGTCAGTCACATGTAAGATCAGCATGAACTACAGTGACTATAAAAGATATAATTATATGTACCTTATATAGTCACTGTAGCATCAACCTCTGTTGTGAACGGAGATCAAACGTTGAACCTGAGTCGAGATAACGCATAAATTATGTATCCCATTTGATGAACGGTATTCTCATGGAGTTAATTTTTGCTTTGGGGAAACATTCTCATGAGAATAATATTCTACTACTTAATTCACTTTAGAAATTGGTTATCTGCATTGGTTAATTGGTTATAGCAATGGGGACGCAGTCTCTAACATGATAATATGCAATTCCAGCTTATTATGTTTCAATCCCCCGAGTAGGCAAGCATTTACACAATGCTCGAATACAGCTGACGCCAAGAAGTTAGGCGGTTTCGTCAGTTTCTTGTAAGTGATGTAACCTACGAAGAGCTGATGTGAAGCATCTATTGTCTATTGTGATTTCAAAAACAACATTTAGGCATAGCTGAATGACAACTATAGTTATTGACAACATCATCTGATGGAGAGCAAAAGGAGCAGACGATACTGCCTAATTTTTTGGTGTCACCATCGTTATCATTGTTTCGAGATGAGAATACACCGGGCCAAATTAAAAGAAAATTGATTATTGATGGAGGAGGTTTCTAGAGTTACTTCTAAATACTTATATATTCTTAAAATAATAAGGCAAATAACTTCATTATAAGAACTTTATTATCATGATTATGTAATTCTTATTTAGATGATTTGTTAATATAATACTTATACTTTAGTATACTGGTTTATCATTATTTCAAATGATTGTATGAAGTGAGTAAGTTAAGCAATAATTTAGTTTGATTGTTTATTTTGGTCAATTTGTATTGAAAATATGGACTTTCCTATTGTGAAAAGACTGTAATAGTATGCATAAATAGTATTGATATATTCATTAATGATCAGACTATATGGAATCATCTTTATACAAGTTGAAACAATTGAAACCTTATGAATAAAGTTGATTCCATAGTTTTCCCACTGGAAACTTTGTATTGTTCAACGTCCGTATTGTAATCTATAGTGAATAACAGTCATGACAAAATAAACTGGAGCTAACTATAGAAGATGATTTGATTCTGATGAATTTTCCTAGTAGACTACAGTATTATATTCCAATCGAATGATAGTGAAAATGGAAAATTGATAGCTTTAAAATTCTAATTCAATGAGGTTAATAGGATGATTCTATGAATTGAATAAACGTTATTTGAAAACTGATAAGTGAACGAAGATAATTGAGCGGCTAAACCCGATCCGATTATATTTTCTTGTCCTATTTTCTTAGTGTATAGACGGGAAAAAATATTCTACTTTTGTAATTTTATGATTTTTCCTCAATCGATATTATTTGTTCGAGCAGATCATGAAGCTACTCCACCTTTCGAGTAATTCGCCACTCCAAATAAATCATTGACAGATGTGAACATTGCGATGGAAAACATTCAAAGTCTCACGAAAACCATAACTACCGAGCCAAACTCAGAAGTGCTGACACTCAGCAAAATTGAACGCTGATGCTTGACTGAATTATTATGAAAAAATGGTTTAATTTCAGCGGCAAGCAGCATTAGGGTTGGCAGAGGTCCGCTGCGCGCCGTGGCTTGGAACAATTCCAGGCCAGTAGAGAAGAGGCACTTATAAATTATTCGCGAAATTCTACCGCGTTGACAGTTTTAACTATTTTCCATAAAGTCGAGTGGCGAAGTTGGGTCAGAGCGTGGTGGATGACTGAAGATGCTGGCCGTTGCGAATGAAACTGCGACAATGTGGGCAAACGAGAATACGTTGGCTCAGATCTGCTTATTGCGGTTGACCATTCTAATATTATAACTTTCATGAAGATCCTGATGTCATCAGTGCATTTTACAATCAATGGGGTCTCATGATGATGAATATAGAATATTCTCAGAGACATTGTAGGCTTTTTTGCTGTCGGCAAAAAGTAAGGCTGCTGAGCTGATGTACCAGCTGATATAATGGTTCTGTTATCTCTTTAGATTTGAATATTTTGAAAGACATGGTTGGCTTGTATAGCTGTCACTAAAAATTAAGGTGGTTTTCTAGCTTATGAGCTGATTTAACAGATAAAGTATTCATTGTCTTTCGATTTGAAAAAGAAGCTTATTCAAGCATAGCTAAATAACAATACTCCAATTGACAACATCAGCTGTTGGAGCACACAAGGCGCAGACAAACCCGTCTAAATTTTTGGTGTGTGCTATGATTTACATTATGACATTATTCTTATTGAAAATTCATAGTTTTTAGTGGTTTATCATTGAATTCTACAATCCAGAGGACTGCCTGATGATTACATAGAGCTCTAAAATATATTGTTCAAAGGGATGAACTACAGTTATCAGCTTCTAACAATGGATTATCTTCATGTAGCATAATAATATCTTCCAAATAGGTTCCGACTTTACTGGAATCTTGAAATTATTAATAATATATGATGGAGATGAATTTTTGTTGCATTGAGTGTCATAACCCTCATTAGAATTGTGTAATTTGAATGGTTGAGTGCAATAGGCCTAAATTGAATAAAATATCCCCGTCAGTCTCATTCCATTATAAAGAGCATCACAATACCAGAAATACATGTTGAAATCAGAGCAATACGTTGAAGATGTACGAAGTTATGAAATTCACGTTAATTCAAATTAATATACATAGGCTACGGTATTAACATCAATCATTGTGGTACACGCAAGTAATCAAAAAGGAATTTGGAAAATCAGTGACTGATATTAGAACACAAGTGAAGTACTATGCACGATTCTCAATGAAGTACGAGCTAATTATCTATTATCCTGAACACAATTTATTACCGGAAAGGAAAATATGATTATTATCTTCATGTCATAAGTGGGTTGGATTCTGCATCTCAATATGAATGGAGCTCTGAATAACAGCCTATGAGTGGAAAATGAGGAAAGTTCGAAGCAAACTTGTACATAATAATATTGTGAGTATGCGGAATAGCTAGTGCCTAACAAGTACCTCTTGTGAAAATAATACTTATTTTCGAGGATATCGATCCTTGACGGTCGTGGTTTTATGATGAAGATGAGGAGGTAGAGGAAGACAAGCTTCTACGAAGAAGAAGAAGAAAAAGAAGAAGAAGGAGAAGAAGAAGAAGAAGAAGAAGAAGAAGAAGAAGAAGAAGAAGAAGAAGAAGAAGAAGAAGAAGAAGAAGAAGAAGAAGAAGAAGAAGAAGAAGAAGAAGAAGTAGAAGAAGAAGAAGAAGAAGAAGAAGAAGAAGAAGAAGAAGAAGAAGAAGAAGAAGAAGAAGGAGATGTAGAAGATGAAGAAGAAGAAGAAGAAAAAATTAAGAAAAAGTGGATGAAGAGAATGGTGATGTAGATGAGTGGAAATGGCAACTTGTTTATTTTTCGCTCTGCATTCCAATTAACTCGGTTTTTTTCTTTTTTCACATCAACACCCTGTTCCGAGCTCACCCTCTTTCTACAACTCTTCTTCTTTATTTCCTCATACTTGTTCCCATTAGTTTTAGCTTTCGAATTAATCTTATTTTTCTCAATTTCTTCTCTTCTTGCACCATTCTCATCTTCACTCTCTCCTTCTCATCTTCTTATATTCACCTCCTCAAGGGGCAGAGCGTGCTTAGACAATATTGCTACTGACATTGGAGCTGAGTGTTATAAAACATCAATTTTGAGTGAAGGTATATTATCAGACCATGCAGGCTTGTAGTTAGAAGTCCTGGTAAAATGTAAACCTGAACCGAACATAGCTTCAAAAATAGTTACCAAACGTTTATTAACTGATGAAAGATTAAAGAAACTTGAAAATATATTTGTAAATATCAACTGGTCACAGGTGTACGATTGTGTAGACGCAGATGCTGCACTTAATGTTTTCATGAACTTGATTATGTATCATTATAATATATGTTGTCCAGTAGTAACTTATACTAGTACAGGTATGTCTAGAAAATTTCCAACAAATGGTTCACACCGCAGATCGCAAATATGAGGTTATGGCTAGTTGCTCTATATAATATATGGAAGGCTAACAACAATATGAACGACAAAAAAAAGGTTTTTAGAATTGAAAAAAGTGTACAAGAATGCTATCATTAGTTCTAAGATACAAACCAATGATGATTCTATTATTGCAGCAAAAAATAAATGTAAGAAAGCATGGAGTATCATAAAAGCTGAATCAGCTAATGTTAGTTGTGAGCTGCAAGAACCTCCCATATCTGAAGATGCTTTAAACAAATATTTTGTTAATGTCTCGAGGTCAATCAATGTAAACACTGTGCCTTCAGCAAATCATTTATATTTATTGATCAAATTTATCATACCTGTGAACAGGTATTTTTTTAAATGGAAAAAGATGGAACCAAAGTTGGTACTTGACATTGTTCATAATTTAAGCTCCTCTAAAGCAACGGATTTTTATGGTCTGAGTAATATTGCTGTCAAAGGTTTTATTGTTGGCATATTGATACCACTAACTTTCCTAATCAATAATGTACTGTTGGGTAGCAAATTTCCAGAATGCCTGAAACTCAGCAAAATCAGTCCAATTTATAAAAAAAGGAGATAGAACACAAATCTATTTCTATACATTTATGAAAAGCATTCGATTGCATTTCTCACTCAATTTTAGAAAGTAAATCGCGTTATTATGGCATATTAGAAGACAAACTAAAAGTAATTATGAAAATAGGAGACACGTTGTAACAGTAAATAACAAGAAGTCAGAAATTTTAAAGGAAGAGGCAGGAGTGCCACAGGGGCCAATATTGGGACCGTTTTTATTTTTGATTTTTATAAATGATCTATATTGCAGTGTGATACCTAATTGTTTACCTATTTTGTATGCAGATGATATAACCTTAATGTGCTTTGAAAAAAGACAGGGAGATGTAGTTGCTATGTTATCAGAAAGTATTAAATTATCTACAGCCTGGTTCGAATCTAATATCTTATCAATAAATAATGAAAAAACAGAATATATATATTTTTCACTTGCCAATAATTGTAGTGAAAATAGAGCAGTAAAATTACTAGGCTTATGTATAGATAGTAAGTTAACCTGGAATGCGCAAGTTGGAATGGTATGCAGGAAAGCCTCCAGAGTTGTATATCTATTGAGAAAACTTGAATTTTGTGTAAGCAAACAAGTACTTATAATGACTTACTTCGGACTATTTCACTCTATTATTAGCTAGGGAGTCATGCTGTGGGGTGATAGAAGCAATGCAAAAAAGATACTTATCCTGCAAAAAAGGCTATAAGAATAATTGCAGACCTGCAACAGAGAGAATCCTGCAGAGATAGCCTTATTAATTTTGAAATTATGACTGTACCTTCTTTGTACATTTATTATAATTTGATTCATGTTTAAAAAAATCTAGTCAATTTCAATCAAAATAGCTTTAATCACAATTACAATACTAGATCAAACTCTGATCTTCTGACTCCTTACATAAGATTATCTAAGACTCATAAAAGCCACATATACCAAAGATGTGTAATATATAATAAACTTCCTCATGAGATAAGACAGCTACCTGTAAAAAGATTCAAACTAGTTATTAATAAATGGCTACGACAAAACCCATTTTACGATGTGAAAGAATTTATGGATTGTGATATTGATATTGTTACCTGACTATTTCTTCTTATTTTGGAATGAAAATTTTGGACATTAATGTATTGTTTTATCGTGACAGAGCCTATTGCATGTTTGTTTAAATGATTGATGGCTAATAAAGATTCTTATTCTTATTCTCCTCATTTCCTCCTATCTACTTATTTTTGTTATCCCACCTCCAGTTGAATTTGTTTTCTAGTTGATTTTTCAACTTTTTTCGTCCACTTATCTATCTTTTTCCATCTTCTATGATTCACATTTATTTCATTTCTACTCTTGTGTTTCCCTCTTAATTGCTCTTTATCGTGTTCTACTTCCTCGACCTCATTTTGATATTTCCTCTTCGTTCTCCCACTTTGTCATCGTGACAATCAGTTCAATTTAATGTATTATTTTGCTCATTTTCTCTCTATCATTTTCTCTTGTTTCTCTTATATGTTTTCTCAATTCTTCTTCATAGGATCATCTTATTCTTTCTGTCTAATTTTCTCTCTCATTTTTGTTCGATAACATAAAAATTTAATTATTATTACATCCCATCTTCACTCTAATACTAATCATATTTGACGAGGTTTTGTTTTTGCTCCTTCCTATTGCCGTTCGCCTTTTCCTAACTTTTTCCTATTCCTTCTCTCATCTATCAATTCCGTTTTTGACTCCTTTCCTTCTACCAATCTCGTACTAAGAATCCATTTCAATTTTTTCTTTTTTTTTTAATTTCCATCCTTCTTTCACAGCATCCCTTCTCTGTCCCACTCATCGGTTTTTCGCTAAACATGTTAATTAAAAACTTGGAATGTCGTTGAAAGCTAATTAGGTTCAGCTTTGTTCTTCGATTTCAGCGATTAATTCTCTTTGTTATTCAATCTATTTCCCTCTTTCTCGCACTCTTCAGCACTGGCGGCTCGTACTCATGAAACAGATGAAGTGCTCGTATCTTTTACTGTACAGCACTTCACCAATTTCGTGAGCACGAGCCGCCAGTGCTCTCCAGTTTGAGTTTGACTGCTCTTTTTTCCTACTTTCATCTTGAGAGCTATCTTTGACGTTTTCTCGAAAATCTTATTAATAGTGTCTTGAGAGGAACGCTGCTTAAGGCTCTCATTTTGCAGGCACTATCAATCAAAGAGATTATCTATAGATAATTAAAATCGATTCAGCTGGGTTTTCGTTGAGACAAACTTGCATAATTCATCTTTCCTGATGGATAATTAAAATAGATTCTACTAGATTTTCACACAATTTTCTCAGGACAGCCTCTGATAAACTTATCCACCATAATGATAGAAAAGCATTCACCCTGTTTTTATGGAATTGATAGTGGAAAATTATTTGTTTTAGTTAGTGGAAAACAATCATTGTTTTCATTATTTTTCAACTGGATTGCGAGAGTTATTGTGTGGAAAGTTCATTCTATCCGTACATGAATTCTCAGAACTCATATCCTGATTTATACAGGGTGTTTCAGGAGGAATGTGCAATACTTCTCAGGCTGATTCCTTCCACCTAGTAGACAAAAACGTTCCATGGGACCAACCCCCAAAAACGCTTTGTTACCGAGATAACAATGGCGGAGAATTGAGATTCTTGAAAACATATTAACTTTTCTAAGTTTTTAGAGGCTTCACTCAGGTTCTAAAATGATCAATTCCTATGTAAAATTAGCTGAGGAATTCAATAGAGCCAGTTCCAAGTTTGTAAATTCAACGGTTTATTGAGATAATTGCAAAAATATGCTAAAAAACGCCATTTTTCAACAATAAGGGTTATAACTAAATAAGGAATCATAAATTTGTATTTTTTATTAATGGAAGTTGAAGGGAGTCGGATTCTGAAGAAAAGGTTAAATGGCGGCGATTGTGTAAATCTTACCCAAATCTCAGAAATAGCGATCGAAAATAAAAAAATCGCTACTATGCACAAATTTATCACTTGTGCTATGTTTTGTCAATTTTTCGATTTCCGATAGCTATTTCTGAGATTTGGGTAAGATTTACACAATCGCCGTCATTCAACTTTTTCTTCAGAATCCGACTCTCTTCAACTTCCATTAATAAAAAATACAATTTTATGATTCCTTATTCATTTATAACTGTACCAATAACTGGGTAAGGTAAAGGTAGGGCCCAATAACTGTCTTCAATTCATAAAACAATCCAGATTTAGGTTTTGTTGCTTATCTTTCATTCAAAATTTTCACTCTAAAAAAAATTTAAAGCTTTTAGACGATTGATGGAAGTTTTGAGCCGGGAATAGGGATAATATAATATAAATTGTTTAAAAATTTAGATTTTGACACTCGGAAATTTTGAAACAGAAAACAAACTCACTCGTAGCAACTCACGCTGTCGTGTTCTGAACAGCGTTTCATGTAGCGGCCTACTTAGAATCCACTTTGTATTCAGATGCAAGCCGTTCACGTAGCCTACAACATCCTCGACTTCCCATCACTAATTGATTAAGAGGTTGTATATTGTATGTTGATGAATGATACATGAAAAAAAGATAATTTTTCTCTCTTTCTCTCTCTTGATTCCAACACAGATTCCACCAATTCATCTTTCTCCAAACTCTTGTCGTTATCTCAACGTAACTTATTCGTATCATCTCGACGAATTTTTCACTTTTATTTTGCATAAGGCAATGTGATATTCAATTTTGCTCTGCAAGAATTGAGAAGTAGCGATTCAAGTCTATGAAATAGCCTAATTGTTTCTTTGACATTTCCCCCTATCTTTGCTATTGATAAATTTAATACATCATGAGATGTATTACATTGAGAAACATTGAGATTTGAGAAATAATATACTTTTGATTTATCTTGATTGACAAGTTTTTTATTTTCTTCCATTTCCCTCTCCACTCCTTCATTCTCTTTAAACGTACGGTCATATTCCTTTCTCAAAGTCCTATCTGTTTCTCCTGAACTTCCTCCATGTCTCCCATATTTTTCATTTCTTTCATCATCTTCCTCTTCCATCACCTCCCTTATTTTCCTTCCACTCTCTAATTTTGTCTTCAATTTTTCCATATTCTCCTCCACCTCCCATTCTCACCACTTCTTCTTTCACAGTGCTTCATAATCCTGTTTTTATTATTCTGCTCCTCCTCCATATTTTCCATTTGGACATTTCGTCTCTAGCAGCATCCTCAGATTTCTAACCCGAAATATATCTACTCCTCCTAAAATTATATATATCTACTCCTCTTTCAACTCTTTGTTTTTTTTCTTATTCTATCACAAGTCTTGTCTCATGTCACCCTGGGTTGTTAAGAAGCCTTGCCTTGTAGAGATGTTGCGATATGTTGATGATCAGATCTGAGCTGGTTTTGGGGGCTGCTGGTGGATGGAATAGCACATGACAGGAGAGCAGTGTCGTGCGTTGGCGGGGGGGGGGGGGGGTTGAAAGTGGAGAGCTCACTCAGTCACTCTTGAATATTCAACGTTGCTGCTGCTACGACATCATCCTGCAGACAAGCCAGCTAGCACAGTAATAATACAGCTTATCACTGGTACTTGTACTACCCACTGGCTGAGCATCATAGGAGTGAGAAGGAGGAGAAGGAGGAGGAGAAGGAGGAGAAGGAGGAGAAGGAGGAGAAGGAGGAGAAGGAGGAGAAGGAGGAGAAGGAGGAGAAGGAGGAGAAGGAGGAGAAGGAGGAGGAGGAGGGAGAAGGAGGAGAAGGAGGAGAAGGAGGAGAAGGAGGAGAAGGAGGAGAAGGAGGAGAAGGAGGAGAAGGAGGAGAAGGAGGAGGAGAAGGAGGAGAAGGAGGAGAAGGAGGAGAAGGAGGGAGAAGGAGGAGAAGGAGGAGAAGGAGGAGAAGGAGGAGAAGGAGGAGAAGGAGGAGAAGGAGGAGAAGGAGGAGAAGGAGGAGAAGGAGGAGAAGGAGGAGAAGGAGGAGAAGGAGGAGAAGGAGGAGAAGGAGGAGAAGGAGGAGAAGGAGGAGAAGGAAGGGGTGGGTGATAGAAGGGAGGAGGAAGAGGAAGAAGGATAGGAGAGGGTGAGGAGGATCAGAAAGAGAAGGAAAAGGAAAGAAGAAGAGAAGGGAAGAAGAGGAAGGAGAAGAAGAGGAGAAAGAAGAAGAAGAAGAAGAAGAAGAAGAAGAAGAAGAAGAAGAAGAAGAAGAAGAAGAAGAAGAAGAAGAAGAAGAAGAAGAAGAAGAAGAAGAAGAAGAAGAAGAAGAAGAAGAAGAAGAAGAAGAAGAAGGAAGAAGAAGAAGAAGAAGAAGAAGAAGAAGAAGAGGAAGAAGAAGAAGAAGAAAAAAGTATGGGAAGGTGGGATAGAACTGAATAGATGTAGGAGAAATGAATGAAAAGAGGAGCTCCTGAGTATGAAAGTAGAAACGAGAATGGCAGAATAATAGAGTATGAAAATAAAAATTAAGAAATATATTATATAAGACAGAAAAATAAAAAGTGGACAGAACATAGTGGGGTGAATGGGAAGTTGAAAACTATGAAATAAAATAGAAATAGCTATTTAGATGGGTCAAGAAGTAAGTAGTCTGTGAAAGTAAAAGTATAGAAGTCAAAAAGGTGACAGAAGGTCGGTATAATGGTTGGGAAGGGGAAGGTGATAGAAGAGTTTGAAGAACATGAGAAGTAGAGCAGTGAAAATAGGTCATGAGGATGAATGAGATGGTAATGGAGAGAAAAGTAGGCTGCACTAGCGCTTCTCGCAGCACTCATCGTATTAACTCTCGTAAAATTCTGTTATCAATTTTAGTAAGTTCCGAAGAAGGTGCGAGTTACATAAGATTGATGGGATAATTAACATAACGATCGTTGAAAGGCTGCTTATCAGAGGGTCGTTGACATAGGGCATTTCTCCGATAGGTGAAATATTCTGATAGACTTTATTCCTGGTCGAAGCATTTTTTGTGTTATACTTTGGTAAGTCGATGATGAGTCAACATTACACCGATAAGTGAAATACACATCGAGTCTCTGCATTTCTACTCATTTATTTAATCATTGATTCTGTAAGCTGGTGTGGAAAATGGAGCTAGAAAGTCCTCTCTGTAATTTTATATTACCGATTGGGATAGCTATTATTGTAAAGAAATAATAATGAAAAACAGACTACAACTATGAGAAAAAATTGGTGGAAATTGATATTATTGGTATATCGAACAAAGAGTGGAACGGAAAAGGTGCGATATTTGAAAATAGTGATTATTGGGAGTAATAGTGATTAGGATCAATTTCAATATTCAACTTCACTATTAATTAAACTGGAAAGTAAACGATAAAAGAAGAACGAATTGTAAAAATCAAACAAAATTTCAGATTTATCGTCCAAAAAACTCTTTCGAATTTGGAATGAGTGATGGTACTATGAAGGAACTTCAGAATAAAAATGAATAAATGAACTGATAACTTCTGATTTTCAAGATGTAATGCGAACATCAATTTTGTATGAAACAAGGACATGTGCAATTTCATACATGAAAAACGAGAACATAATGTACAAAAGATAGATACATATTCAAATCAATCAGCCACGAAAATTCTATTCAATTAAGACAATAGATTATAATGAGACAATAAGTTTGCACTCACTTTCTGGAAATATTTCTTGAATCAAGAAAAGCCTATACTACCGATGATAAAAGAAACTAGCACGAAGATCAGCACTGATAAGCACGGAAAATCTATGACAAGTTTTTGAAAGAAACTGAGATGATGGATGAGCCGAATGAGAAAACTAAGAGAGAGAAAGAAGAAAGAGAAGAAGAGAGAGAAGAGGAGGAAGAGGAAGTAGCGTGTAATGCAACATCGATACTCAGAGACAATGCTTTCTAAGAAATGCTCAACTTTGGGAGCCTTGTGCTTAATATACAAGTGCAAAGTTTCTTGAGTGTAAATAATGCTCAAGTGTGAAGTTTGTTATTCATCTTGAGTAAGGGAGGTTCATCTACGTCTAGAGGATTAGAGAAATGGGTTTTTAAAGGAAAAAGTAATAGAGGACATCATCAATATCCAGTGGAGTTAGTAGAAATCAGAATAATATGTATACTATCAATACAGTACACTGTATTACAGCTATACTGTTTTCAAAGATTCGTGCAATAAATTTCAAGTGATATTTTCGATAGGTTTATCTGGATCTAGACTACACAATTCTCCAAAATCTGAAGGAATCATTATCTTTCATCCACTGGACACTACAGTGATGAGACTGATTGAATTTGAGAAGAATCTAGAATACATATGATATAAGATAAAAAAAATAGGGAAATATAATAGAAGGAAATATCTAAGAGAGGTTTTGAGATCTAAATTTCAAGAGAATAAGATCTATTGAGATTTTGGTTCTGTGAATTGAGATGAAGTTAAATACATTGAATCGACTTACACAAAACTGGTGATAAATATACTGTAGAACTGTACATAAGAAATTTTCTCCATATCCTTGTGATCATTCGCGCCATAAGATATACTGATTGGGCTACATTAATTTCTCCATTCAAACCAAGTTTTGAATCGAGAATAAGAATCTACTCAAAATACCTATGATTTATTCTACCCAATCGACAATTTTTACCCTCCTATCAAGAAAGTATCATCAACTCTCCAATCATAGTTACGATCATAAAAGGTTGAAAAAGTGTTAGTTGAAGTGGTCAGTCAATTTCAAAACTTTCAAAGGTCAAATCTTGATAATAAACGCTCATTATTCTGCAACAGCTCTATTGATTTCAAAATTGAACATTAATTTCTACTTGGAAGAATTGTACAAGATAAATTTATTGTTTACAATACAGGAATAATGATTTTCATTCTTTGATCAGACGGGTCATACGCTTTGAAACGTTTGAACTTTTACGTCCCTACTAGTCTACAAAATTGATCTTTAATAGTCTACAAAAGTTTAGTTGAGCTTTACAAAGCTTTCTCTGGATAAAGTTGAAAAGTGTAGGAAACTGACAATAAAGGAAAGGAGATGGGATAATGATCACAAGTGAGAAGTAGGAGTGAGAAGACGTCTGTGATTCATATTTTCATTCAGTATTTTTATTAAATATTTTTATTCAATATTCATTAAGTGGAAGTATAAAAAGCTGGTTTGTGCAAAAAGCTGACGAAATATGAGATGAAAGAAGCTCTGAGGAATAAGTGAAGAAAAGAAGAGACAGAAAGTGAGAAGGACTGCAGGAGCAGGAATCAGAAAAAAGGAACAAGTTAATAAAAACTGCAGCAAAAAGGACAGAAGAATTCCAATTTCCGAATCGCAGAACTGACCTAGCCACGGTGGCTATCCAATCACGGCTAGTACAACGTCGAAGTCGAGCCACTAAGTGAAAAATTGCTACTTGCAAGAAAGCCACTCGCATTTCGGCACCAAGCCAAAAGAAATTGCTGCATTTTTTGCTCTGTTTTGGCCAGCAGCTAGCTTTGAAAACCAATAGCTTCTAATGTATGATTGAGTGCTACTAGGTACTTTTTAGCTCGCAAACGAAAGTCCGCTTTTCCAAAGTTCACATTGACGGCTAGAAATTAATATTATTGAGAAGATTGATAGAAACTGAGAAGAGTAACCGCAATAATTTCTCAGTTCAAGTAGATACGCGTTGGGTCATTGGATTTTTATCGATAGAAACTGATTCAGCAAAATCAGTCCAATGCGTAGAGTAGACCTGTACTACGTCTATAAAATACTGTCTATATAAATTACTATCATACTTATAGTCTGTGTCAGAAGAGATAAAATGATATTTCTCATGAAAATATTGATATCTATTTGTTGTTGGTTTGTATTGAATTTCCAATCTTAAGAGTTGTACAAAAAATTCATTCCAATCACAAACCAAACTCAATAGCATCCAGCTGCAACGCTCTTATTTTAAATCTTCTTCTAACTTTCTGGACTCGAGAAAAGGTTTGGATCTCCATTCAATGAGAAATATTGATAATTGATGAATAGCAAGGATTTCATATCGATAAGTTATCGATTCAATTGGATCTCTTCAGAAAATGAGTCCCATTCCATCTGCGAAAAAAAGGTTAATATTGTTAACAAAATTCCGTCTTTTGATTCAGCTTATTATTATATTGCTTTTAAAATTTTCTTCTGAGAAATAGCATCAATTTGAACGTTTTAGTCATTGAATTTGAATTTTGAATTGAGTCTTGAATTTTTCACCTATTCCAGAAGATATAGAATTGAAAAAATAGTGATAGAGATTTTGATAACCAGCTAATTCACATTGAGCCCACAGAGACTCGGTTAACGTTTCCTCTTTTTGAATTAAGTAATGAAGATTCCACCTTCATCATCTTAGCGCTCAGATACAGGTCTCACCTTTTCAAATCTCTCTAATCACACCAACCAGAGTACGGTAGAAGCAAAGATTATTTCCTTCTCTTTTCAAGCTTTTCTATACATCTAAAAGGTTCAAACATTCGTTTTCACAAGAGATTTACCTTAACGAATCATTTTGCAAAAGAAAAATGCAAGTCTCACCTTGATATTCCAAACGTTGGTTGGTGTGATCTTATTAAGCGGTTTATGGTTTTTTTTAAATTCAGGTTTCCGGTGAGGATCAATCCCAAAGATGACGCGATGAATGTTCTCATACTAGATATAACAAAATATCAAATTTCGTTTCAATTGAAACTGCAGAGCGCATAACGGTCCACCAGAATTTTTTTCTCATTTTCTCTTCTTTTTAAACAAAGGTTTGTTCAAATGTTCCATTCTGCTTCGATCCATCTGGTATAAAATAAATAAATAAAAATTAATAAAAGTTTATTTCCCAAAAAACTAAAACTACTACATCAATTACAGAATATTAGAAACTCTACAATTACAGTATATACAATAGTTAGCTACAGAAATATCTTATAATGTGTCTTTACGTGTTTTAGTGTTTTCTGTGTGGAATTTGACCTACTCCACTATGGCGTACCATGTTCTAGAGTAGGTTTTGTTTGTTTGTTTTTTGTGTGCGGATTAGTAATTAGTTAGTGTTTAGTAAGTCATTAGGTGTGTAGTTGAAGTATTAGTTGTTGTTTGAAATAATGTTTTCTATGTTCTGTCTTCCTTTGCTCATCAACCAATTGTGTACTATTGTTTTGAACTTTCTAGGATGATTAATCTGTTTGAAATTTTCAGGAAGTAAATTGTATTTTGGCGCTAAGTGATTGAAATGTCTTTGTTATAGTGCCTTTCTTGCAACATTGGTGATGAGAAGATTCCTGTACCTGGTGTTGTGGTATAATAGCAGCTTCATGTTACAATAAGCAGCAATTGAAATGAAGTACATCCGAGCACGGTGCTAATCAATAATTATTCTCAGAGAGGAATTAAAATTATTCAAATTCATAGAGATCGTGACATAATTCTCGCAAGTTGAGAAGGCACGCTATTACAATATTAGAGAATAGTTGAGAAAATAACTATTCTATTTCCTCTAGTTACACTACACCTCGAATAGAAGCGTGTCATTTCAGCTGTCACGAGCATTTCAAAAGATAATTATCATGGAAGTTCCACTTTCATTCTCATGAGAATCTTAAAATCACCAATGCAAATGATTCTAATTCAATTGAAGGATATTGAAGTACAAGAGCAATCACATTAGTAACAACCATCGCAAACATTGTTGGGAAAGTAATATTGAATGGGTGGGAGCTGTTATATCAAAATCTCTGTGGGATTTCAACTCGTAGCTGCTACCAGCAGACTATACAGCAAAGTTCAAATTTGAACTCCTTCATCCAACCAAGAAGAGCAGTGTCTTCTGTCGAAATATAATCCTTTTATTTGCCATCATCAGAGCGGAAACTTCGCAATGACGGTCATTTTCAAGATTACTACAAAACTTCTTCGCCTTCTCCTTCTCTATCCCCTCCTCTTCTTCGCTCTTTTCCTCATTTTCTCGACCAAAATCTGGCCACAAGACCACCGAGTAACTCTTGTTCCTACTTTTCTTCGAGATATTTATCCATTTCACCTCCTTATTCCCCACCCCCAACAATCTAACCTGGCTACAACTCTCACATTAACTTATTCCTATGGTCTGAAATTACCATCCTCTCATCCGCTATTTTCACCCCTACTCCTCCCAAATTTTATTTGGGAGAGAAATGAGTGATTTTTTTGTATAGTTTTTGTTCCAATTCCAATCAAACATAGTTGCAACTTGACAAAGTCATAATCTGGAAGTAAGAGTCAAAAAGTTAGAGAATGTTGAGGGCGAAACATATTTATGACAAGTTTGAAAAAAGAATGGTTTCTAACTGATCAGTGACGATGAGATAATCTAATAGAAAGAATCTTGAATAATAGAGATTCGGTCGACAGTAAAGAAGTCAATAGAATAGAACATAATTAAATTATTATCGCAATTCTGTGATTCGAATGTTAGGACACTTCAATTCAATTACAAGCATCTATGCACTTCTAAGTCCAATGATGCTGTAATTATGATAAGCTGATTTATTTTGAGTGCTATTATTGTTTATTCGTGGTTGTGCTATTAGCAACAAACATCTTGGACATGACAAAGAGGATTTTAGTATAGATTGATTGTTTCTCTGTCATGTAACCCATGTCCAGAGGTATTTATTAAACATATAAAACTATTATTACAATATGTGAAGTTATACTACTATACTAATACTACTTTTCTAAACTATCATGAAGCATTCCACTATAGAGTCTATGTGTCGGGATGCATTTTGTCTAGTATACAATATAAATCAAATATTCTACTTTACTTAAAAATTCTTCTAGTGTATATATATGTATAATTTTTAATTTGGGTTATTTGATGGAAATAAGTATAATGTTAGTACCTTACAAATATATGATATATATTACTATTTCATGATTATTTGGAAACTAATAAAATAAAATTTTAACAAGCTGTATCGAAATATTTGTTGAACATTTTATGATAATAAAAATTTAGTTATTAGTTATAAAGTTTATTTACAACTTTTTAAATTAACCAATACATAATAATTGCTCGCTATTATTATTCCCAATGCTAATTAACATGGATTTTGTACTTTTGTTGAACTTTAGGATGCCCATTCCAATTATTTATAGCAGGCAATGAATTGAAGATTCTGCATCCTATGTATAGGGCAGACTTTTGACCAAAAGTTGTGTTTCTTCTAACTATGTACAGGTCTCTATCCCTAGATCTTGTATTGTGTGCATGATCTACGTTGCGTGTTAATTGCGGATTTGTTTTGATGAAAATGAGAACTGTATGTATGTATAGTTGTCGCACACTTAGAACTTTATACTCTTTAAATAACTGCTCGGTTGGGTAAAGTCTGGGTCTATAACAGATTATTTTTAATAAAAGCTTCTGAACTTTTATGAGCGGATCTACATGATTGTGGTATGTACCTCCCCATACAAGTATTCCATACCTAACAATTGATTCAACCAGTGCATAATAAATTGTTCTCAGTTTATGGGCAGGCAAGATCTGACGTAGTTTCACAAATATATAAACAAGTTTCCTTAGTTTAGTGACAATATATAATACATGTTTGTCCCATCTACTCTATCAATGATAGGACAGTTGCAGGGCAATATAGTCTGTGTGCAATTGTGTAGTTTAAGAGTATCTTGCTGAGGTTTTTGTGCGCTTGTCAGTGAGAAAGCCATAAATTTAGTTTTTTCAATGTTTAGTGTGAGTAGATTTTTATTCAACCAAAGCATAACTTGACGCATCTGCGACTCTGCCAAATTAAACAAACTGTTCCAATCTTCTTCCTGAAACATTATGGCTGTATCATCAGCAAAGGCTACCATCTCTCCTTTTATATCTAGAGAACACAATTCATTTGCAAATACTAAATACTAATAGAGAGATCTATTATTATATGATCATACACTTCTTCCCATCTATCACAACAGTGAAAGCTAGAATTCATATTTGAATGAATTTCAATGTATTTACATCCATACAAAAGAGCTATTATTCATCATGCAGAATCCACCCATCCAGGGAAAGATTCGTTAGAAAAATATCGTATTGAGATCATAAGATATCACACGGACTCAACTTGGAGAAAAATTCCTCAGCAAACCCTACTGTAAATAATGAAGTTGGGGTTGAGCCGAGCTCTCACTATTATTATTTCTTATTAGAGTTGGGGTTGATCTCATTACGATTCCAAAGACGTTGGTGCGCTAATCTCTTGCACACAGACGCTAGTAAACCAGCTATAATTTTTTTTTATAAATCATGGAGGTTTTGAAAACGGTGGGGGTGTAGAGGTGGAAGGTGAAAGAACAGGAAAAGAGAAGGAAGAATGAATCTGTGGAAGAAGGATAATCAAGAGGGGAAGCAGAAGTAAGAGAGGAGAAGGGGAGTGAGAAGCAGATGATAATTATTTAAACGAGTTCGGAGTACTTGAGAATGGATAAAAAGTCTAGATTACGAATGAACGTGGATGAAATATTGTCAAGGAGAATAAACTTGTTGACAAGAGATATTTAGTATACTTATATTGTTTGAGATGGAGTTAATCAAAAACAATGGAACGGACTTGTTCCGTTAATCAAGAGACGGACAGACTTGACAGTAATATAAGGGGGGGAAAATAGATGAGTGAATCATTCTCGTTGAGTTTTAAATTTCAATCCCAATATAAATTCAAATTTATTCACTTACAAAATCACACGAGATATCACATCAATATGAAATAATAATTAAATATCTGGTACCGAGCTTCGCTCTGAAGAAGCGGCTAAACTGTTTAATCACATAAATATGTTTATGTATTAAGAGCGTAATGCACGACGTTATCGCTCGCGCATAACAGTTATCACGCGACGCGTAGCGGAGCGTGATAATTTTGTAAGAGCGATAAAGAAGCATTACGCGCGAATTACATACAATATTTTTTCTACAACTGCACGAACCTGTTAATCTACGGTTTTGTCAGTCCTCAAATACTGCGAACTATGGAATTACTATTGTGTAGTTACCGGTACAGGTACAATCAGACATTGTCGACTTTTGTTAGGTTATGTTATGACTCCACCTGATCTACTTTTGGCGAGCCATGATCAGCTGATTAGCGAGCGTGAAGTAACTCTACTGCTCATGCGCAGTTGCTTAGCATGCGTGAAGTAATTCTACTGCGCATGAGCAGATAGTTAGCGAGCGTAATGAAGATTCTGCTCAGAAATGGGCTTCTTTACAAGGAGTCAAATCTGTTTTCAAGGTTGTAAAATCTTGTTTTACGCGCAGTTGTAGAAAAACAGCTATATTGTATAAAATCAAGGAACCTCCTTGTAAAAAATAAATTCAAAATTGATATGATCACCTCTCACAATTTTGTGACAGTCATGAACATGTGGTACAGCATAGCTTCCTTTAATAGAAGGTCATGCCCTGATAATATGGCAACGTCGAACTGGAGGTACAGATGTTATAGTATAAGTAGTAATCAGATCAGCTGAAAGTATTGAATCGATTGCAAAGCTGGTGTGTTAATTTTGTTTTCTTAACTTTGATTTCAGTTTTATTAGATAATAATCTTTTTGAAAAACCTTTCGAATATAATTCAATGAGATGTCGTATTTCTGCTCCATTCTCGGTATTGACAGCAATAATCTACGAAAAAGAAATGAATTTATTCAAATTCTTACAATGTCATTTGATGTTGAGCAGCAAAACCAGTGGCTACGTGCAATCCCAAGAAAGGAGTTGATTCCTTCAGAAAAATTGAATGTGTGTTAAAAACTTTCTAACAAGGATGTATTGAGTTTTGTGAAGCGAATATCAGGACAAATATGGAAATTGGATGTAATGGTAGAGATAGATAAGCCTAATTTATGAGAAGAAACGCTGCCCCATTCTCAAATGTTCATGATGATGGACTTCGGTTCAATAAGTAAGGGGACAGCCAATGTTTCAACCAAAGAATACAAAGATGTATTCCTGACTACTAAATGTCGAAAAGCTGTTCTGTGTACTTATTAACGATAAAGTTGGATAGTATCGGTTTGAATGTATAATGGATGAACAATGAGAGTGTAATCACTGCTAAAACAGTAGACTATTGCATTCAAAATAATTCTAACATTGGCTAATATTGCTCTGAACAATTACTCAAAACAGAAGAATGATTCATTGATCAAAATCTAAATAAAACACAATATTTCATATTGATAAACGTGATGCACATTCAAATATACTTTGATTTTTATTATATTTATTCCAATAAAAATTATTTCTGTTTCTTATATCTATTCAAATTGTAATACAATCTTCATTGAAATAGGTTGACAAGAATCATACAAGGTAGACCTATGCTGCAGTGGTGTTACAGCGTTGTCAGATTTTAGGCCACGGCCTTCTATTAAAGGAAGCTATGGTTATAGACATGTGTTATATTGAATGTAACTCCATTCACTCCAGCTGGATAGCGTTGGTCAGCTAACGATAACAGCCATTATACGCAGTACTTGGGATTATGCCTGAATTAGGAATATTTTATTCTTTAATTAATCCTGCCAGAGAGTTTTCCAGGACATGAGACCTGGTGCAATCTTATTTTTCCATCACGGTTATATTACGTTTAAATTTCGAGAAAATCGTTTGAGCCGTTTTCTAGATCCGTGGTTCCACAAACATACATACATACATACATACATACATACATACATATATAAATACATACATAATACATACAGAAATTACTCACTCAATATAATAGGATAAATAATAATAATATATATTTATAATAAAGGAATTATTATGATAATTCAATAAATTATAATTTTATTCTTTTAATATAGGCCACGAGACCAATTAAACTGAATTGAAGGAGTTAGAGAGAGGAATAGTGTGTGAGAGAGAGGAGAAAGAAAAATGGAAAGTGAATGAAGACAAAAATGCATATAGAGACGGAAAAGAGTCGAAAAGAAGAGAGAAAAAGCTTAGGAGTGGGAAGAGTTGTGAAAATAGAATGGCCAACACTCTACTCAGTAGAATGACAGAAAGAATAATAAAATGTAAAGAAAAAACTGAGAAAAAAGGAGGGTAAGTACATGAAGTGAAGGAGTGATTGAGAGGAAATTAATTATAGAAGAGAGAAGGAGAGATGTAAGATGAAGAGAAGGATAAGATTAAGAAAATGAGAAAGGAAGAAGAAGGTCCAATAGGGACGAGCATCGAACTGATTCTCCCTCTATAGAAAAACATAGTTACGTTACATAAATTATTGACAAACTTTGTGAAAAAATTCTTGTTAAAGCGTCTGCTGAATAATAACGATAATTTTGTAGATTTTTTATGCACTCCTTGAATATCGCCTACAAAGGCTTTTTCGCTCCAATGCCGCTTATCAACAACCTGAAATTGCTCTCTTTTTCAACTTCAAGGGGAATATTTTCTTTTCTTATCTCAATATTTACTGTTCCTGTAAACTGAAGAGAAAAAACTTCTCAAGTTTTTTTGAAGAGAAATTTTATTGTAGCTACTGATCGATCTAAGAGAAATATCAAGCTATCCACTTCCAGCAGCTATTAACTTTATGCCTCATGAGAACTAAACTGCTAATAATATAGATTTCCCAGTGATAGAAAAATGGATGATACATGAGTTTACATTCCGTTCTTATTTGATTGAATGATTCTAATGTGGGTATTATTTATTTATTTCATTTATGAACAAATATACAAGATATGGGAAGAAAAAACAGGCTATTGCCCAAAACTTCTTCTAATCCTAATTCAGTCACCTAATAAATTGTCCAATTTTTCAGTTTATTTATTAATCTATTGGAAAAACACATATCATTGAAAGAACAGGCATAGCCCTTGGTATTTCAAAACACAATTTTCATAAAAATATAGTCAAAAATTTGAGGTTACAAGTCCAAATTTCTTCTTCAGCCGAAGTTTTCTCACTCAAAGAAATGATCTTTAAGTGATAATAATTTTAAAATTTTGAATTTTGAAGGGTTGATCCGAAAAACACAAAATAGTTCCAAGCTTCATTAAAATAGGAAACTTATGTATAAAGTTTTGTTTTATCCAAAGTTTTCCAATCGGAAAAAAGATAATTCGAAGTAACTGATCAATTTAGAATTCAGAAAGGTTCATATTAAGCCAAAATGACACAAAACAATTTGAAAGTTTCATTAGAATATTAAAAATACTTGAAAATTTTGAGCCGAAAATTACTCCTATTGATATTGATCCAATATTGAATCTTGAAATAGTATATTACATAATGAGTTTGGAAAAAACGTTTTTACAAACGAATAATTATGTTCTCCAAACGAGTGGAACAGCGAGTTTGGAAAATAATTATGAGTTTGTAAACTTTTCCACACGAATTATGTACATTTTTTAAAACCTCAAACAACTGAAAACATTAACTGAAGCCAACATAACCTCAACACAACACTAGCACAAAACAAACACACACAGTGAACTGTCATGGCGGCTCGTTCGACTCGTTTACGACTCGATACGTCGGAGTTTGGAAAAAACAGCTGTGCTAGATTTTCAGTGCTGTAATTATCATCGTGATGATGACTAGTGCCGTAATAATCATCAAAATGATTATTCCCGCATTCAGAACAGCTGATCTTTGATTCTCCTGTAAACGGCAATTTTCCAAACGCAAATCTAGCTTGGAAAGTTGTGTATTAGAAAAACAATAAACGTGATTATTGATTACATTAAAATTTGATTTGGTGAATTCAGTAGATATTAATTGGAAAATGATTTTCTGTCAAGTTTTGCTATTGTAAAAAAGCTTATCAGAACATTAATATAACAGAGACAATAGTTATCAGTGAATTATAATTTACTTCTTGTGTTGAAAAATGATTACACTTCGTTTTTCAATGTGCTGTTTATACTGTAATTGAGATAGTTCCAGAAGAATCATGTGAGTGGAATTCAATATACTTAATTTAAAAAAATTACATCTATTATAGGAGTAGGGGAAAAGTTAATTGGCTAATATTATTTTCTAAGTGCTAAAATTGATCTGAATAAACCTTTTCTAGTCTCCCACATAGACTCGTCTACAGACCTACTCCCAATGTTCAGAAGTGTCTGGATCAGATTTTTAACCACTTTGGCTGAGGCCGCACTGCCGGAGGGTAGAGCGTCTCGGAGGGTGGAGGGTAGTTGGTAAATCTATAGACCACACACACCATCCACAGTAATACATTGTATGAATGGTATGTGTTCAGCCGTCATCTTGAAATTCTTAAATATGGACAATATAACCTCAAAAAACATTATGACGTAATACATTCATACGATTTATTACTGTGGATGGTGTGTATGTTCTATAGATTTACCTAAGGAACTATAAAGACTGGGTACACTCAGTCACCGCCATTTTGAGTCATATCATCTGTTGTGAACCAATAGAATTGAGGCAGAGTTGAAACACTACAGCTGACTGATTAATATAACATATCTTTTCAATATAATTTGAATTTGGCTCCTTCAATGGGACCCAATATGGCAGTGACTGCGCGTACCTAGTATTTATAGAGCCCTAGATTTACCGACTACCCTCCACCCTCCACGCTCTACCCACCGGCAGTGCGGCCTCAGCCTTCGAGCTTGTGAGACTGTGAGAGCTGTGGAATAGTCAATCTTTCTCTATCAATTTATTATCATTTCCCAAATTATTCTTTCTCAGCAGTGATGATAAATCACTATGGGAGAGTAAATCTTAATAATATCCACCTACATCCCCAAGCTCTTTCTTATCAGGGTGAAAACAGCGAAATCAACTCAGACTCCTCGCATGTGTTGGGAGAACCAAAAGGTCTGAAAGTAAGAGCTACTTGGGCTATCAAATATTTACTGATATTTTCCTCTCCCCTCCCCCGAACATCGCAAGGTAGTTGCCTACATCAGGATTATCTCAAATTCCTTCTATACTGTTACCGAATATATAGGTATGTATTATTGGGTAGTTTTATGCCACGTTCTACATTGGGGAAATCAGGAACTGCAGAATCAAACTTCTGAACTCCCATAAGGCAACAGGCGTGCCTATATCTTGTGGTTTACACACTGATATCAATTTTATATTTTCCCTCCTTTTTCAACGTGCTTCTCTCTCAGTCGACCTACTTTTCTTATCGAGAACAGAATACTGCAGAATGTTTTTACTTGAACAAAGGTGTATTACTGCTTGATGCGAAAGTGTAGGTGTGCGGATGCTATGGATAAAAAGTTATTTCAATTTCCATTTATTGGATTTTTGTAAAGCAATTTAATTATTATGATTGAATTGGCGTACTTGACCTTGATGCACTTTCACAATTTATATAGTGCACCTGTACAATGTACATGGTGTACTTGTACCTAGTTGTACTTGTACCTAGTTGTACTTGTTCCTGGTGCAGGCCTACATGAGATCGGTGCGAGAACGTGAGATCAGTTTTGAGTAAAGTTTTCTTGATCAAGTCGGTTTGATGGCCAAATTTAATGTACATAGAGTTGAAATTTTGCGTTTTTAAGTCAAGACTTCACACCTAATTCGGCTCGACTCAAAAACGACCTCATGTAGTTCTATCGAGTATCATGAATTAGTTATCTGGATTCATTCTAATTAGGTCTTATTCTGAGAGCTAGAGAATCATGAAAATTTTCCTATCCCACGCATAAATGATTTCAAAAAATTCTGAGCGCTAAACAATTAAATAATTTTTTGCAGCGATAATCTGGAATGATATTCTAAGCGCTAATCAATAAACGGAATCGGAAGTGAGCTACTGACTTATGGGACACAAAGGAGGGGTGAAGTAGGGCGTTGAAAGAAAATTGCAGAGGTGGGAAAAGGCGGTTAGTTTTCAATGCGGCGGCAGAACACTTGAACGGCTCTCAATAACACTTGAGAGCGGCCTCTTGAGAGCGGTTATAGTGAGAGGTGTGAGCTGCGCGCTTCACCTATCGACACTCGACTCGCGCCTCGAATTAAGCAACCATCAATTTAAGGAACGCTCAACAGATGAGCGCTTCACATTGAGTGGGGTCCAAATTACAGAAAAATTTAAGTGTGGGTTCATGACAATATTTATGAATGTTGATAGTGGATGACATGAGAATGACGCTAGGAACTTTCTTATAATCAATAGGATTGAAGAATTCCAATGAATTTGGAATAATGAATGTTATCATGCTCTCACATCGAGCTAAAAATATTATTTTTAGCTCAGTTGAATCCAACATATTTTTACCGATTTATATTATAATTGAAATGATCTGCAAATTATTATAATCTGGATGCCAAATGCAAGATGAGGGAATAACTTTTTTGTGGTATGTCGTTCATTCTTCGATCGAGTGATGTCAAACCATATAAGTTGAGCATTTTTTGTAATTCAAGATGGCAGTTGAAATTTCGGTTCATCTTCTAGTCTACTACGATTTCCATCAAAACGTTTCTGCTAGCTAGCTCTACTCGTATTTTTAGGCAAAATTTAAAAGTGAGGAGACTATTTAAAATACTTGGGAAGTCATGTCTTGTCGTATTATATTTTTTATCACGTTTCTCATCAAGAAAACAGTTTTATTAGTCCAAGTTTTCCTCACCATAATTGAAAAATTTCTGCAAAAGTATGGCGGCTGAGGGTAGAAAAAATTTGATCTCAACAAACTGTTACGAACCATTTCACACCAACTCTTCAGCACTATGATTATTCAGTCTCTAAGTTATAGACTCTATACTGATATGAAATATCTCCTACTATGTCGATAAGCTGCTTAACTACTGCTCCACTTTTGAAGAATTTTTGCAAGAACTAGGCCAAGGAAGAAGGAAATGTAAAAGTAGAAATGAAATAAGGTTTAATGCAGTATATCTATATACTGAACCTGAACGTCATCCCCTTTTCAACACCAGCACACCAGCAGTGACTGAAATGTTTAAACGAGTGAGTCGTCAGATAACAGCCAGCAAGAGCAAGAATTTCATCTTCTTTTTTGGAGGAGAATCGCGTAGCGTCACTCCGATTCACACACGTTATCAGTTTGTGAGCAAATATGACGAGGTGAAATCGCATGTGAAATGCTGGTAAATAGATTTTCGAGCATTCCCAGCATACTACATCTGAATAGTATATTTCTATTTCAGCGGTTAGAAATCGGTTTCATCAAGGTTCCTATGAAATTTACATCATTTTATAAAATATCGTTATGAGAGTTGGCCTACTTTCTTCAAAATCATATTATAATATTGATTACTAAATTATTATTGAGAAGTAAATTTTGGAAGCTGAGTGAAGTTTGTGTTATTTCCACATTGTAACAGACTTCTATTTAAATAAATATAATAGCCCTTCTAATAATCTAAATGAAAGCTTATGATAAAATACATATTATAATCAAATCTCTGAATCTCCTTCATCATTCATCCCATTCATCACCCATCCACATTTTTGAACATTTTTTGTGCTACATTGAACATTTCCAGTAATAATATTCCCACTATTCATGAAAGATTAATAATGGCGTTACAAGCAAGACCGGTATCTCGATTTTCTAAGTAAATCAGTTGTTTCACAACATCATGTACTCTTATTTAATGATATTCCTACTTCCATCATATACTTTCACGTACATATTACATCATTCCATTACACTCCATAATAATAATAATAGATTTCACTTTCAATTTAGCTCCACTAATCGATTTTACTACTTGATGCTATAACATAGCTTTAATAACTTCAAATATCAAACTCATTTTACTGTTGGAATTTTTCTTTGATTTTCCTCTCATATCATATGAATTGAGTGTTAGAATGAAAGTATGATATTTACTGTATTATATGTTGGAAATTATTATTGTTTTTATCTATTATATTTTTTTAATCATTATTCTGTATATTGCAAATTCTTATGTGTGAATTCTCAAGGCCAAGTGTTAATCTTCTTGGATATGCTTTCTCAATAATGGATTTATTCACGTGTAAATCTTCGCCTTTTTATCGAATGTTTACTCATGTCTAAGCATTTATTCCTGTGTAGAGTTATATTCACAATACGTGATTGTGAAATGAGAACCAAGCTTTAATGCTCTGTTGCTATCTACGTGAAGAAGAAATCTGGATCTGAATATTTCATTTATAAAATATCTCATGGAAGGTGAAATATATAAGAAACACATCAACAACACAACAACAAGAGATCTATTATTCATTTATAGCTATATTAATTTTTTGTGCCTAAACCTGCTATACATTTTAAAATATTTGTTTTCCGGTTTTGATTGCCTTTCTAATATGTAATGAAGATCGTTATTGCAAAAAGTTGTAGAGACCATATACACGGTATTCGAAAGTATTCAATGCGTTGCTATTTACTTTCATACACTTGACTTTTTCTGATCTGTTTGTTTCTAAAATTTTAAGGGAGAGGAAATGGCCTCAGCAAGCGAGCATTCATATCAATATCGATATGGAATGAACTTAGACCTGAAAGTTCAATGTCAAAAATATTATGCTATCTCTCCATCTTGGGAAATTTTTTTCACATCAGATTTAAATTCTCGACAAGAAATTTGACTCCGAACAGATGATGCTAGAGGATATAACCTGATTGTGGCCCAGAAAATTATATTCCTACTGACATTGATTGATTACGAATGAAAGAAAATACCGCTCGCCGTGCTTGAGTGAACTGCAATATGCCTCCTCCTTTTTCTTCTCCTCTTCTTCTCTTCTCCTCTTCTCCTCTCACACTTCTGCTCCTTTTCCTGTTCCATCACCTCTTCTACCTCTAACCATTCCTCCAACTCTTTCTTCTCAGATTTCGTTATTTCCAGCAGATGAAATCTCCATCAATCATTCTGGGATTTCTTCTTGCAGGCTTAGATCCTGTTTCAGAAATCTGGAATACGTTCTACTTCGAGGAAATATTGTCATCCGCGAAAAGATTCTATCAGCGGCACAGGTTGTGTGCAAAATGTGTCAAGCTTGAAAGCTTTCAGGTGTTTTTGAAAGGTCTTGGTAGCATCTCATTTTGACGGAGTAATTTAGGAATTTCACCAATCTATGAGTCCTACGGTAGTGTTTTATCAAAGTACATTTTGTATTAACATACTTGCAAGGTTTGTATAAAGTTATTCAGATAACAATAATAATCCACCAGCATTAGGAAATCATAATTGACGCAATTCCAAGTATATATAGTTAATCATATTGAATAACAATTATATTAGTGAGAATATTTACTATCATATCCTAGATCATTATAGAATACTTTATTGAGAATAACTCATTATGTGATAGACTTCCAATAAGCGCAAATATTCTTGAGGCTTTTAATTGTGGAGAGACCCTCACGGGTAGTTCCACCTCGCCAATGTGTACTTGGCCAAATACTGCTCATCCATCTTAGAGCAGTCCACAGTGTTTGTGACTTAACATCAAGTTCACCGATGGATTACCCTCACCGAGAGACCAATGCCAGTATCAACTGAAAAACTCTTCTCTTACTTTGATCTTCAATTCACTATTTTTTCTGACCCTCTCCCTTCTTTTACCTGATCTTTTCTATCTCTCATTTCCCGATCTCCAATATGTTTTTCACTCTACATTTTTCTGAATCACTCCATCCCCCGATCCCCACTTCGCTCTTTCTCTATCTACCCATCTCTCTCTCTCATACCAATTATCTCTCTTTTCGTCCACTATCTTTCTCCCTCATTGAAGTCGTCCATCATTTTCATTTCGATTTTCGTAGTTGGAGAGACACGATGTAATCAAATATTGTCAACCGACAAGAAAGTCTCATCAACTGGGATTTCGCTTCTTATCTGTTGCACAGCCCTGAGTGAGCACTGAGCCACCAACTGATGATTGCAGCTCGGCTCTGGTCAACTCCATGCTTTTCGGCTGGGCAACAACACTACTGTACTACTCCACCCAACATTCCTTAACTAAAAGAACTTTTCCAATTTGTTCCTAATCCCGAATAAAGCCTGGTAGAGCAGTGACACACAATCTTTCCCTTTCTCTCTTCATATTCAAGTCCACCTTATTTCTATGCCTTTCTTCTCCTTCTCTTTTTCTACGTTTCTTCTTTTCTCTCTGTTCCTCCATCTTCAACATTATGAACTAAGATCATGGACATTTCATTTCGATTTCTTTGGAATTCAAACTCAAATGTATTTAAAAATGACAATTGTACGGAGTTATGCAGAAAGGAACCAACCCACAATCAGCTACTTTTGAGATATTGCTTACCAAAGATGAAACTGCAATAATACCTCCCATTTTATCATCCAACAAGATATTCTGATTTTAGGAACGTATATGTGCTCTTAATATCATAAACTAGATAATTATATACAAAAAATCATTAATTTGCCATTGTATGGCATTTATGTGGGTTGGTTCCTTTCTGCAAAAAACATATCCCACTTTATGTGTTATGCAGAAAGGAACCAACCCACATAATTGCTATAGGAACCAGACAAAATGTTTTGTTTTTTCAGAAAAAAATAATCATATGAGGCTAAGTTTTTTACTAATTATGGATTAATATTATAAAGAAAAGTGTTCTGTCAAAATTTCCCACCCTCACCCATCTTGCTACCCCCTCTGCACCCCTCAAAGTTTCCATTTGTAAGGGTTACTTACATTAAATGTATCTCAGCACTCATTGGAAATAAGAAATTAAACTTTTTCTAATTTTTCAGTAAATTAAATTCTCTTTATTTCATTTCTCACCATTTCATTGTAGCTCCTGCGGTTCAAAAGTTATATAAATGGAAGAATGAAGGGATTCCCTAGATTCCTGCATAAAATTTTAATTATCTCCTTAATGAAAGTTTACAGGATGATTCTACTGGGAATGTCTCTTATGGAACTTGAAGAACTTTCCAAAACTTACATTTTAAATGATAGAACATATATTTCTCTGAAATTCAACGTAAACGTGTAAGTCAGTAATAAATGAAAAGCGATATCTCAGAAGCGCTCGGCGAATAGCCTGATATTATGGTCTATCAAGTGAGTACTGAAATACCGATTTAATTCATCAATTCTTATTTTATTCAAGAATTCTTATATCACATGTGTCTCGGTACTCTATAGAGATAGATAGTTGAACTTTGTATCATTATTCAGTGAATTCAATTGGCTTCTTTCAAAATATATGTTTCTCTTATTTGTGGAGTAGATAGCTCATATAAAAGTTCTCCAAATGTTTCATATTAGACATTTTCCAGTTTACTTTCATTAGGGAAAGAATGAAATTTTTAGGCAGATGTCTGTACCTATGTGGGCTTCCATCATACTTCCATGCAAATAACTCCTGAACCACATGAGCTATAGTGAAATGGTGATGACATAAAAAATTAAATTAAATTTTCTAAATAATGAGAAGAATTTCAATATCTTATCTTCAATGGTTGCTGAGATACATTCAATGGAAGAAATTTTAAGGGTGTGTTGGGAGGGAATCAAGACGGGTAGGGGTGTGGAATTTTGGCAGAACACTTCTCTGTATGATAGTAATCAATGGTTAGAAAATAAGCCTCATATGATATTTTTCTCTGACAAAAACTAACATTTCAGTCTGGTTCCTAATAATAAAATTTCCCATTCCATGGCAATTATGTGGGTTGGTTCCTTCCTGCATAACACATAAAGTAGGATATTTGTTTCGCAGAAAGGAACCAACCCACATAATTGCCATAAGGGTTGATTCCAGTGATTTTTTTTCATCAAAAACGGGTTTATTAACCCAAATATTGGAAAATCAGATTTTTTATTTTTGTGGATTGGTTCCTTTCTGCATAGCTACGTCCAATTAATAGTCAAAACATGTTATGCATGAATAAAAATAATTGAAAAAAGGAACTGAGATTAACATTTAAAATGAATGAATTTAAAATTAAATGAATGATGTATCATTTCACATTTTTATACATCAAATTCTTACACAGATTCTAGTAATTGATTATAGCATAAACATGAGTCTATTATCAATAATTGTCAATTTTTAAATCAATTTATGATGATTATTTCATTGTAATTTGGTGTTTCAACTATTCCAGATGAAGATGTCTACATGGTTAATGTAATTTTAGACTTTAATTTATGAAAGTGGAAAAATACCCAAATAATAAACGTCCTCGAAATTACCACACTGGCGGCTCGTGTACACGTTACAGGTGAAGTGCCGGTAACTTCTACTGTACAGCACTTCACCTGTTTCGTGGGTACGAGCCGCCAGTGAAATTTTGGGAGAGGAGTGGTTCGGGGCTGAGTATTTTTTTTCTGATCGTTCGTGCCTGTACAAATAGAAAAATGAATAAATATTTCATAGAAATAGACCAATGAATTCATCCATGACAAATAATTCCATTAAGAGCCAAAAAATGGATCAATCTCATAAGGACAAAAATAAAACAACAAATCAACCTCTCTTTTTAACATTAGATGAAAAAACTTTATTCATTTAATATTATATTCATACTGAGTTATAACATTCCATACTCATCTTCCATCAAATAATTCTAAATCCCATTCTTTCTCAATATGTAATTATTTAAAAAAAATATGAATCTTTATCTTACAAATTCAGGCATAATCTAGCTTCACCTCTGTTTCTGGGTTTCTGTAGCCTATCTCTGTCATAAAACCATTGGTAATGGATTCTTTCTGCTGGGGATAATGAGTATTCTGTAATAGATTCGGATGCTTTCATCTGTCGAACATTAAGTTTCTTTTATTGAACAGGATATTTTTTCTTATAGTGACTCAACCTGCTACTCAATTCCATCACAATATGATTAATTATTATGCTCCATGTCCGTGAATGATTTTGCAATTTAACAGTAGCCGATGAACTGAAGATTTTCCATTTATTTTGCTCGAAGGTTATGGAAATTTCACTATTGATCTTTGTGAAAAAAAATTTCGATGAATTTTTTCTCATTTTAAGTCGTTATCCGATTTATGTTGCAGCTTTATTCTTCATAGTAAAAAAGATTTGTTACCTAGACGGCTTTTAATAATAGTACTCATCACCCTTGTGACCTACTATGGTCAACTGGTCTCTGTGATCAACTTGTCTACTCTCTTGTCAGTTTTAGAGTGATGAAGACGTGAGTTTTGCACTCAATTAAACTTTTGGCTATTATATCATAGTAGTCAACCTTGAAAATGCAGTAAAGAATAACTTCAAGTATTGCTGTTAATCATTGAATATCTCATGCAAATGCATCACAATGAAAGAGAAACAAATTTCTGTAGTTGAATACAGTTGAACAGTAGCATACAACTTATACTCACTGGTGGCTCGTGCCCACGAAACTGGTGAAGTGCTGCACAGTAAAAGTTACTGGCACTTCACCTGTTTCGTGGGTACGAGTCGCTGATGCTTATACTTTAAATTCCAAAACGAGATTCTAAATGCCAATTGGAAATTCCAATCATAAAATTATTTTGTTGACATTATAAACGTCAAAACTTTGGATGAACACACCATCGATTGAAAAATAGTGACATCATTTTCACTATGCTAATGGTGACTCCAATAGTTATAGTACCACATTAAAAATGTAGTCTTTGTAAGAGTGAAAAAATATAAAAATCTCGTGTTCTCCTCAAAGGTAGACTATTTAGAAGATAAGAAAAAAGTAAGAGGTGATTGAACGAACCTGGTTCAGGGTTAGCAGCATTTTTCGCAGATTTGATAGCAGCTTCAACAAGAACACTGGACGGTAGAGCGGCTAATAGAAGATAGTAGTAGTAGCAAAATGCTGTCCCAAATACCATGTACAGAGTCAACATGACTAAGGCCAATTATTTATTTTACATGTCACTCGCGAAAATAAATGCCCGGAAATTTCTATAAGAACAATAGATTTTTCTTTGCATTTCACTTGAAGACTTTATTTCGTTTTCGTAATCTCTCACGAATAACTGATTATTGATTTTTTTATTTTAGTTATAAATGTGTAACATTCACTAAAGTCAACTAGATAAGAGCAAAATCACTTGTCACTGATATTATCAGAATCATTACAACACGAATGTTTCTTGAAAATAGTTTTCAAGAAACCAATCAAAATGTAATGCAATTTTTTCGATAGAATTTTGAAAATCTGAATCGTATTATTTGAATGATATAATATTTGATTTTTTTCTCTCAGAACAGAGAATCATTTGTAATGTCACTAAGATTGAAGCATATTGTTCTAAGTAATTTCTCACGGAAAATAGAAATCAATCTAGGTCTGCAATGTCTTTAAAATTTGGATTTATAATAATTTTCACGAAAATATCAACAAAACACTATTTATTTGTAACTGAGCACACAGTTTGAAGGTGAAAATTAACCGTGGTTAGTTGCACTAGGGACAAAACTTGAAGGGGATCTTAGCATTGTGAAAGAACAGTTAACCCGGTATCAGGGCTATAGATTATTTGGAGGAAAAATTTGTCTTTAGGAGTGAAATTGTTTGATCTCGTGACGAGGAAGTATTTTTTCGAGTGCGATTCGGATCAAAACACCGGAAGACCTAGATGAGGTACCACGGACATTTTTTTCGGAACCAGACGAGGCGACAAAACGCTCTCCACGAAAGTTCGTATGCGACTGACGCTCAAATTTGTCCGGGACCTGCGCGATATGCAATTGGTCGGATGGGGGGTGGACTGGGGTTTGGTAAGGTGAGGAGGGGACCCTTCTCTCTACCATTTGCTCCAGTTGGAATATTCTGAGGGATAGAGGAGGAAGGGAAGAGGGGTTAGGAAGTGGGGTTCTGGCCCTTCCGTCTGACTTAACTGTCGGCTGATGCCAAGGGAGAACAGAGGAGGAGGAGAAGAAGGAGAAGAGAGAGGAGAAGGAGGAGGAAGAAAGAGTCTGGGAGAGGAGAAAGTGCCAAAGGGGAGAGATTAGTCTTGTGCGGAGGCGAATAGGGAAGAAAGAAATGCTCCTATGCTACCAGCCGTAACGCACTAAAGTCTTTAGCCAAGAATTACGACGAGTGTATGGCTCTGTGAATTTGTGTTTGCTCGTGGATCGAAGGAAATGAGGTGAGGGTAGTGGAATTGTCTAAAAAGAGAGAAAAGCAGAAAATGAAAGAATAGGATGGAGGATATCAGTAAAAGAAGACAAATAAGAGGAATAATGATGATGGAAGAGTGACAAATAGATTAGAATAGGAAATCAGAAATTCAAAGGAAATATTGGGAAGTTAGAAAGAGAATACGAAAAAAAGACACATTAGAAACAACAAAAATGTAATGAGAAAAAATAAAATTATTTGAAATTCATGGGAACCAATAATACGAATAATCGTGGAATTGAGAATAAAGAGAGAATGAGTATCATGCTATACAATAATATCTGAAGGAAAACTACATTAGGATGACGATGATAGTGTCATTGGCTATTGATGATTATTGGACAATCATTCAGGATGGATTTGCATAAAATAGGATATATGAAATCGTAATTTGATAATCTTTTTCGTATTTTTGATTATAATTATGAGGGGATTAACAAATTCTCATAGCCACATCGATTTCACAAACTTCACTTGAGATGAACAGACAGAAAAAAAATGATTGGGATAAGGAGTAGAATGAGTGGAAGTGTAATGGAACGTACGAACAAGAAGTAGCTTAAGAAGAGTAGAGAAGTAGAAGAGAAGTAATAGAAAGCGAAACTACTAATGTAACGAACGTTTAGAATCACTGGGGACTGAGTACACCGTGATCACGTCCGACAGTGGTTCACGATGAGAATGAAACGGAAGGAGGAGGGGAAGGAGTAAGAAAAGAAGTGGAAAGAAAATAAGGAGAAGAAAAATGAGGGAGGGATGAATGTGTGGAGGAGAAACTGACCTGCAACGTCAAAAACCTGAACACGAAGTCCACGAGGAGTTGAAACGTTTGGTTGCTACTGATCAGGCACACATCAATAATAATTTCATCCTTAACTGCTTGTCTTACACTTAAAAGAAGTCATCACTAAGATAACCTTGAAGTACAGCTTGAACTGTGAAAATGTTTTGCTGTTTTTTTATAAAAGATTGTGGTATAATATTAAAATATATGAATTAAATAAGTGCGACATGCACTAAAATTGATGAAGTGAGGCCGTAATAATTACGGAGTAGATAATTATTACTTATAAACTTGATATTACATTTGAAACAGTTTAATGATACTCTAGAATCTTGAAAGTCAATCATATGCAGTAGCAATAATCATAGAACTATATTTCATTTTCACGAGTTGGGAAGATATAGAATTAGTATAGTACGTGATACTGCAGTTAAATGCTTGAAAAATCATGTAAAAAATCTTATAGTGGCGGAACAAAAATAGTAGGCTATGTTCAAAGAATTCAATAACATCAAAACGTTGAGAACCAATTAGATGAGAAGACACCAATATGCTTCATTTTGAATGCCAGATATGAGACAGTGACCGAATTGACTCATCTATGAACTGCCATGACCTTGCGGCTCGTTTAAAATTTCGACAATTCCATTTATTGTCATCACTTCTAGTGTCTGAGTGAGTAATAATAAAAGAGTTCCGAACTACTCTCGGAGACATCAGACAAGACACTTCTAAGTGGTGATGTCATAATTGATGTATTAATTGTATAATGACAGTTCGTAAACAACTTCTATTTCGACAATAAGAATTCAACACTTGGCTCATCGTCAAAATTGACACATTGTGTTTGAGTCATGTGTGATGGGAATCATTGTTATCAAGATGTAACTCATTTGATAATTAAATGGAAAGTAGTTTACACTTCATAGACATTTCTTATGAGTAACAATCTTCTATTACTGATTCATGAGTAAAGAGTAATTTCAATCCACAAGAGCCAAATACAAATACAAATTAGTATTTCTTGAATTATACATTTTTGTTATAAAAGGCTCAACTTTGAAAACAGAATTGATATTTTTACTCATTATTGTTATTAGATAACTTTCCACTGTTGAGATGTCAATTTCAGCTGTATTTTCAATTAGAGAGCTCATCATATGATTAAATCAAACATAATTCATTCTTTCTCCTTTACAGGCACCTCATCGAGGAAATGGAACAAGGTCTATTGAAACAAAGGAATTGTACTCGTAGGTTTGGGCTCGATAACATTCAATAATTATCAACCTTCTTAGTTGTTTTATTTTATGAAATCCCGTACAAGTTCCCACAATTCATACTATTTTATTGAATGAAATTGAGATAGAAGAAGAAGAATTTAGGTAAATTGCTTAGGTTTATAAAAATTATCATTACATGAGGCAAGAAATATAGTTGGAGACCTTTCGTGTAGGATGCTGTAATTAAAATTATGTATCATAGGAATGTAAACCCTTATCGGGAATTTCTCCATCAACTTGGAAGCAAATTTTGTCTCATAGTATACAACAATGTACATTAATACTACAGTATTCCAATTCCATGCATCATACTATTGGTGAAAAGCATTAGATTTGCAGAGAAAAACTTTGGAATAAAGGAATTATTTCTATTCCCCAGACATGATGTGAGACGTCAGATGTCACAGGGGAGCTGAAAGGATACCAAACAAACAAGCCGAAATCAACTTGAGACCCCGCCTCTGCTCGCTGTTTCGTGACTGAGTGAGTCCCGAACAGACAGAAAACATCACGAAAAACACGGTCCGTGCTCAAGAGTTTTCCACAAGCGCGCGCTCTCAGTCTCGGAGTTGTCTCTCTCGTCAACTCCACTTTCATAACTTGTAATGAGCTTCAATACGTCACTGAGATGTGTGGCTCGATGTTTGTTGTGGCTCTATTCCCGGGAGAGATTGTGGCAACCGAAAATGTTAGATGAGTGTGTTTTTGCCCTTTGCAACAACATTTGTGTGAGTGGAATGGAAGTGTCAACTATTACGTAAAGGAATGTTCATAAATTTGGTACATGCAGTGATGAGTTGTCTTATTCATAGATCATAAATGATAGGCTACGAGTATACTTGATAGAATGACTTCTCGTTATAAAAAACGTGTACGAGGAAGGATCTTTATTTTAGAAATGAAATCGTTTTGCGATAAAAGAAGAGGAATGTTTGCAAATCGCTAGGGTTGATATCATTGATTCATTCCATTGTATTTTTTCAGATTCTAGAATAAAGAGTTCTAAAATATCACCATCGCCGACTCTTACCTATCTTCCATTGCCATGTAGTAAAGTAGAAATAACTAGGAACGTTCCACAGTTTTTGCCACATTTCAGACGTAATGTCACCATTCGAATAAAATCCGTAAAAATATCAATTACATTCGCGTCTATCCATCCCATGTTTTATTAAAAATTAATTCAATTCATCTCCAACGGTATTAACTCCTAAATATTCATCATAAGGACTGTCCAATGGATATCCGTATTATTGATAATCTATGGATATCCATCATATGGACTATCCATGAATACTGGAGTATCCGTGGATACAAGATTATTCTAGATTCGAAAAAAAAAATTCTCATTAAGATCTCATCGATTCTCATCAAATTATTCTCAGTCCTTAAATACTAATTGCTTGAATTCGAAATGAAAACTGGTTGAAGATAATGAACTGTGCAATTGTGCATGATGAATAGAAAGCATGAAATAACAAAGTTGATATGAGAGGATGATTGAGAAAATAAATGTCACAATGAATAAATATTCCACTGAAATTCGGTATCTGAAATCGATTTTTTATAGATTATTAAAAAAATTTCTGAATAGATAGAATTTTCAAGTTCTTCAACATCAATTTATACTACATCTCTTATTTGCTTTTCAAGATGAGTAGAGAACGAGCTGGAAAACTTCAAAGATCTGACTTTCTTAATTCCTTCTATCAAAAAGCTGATCGAATAGATAAGGCTACAGCATGTTGGAATAGGAATTTAAGGCAATGAAAATGGGTGTTAACTAGGACAGCTAGGGTGTCCCAAATGCAGCGCACATGCGTGTCATTGTACGTTATTATTGACGAATTACCATGAAAAATGCCGCAATAGCCGGGGGTGTTCGGATTAATGAGTGGTGAGGGGTCGGATTAATAAGAGATCGCTAAGCTGAGGGGTGCAGCTGGACTTTCCCTCTACTGATACGAAAGTCGCTCCCCTCCCACAACAACCCTCCGAATTTTTCTTCTTCTTCTTTCTAGTTAACTCTCACCACCTCGATTTCCCTCCCTCCCATTTCTAACTCAATCATTCTTCTTCAAATATTTGAATCTTTGAAGTTGCAGTCTCCGTGAATCTCTATTGATTCATAAGAATTTTACGTATAAAATATTCTAATCTTCATCATTATAGTATTTTCTATGAAACTTTTTCCTGTTCCTCCTCGCTTCCAGCGTCCTTTATCATGAGATGACTTTCATTTTTTCTACTCAATTTTGTATAATATTTTTATGATCTTGAGTCTAAAGTACAAGATTAGCTTATCACAGCGCTTTTGAGAAGTAGCTCAACAGCTCAACCCGAAATCACACAAAATCGCAGTTTTGAAGGCTAGATGAGCAATTTCAAGGTCACAGTCGAGTGTTCTTGTCAAGAACAAGACTAGGATAGGCTTATAATTTAAAAAATATATAGTCTAGAAATAGATAGTTACGAAAAACAAAAATGATGGTTACAGAGACTGGCACAGTTCAGATTCTTTCTTCCTCTACCACTCATCTCAATCCCTCTCCGATTTGTTTTCCAGCCTCATTCTTTTTCCTAATATATTTCTGTCTCCACTTCCAATTGCATTCTTCTTATTATGGCTCAATTCATTATATTCATCCAACAAGCCTCCTCCACCATCCCTCCCTCTATCAATACCTATTATGTCTTTTCCTACCCTTCTTCTCCTTTTCCCCCTTCTTAAGAGTCATCAGCATCCTTTAATAATAAGGGAGTAGATGATAATATCAGCATCTGTCACTTACCCACTTATAAAGAGTGTGGGCGTAAAGCGCGTCAGCCCGCATATCCGAGAAATCCCCTTCATACATTTGGGGCGTCTTCAGCTCTGCACCTTGATCACAAGGAGATTATAGAGTAGTCACGCCCACAATTCACGTTTGTCTGTTTTGTCGTTGGACTATGGAAATCATACTGGGAACAAGGAAAATAGAACTTCATTTCTTTAACTTTTGAAGAGTTGATTTTAGTAGAGAGACTAACACTAAATCAGACTGGTATTGTTGTTGATTTTCAGTAGTTATGAATCAGACAGTTTAATTAGCATGAAATTTGTTTATTGATCAGTGACAATTGATATAGAGCTTGATCACAAAGCATTCAGTGGATTCCCACTTTCAATATTCAATAATCCTCTACTGAACCTTATGACTTTCTGTTCCACCCTTTATTATTGTGGATTGTAATGAAGAAAACTCAATTCAACTTTTTTATTCGAGATAAATGACTAATTATTCGATGACAATATCAAGTTCTGACTCGGAGAACCCAGTGGATTTTTAGATTAAGTGAGTATGGGACATAACCTGAATTACTCCAATGATCTAAATTGGAGTAGAAGAAGTTTTGGGCTAACACATGTTATTTTATTCCTGACTCTACTATTTTGATCAAATTGATGAATAAATGTCTACTGAATCTTACATGACTCAAGTCTTTATTGATTGATTGGTAGTTCAAGTCAATTTTGGGTGGCTCGTTGGACTAAGTGATTAGCAAAAATCGAAACCCGGAACCTCTGGTTATCAGACCGGCGCGATATCACTTCCTCCAAAAAGCCACCCATCAATATTATCGGCAACCCTTTTCAGATAACAGGATAACATGATAAAGGTGAATTGACTCGACATTCCAATATTTTTGTACAGCTTCTACATTCATAATTGTTAAAATACCGTACGTTACAGACTACGAGTTCTACTTACCTCATCAATGATTGGCCATTTCTAAATAGTGATTCTCAGATCAAATTTATTGAACAGTATTGTTGTTTTTGTGATCAGCAGGAGCACTTATTAAAGTATGATAGGTCATAATTCATATTTTGTTCTACAATAATGAAATTCATTCCATTACTATTCTTGAACGAGTGAATGAATCTTCTGCCATCCCTGGATTATTATTAACTGTGACTTGAAGCAACAGCCTTTCAAATACAATTACGCGGAATTAGTCCGCAAATTGAAAGATCACTAACAGTAATTGCAGGGCCAGTACGCTTCCAAATCATATATTCTCGCCATCCAAGTCGATAAAATTCAAACGCGATGCCGTCCTGAAATTTACGAGGAATTTAATTGAATTTGATGACTTTCGATCCCTCACTCGCTTTTCCGTGCTGTGGCACTTAATTGAAAGCACCCAAAATTAAAATGCGAAAAAGTGCCGAAGTAACAACCATTCTCTCTCTCTCACACACAGTCACACGCCCTCGTTTTTATTGCAATTTCACTTGTCACCCACTTCAATCTAATTCACTAACTCTGCACATTGTCATCGTACGTCATCCCAACTTCACTCGATTCTGTACAACTCTCTCACTCACTCTCTCTCTCTCTCTCTCTTACTCTTTTCCACTTTCCCTCTTTTTCCTTCCCCCGTCATGCATCTTTCATAATTGTTGCCTATCCACTATTGATATCTGATTTGATTCCGTACAGTTATTGCCTAAGAGTATAAGTGGAATTATTCACTCTATAAATGTTCAGGGAATTTATTCAGATAAATTGTACAATCCTTCAGTGGGCCTTCTTCCTCCTCAAATAATATTCATATGAAATATACATCCTCTCCTTCACTCTCCCACTCTTTCTCTTTCTCTCTCTCACACACTCTCTCTCTTCCTTTCTCTTTCTTAGTTTTCTATATTTGTAAAATGAATGCATGAAGAGATATTCAATGAAATTACGTTTCTCTCCATAAATACATAGATGAGTAGGTGCAACGGTTTATTGAAACGTGGCAATAATCATCATCAAAGCATACTTTGATCACACAGTGTGAAATTTTGAACGTTCAAGCCGAATAATTCCACCCGAATGTAAACAAAATAGTTGAACACACCTATTTGCTAATGTCAATTAAATTAGAACCACTAATAGGAGATTATTCATAATAATTATAGATAATTTAACCTGTAGGTCGTATGGGTTTGTATGTTTTGTTATAGATTCTGTGTAGGATATAATTATAGGCCTATATCCTTTATGGAAGTGCTCTCCTCTTCGTAAAAGCTAGGATTTGTAGATTCAGTTTGAAGGTACAGTGTAGAGTTGGTCACATAGAATAATATTGATTACACAAGTGCTCCATATATTCAATTTCGGAGGTACCACGCCCAGCCAATTTCAATTTAAAGCCAATAATAACAACTACAGTCAAACGATTTTGATTGGATTGAATCGAAATTGCAGTTCAAATCCCGGATTAATTAAAAGATTAACGGGGCTTCTCCTTGTGGAATATTATGTTTATTGGTACAGTGTTCACTGCACTTTGACTGCAATCAAATGTTCAATTTATTATTATATGTGAGAAATAATAAATAGCACCGGCGGCTCGTGCCCACGAGAAAGGTGAAGTGCTGTACAGTAGGATACAGTAGGAACAGTAAAGATACGAGCACTTCACCTGTTTCGTGGGCACGAGCCGCCAGTGATAATTAGCTTAACAAAATGAGGGGGTGTTTGTATTAATTGCAATAAATGAATGTCATGTCTTTCATATGATATAAAATAATTATTGCACTCAGTCAGGGGAAATCAGTATAATATTATTCCATTCAATGGGGAAATTCATTCACAATCACAATTAATAAAAATAGATTCCAGTGATTCCGATTGATTGATTTTTCCAATGTTTGAAACGTATAGTAGCCAAAGATAAAATTATTACTGAGATAACTGATTGATAACCAATTGCCGATTCAAATAACATTAGATTCATCGTAATATCTCAGAAACAATAAAAAAATTCAATGACAAAAGTATGATTGTTGTGACTGGATTGCAAAAGAGAGGAGAGAATCTGATTAATTTTTAGTGGAAATAGCATTATAATCACATCTTTTGAGCCTAAGGGCTCAAAAGCTAAGGGCTAAAGCTAAAGCTAAAGGCTAAGCCTTTTACAGTCTATTAGAGCAAAACTTTTCTCTATTCAAAAGATGTTGGTTGATGGCAAACCAACATGTGAGCGTGTCTTTACAACTCACAGACTCATCAGGAATAATCATAAAAACGTGTAAAAAGTCATTAAATCATCATAAAAGTCATCCTATGACCATAAAACGCCAATAATATAATACAAATGTTCAATGTCCAGTCGATATGGAAACGCCCACCATCAGTTGATTGAATTACGAGTACATTAGAACATTCGAATCAAAAAGTTAAAGCTTATTGAATTGGAAGACCACCTCAGTAATCCGGCAATACTTGATTCGTAATACAAGACATTCTTGTTACAAAATAGTAACAAGAAACATTCGGTTGGCATACTCGTGATTCGAATATTCATCAATTTCTAATAATAATTATTCATCACTCAATAATCACTTCTAATACACTTAGGTATTCAATTTTATTCTATACTCAGACAGTGGACTTAAATGATATTATTATATTATTTCATACTAAATTACATGAATGAAATCTGATTATTCGAGCAATATTGTTTCAATACTGCTTGAGGGGGACTACATCAAGGTTCTTCCGATCTTGAATTAGTTACTTTTTGATTTTGAAGCAACCGATCTTGGATTAGTGACAGTGTTCCACTATTTCAACATCAATATTGTGGAAGATAGATGAATAGATCAATGCCTTTATTTACACCTTGTAAACATCTTACAGAAGTTTTTTGGGTGGTTGAGGCATGCAAGCCCCCTCTTCCACTGAACATGATTGTATGTGAATAGCACTGATATACGTTTTGAAAATAATATTATTCCTAAAATATTTTATTCCTGGAGATACTTTGACCTTTTGATTTACCGAGTAGGATAGCCTACTATTTTTATCGTTATCCAATTCATTCTGGATAGTGGTTACAGCCATGTGGTATGATCTTCAATGATGAACTTACAAAAGTATGATTCAATAATTTGGAATCATAAAATAAATTATTTATTTGGAGTAAATGTCCAGCAGTATTGTATTGTGCTGGTAGCTAACTGTACAGGGTGAAGTACTACTCGAAACAATATACGATGACAAGCAGCATTTTTCACAGATCTCTGCAATTACGTTATTGGACAGATAGCAGCAGAGTGGTGGAGTGGAAAGAAGAGGAATAGAAATATCGCTGCATACGAAATTATTCCACTACATAAAAATGAAATATGGAATGACATGCAGAGGCAAGCAAAGTTTCGAGACTGGCTCTTGAGTGGTGAAGGAGAAAAATAAGAGAAAGAAGAAGGAGAAGTAGAAGAAGAAGAAGAAGAAGAAGAAGAAGAGAGGAGGAAGCGAACTCTTCGAGTTTCAGTCGATTCGTTGAGTTACTCTCTATTTGCTCAGTCACACTTGCATACTCATGCAATAAGTTGCCCAACTTGGTTGTGAAACTGATTTATGTGTGTGTGAGAACAGATGTCTGCTACAAATCTACAACTTCATACTCAGAACCTGTGTTCCTGCTACATAATATACATCATATAGATCAGAACTAGATTTCCACTAGATCGAAACTAGCTCACCATAATACTACCCTACTCGCTTTCTATAATACAAATATACTATACTAGCTATATGTACTATATCGAGTAGCAAATATACTATAATATATATATATAATATAATATGCTATATATAGTAGCAAATGTACTATACTAGCTTAATAATTACTAATACTACACTGTCCACCATATTATTTCTACTGTTATATTATATTATTACTACTACACTATCTCATATTATTTCTCCAACTATGATACCATCTTCATATTTACTACCTTTCCAAACCAAATAACCATCTATAATAATCTCTAGCTCAATCTTATTTTGCCTTTACTCAGACCTCGAATTTATTTTTTTTCATTATCTGCAATTCTCTTTGGTTTTCTTTACTGTGCTACATCACTTCATGTTTATGAGCCAACTTATAACTTACTTTCGTATTTGAGAAGGAGGAGAGAGAACTGAAAATGGTTTGCGGTGAAATCGAGGAGTAATACGGAGTTAAAGATTAAGGACAAGTGAGAGGAGGGAATGAGAATTTGGCGGTAGAGAGAGGGACAAACTGGAGGAGGACGGACAAGAGGAAGGTATAAACTGGCTGTAAAAATGTTGATTATATTGGAATAAAAAATATCATCGAGGAGATAAATGAAAAGTGAGCAGATGTGAGAAGAGTTAGAGGGGGTCCAAGGATGAAGAAGGCGATAGAAAGGAATACGAAGAAGGAAAGGGAAAAGAAAATAAGGCAATCACGTTTTAAAAAAAATAATACACGAAATAGAGTGATTTTTTACTTTTTCTCTATTTCCTCCAGTCTCTCACTGTTTCCGTCTAATCGTAATTTCCAATCTTTCACTGTTACCTTCCCCTCCTATCCACTTTCTTTTTTTTCATCATCCCTTCCATGTTTCCTCTCTCTCTGTTCATCGCTCTCTCCCTCTTCCCATCTTCGCCGCCGGAGAAGACGACTTGGACAGTTATTTCAGTAAACAACGAAGCAGAGTGCTGTGCATACCGAACCAATATTATGTGTCACAACTAAACAGGGCTCACAAGACATGTGACACTTTGCAGACAATTTTGGAACAATGTCTCAGTGAAACATGCTCAGTGCTGATAGTACAACATTTCTTGCATATGGTTGAAATGAGTATCCGCGATTATATTAAGTTTCGCCATTCCTGGAGCGTGATGAACTGTTTTTCATGCATCATATGGGGCCGAAAGTGCACGATCAGCGAAAAAGTAGTTTTTTCGGCCCTTGGGCGAAAAATCACGTTGAATCTAACCTGATACGCTTGTCTGTGTCGATTTATTTATTGGTCGATGGTTTGTTTGATTGCACCAGTTAGATCAAGAGAACTGGATGTCCTATGGTGGAAGCTCTTGTTATATTGTTGAACAATCGAGAAGTAAGCTTGAATAATCAAAAATGCTCTGATGAGATGAAAAATGTTTACATTGATTTCCTATTATAATGATGCAAGTCGAACCTATTCGAAAAAAGCCTTTTGGAAAAATTATTTTCTCTTGTTATTGCACTGCTTTCAACTTATTAACGTTTTTGATAATTGTACTGTACTATTAGCAGATTGCTGATAAACACCAAGGTTAATAAAATATACTAACTAACCTTGGCTACTACTATAATCTTCAACCTCGAGTACCACTATATTCTTCAACTTAGGACTACTATAGGCTACTTTTCAACCATGGTACTACTATACTCTTTAACTTTGGGTGAATACCAACAGAAGTGGTGAGAAATAACTAACTTTAACGGCTTTTTGTACAATCAACAATGATCGTACAAACCTCATCAGTAGCGTTCCTGGACCATGGAAATAGTCGATTCTGATAGATAGTCATGCAATATTATCAGAGTAATATTCAATAATTGATGAATCTTGTGATACTAGTTTAAAATGGATAGTAGCTTGGCCTACTCCAAATTCTCATTGGCATTTCGGTTAAAAACGGCTCTAATACAAGACGAAGATAGTATCACCAAAGGCAATGTATATTACATATATGTAGTATACATTGTCTCTGGTATCACTATCTGGTTAAGCTGTTCTTGGAACTGATTCATTGTATTTGTTTTGATCGCAGCAAGGTTGTTTTGCGAAAAATGTGTTGAAATTTTGGGCAAAAACTTTTCTATGCTCGGTCAACGGCCTGATACTATACATGGAAACAATTTCAAGCCGGTTAGCCGACATTTTTGGTCCTAGGTGAGAAATGTATTAGAAAAATTACCCTGGAATAATTGTAGACAATGTAATAGATGAGTGTCTAATAGAATTGATATGAATTCCTTCTGTATCGTGGTTTAATATTATTCAATCCATTTGGAATCTGCTTCCATGGAGAATCTGATTAATACAAATTGGGATGCTTGATTTTTAGTTTTTTTTTAAATTGATCAACCACAATCCAATGTATGACAAAACTGAATGATAAATCCTCAAACCCATAGGGTTTCATTGCGGAGTACCTTGAAGCAGTCATAAAATCTGTTTCGGCTACTCGTTAATGGTTGAGGCAAGTTAACGGGTGAGGTCATAAGGTTACGACCCAATTAGTTCCGGCCAAGCAGCCGCTATTGGAATTATTGCTGTTCCAGCGATTTGATAATAATCGCTTACTTTTACCACCTGAGGGAGTTAGAATGGAATTAATCAGGAAATTAATTCACAGCAGGGCTCAATTATTCTATTGCTGAAGAGGAATCTATTATATGCCACTTATATAGCGGACATGTTTCAAATCCACATTTGAAGCAACTAGTAGATAATAATAATATAACACCATTCATACATCGTATTTATTAACTAGGGAGTAGTATAACTATAATCAACCTATAGCCCATCTTATACTCAGGCTGTGTTTTCATATCGTACCCAGATAGCACAAAAAGCTGGAATCAAGCTTGTTTCCTGCTTGAATTTTCAATTTAAAAAACTGGATTCAAGCTTGAAATTTACAGCCATTAAGCTGTAATAAAGCTGAATTCAAGTTAAGAAGTTACCACGTTTCAAGCTGTTTACAAAGCTTGGAAGTTCAAGCTGGAATCAAGTTAAATGACCCAAGCTTGAGAACTCAAGCTGGAATTAAGTTTAATGATCCAAGCTTGATAGTTCAAGCTGGAATCAAGTTGAATCAACAAGAGCTGGATTTAAGCTTGTAACGTACAGTCTTTAAGCTTTAATACAGCTGAATTCAAGTTAAAAAGTTACCACGTTTCAAGCTGTTTTCAAAGCTTGAAAGTTCAAGCTGGAATCAAGTCTAATCATACAAGCTTGATAGATCCAGTTGGAGAAAAGCTGTTATTATATTAAACACAAAATTTTGACCAATTATGGATAAGGAAAAGAATACAAAAGAGAATACAGTGAACAAAATGTTGATATATATTGGAAGAAAAATACAAATCTGACAAACAAAAATGAATTGTTCTGTCAGTCCGCCTATTTCACATTGTTAAACATAACATTTATTTGAAAGCTGCATGATGTATTCCTGTATGTATTTTTTTATGTCAAAATTTAATTTCTTTTCTTTGAATAGTATTATCGATCATAAAGCACCGCCGCATCCCCGACGTCAACAATGATTACTTGTTACACTAATCGAATGGCCCTGAAAGAAAATAAAACAAATCATAATAAAGTACATGATTATACATTTCAAATATCACAGTAATTTTGGATAAGAAAGAGAAGAGGAATATAGCGAGCAAAGTGTATAGAAATCAAAATATAAATAGGCTAACTACAACCGAACAAGAAGAAATAATTTAGTATTCAACTTTGTCATCTATCAATATTTGAAATTTATGAAGCAAAATTAAAATAAACTTACTATATAGGCCTATTATAGTAGCCATTATAGCTGATGGATTGATAGGCATAGGCTAAAGAAAATTCAGGGTTAACATCTAACTTGTATAATTTAAGTTATTTGAGATGTAAATCCCAATTTGGAATTCATTTACTTTTGGACAATACTAAAATTATATCCCATGTACAATGGAATCAAATGAACGTATTCCACCTACCTTTGCGTGTTTATGAATAATGTAAAGTTTTCGTAATAGAAAATCCATAAGTTGGTTGATCAAAATAAATGATGCAAAAATGAATTTGGTAAACATATGCTTCAAAGTTGAAAGTTGACACAGCGCTACTCGTGGTAGTTAAATGAACTATGTTAGTCACGTGATACTGCAAAGGATTTTGTCTCCAGAAAGACAGCTTGGAACAAGCTGGACTGTAGCTGGATCATTCAATGCTGATTATTTAAGATTAAAAAATTTGGCTTGTTGCAAGCTCAAAACTTCCAGCTAGATTACTTACAGCTTTTTACAAGTTTGAGATTTACAACTTGATCACTCACAGCCTGTTACAAGTTTGAATCAAGCTGACATGATCAAACTGTAACTTTCAATTCAAGATCCACGAAATTTTAAGCTTGAAATAAGCTTATGTGCTATCTGGGTAATATTTCATAGTTTTATTTTCATTTATTTATAATTCCAGAATATTTCATAATCCTCTTATCTTTCCTTCAATGAGGCATATTTCAAAAGGATGCAGGATGGGAATACTGAGAATTCATCAGTGTATTATCGAGCTTCACAAAGTAGGATTTGAGGTACTATGGCTACTATGGCATGATTAATAATAGAATGAACTTCTACTGTTTCCATCCCATCATTACACCACGGTACTCTAATCTCCAAGATTGGACATGATTTCAATTCCTACATTGTTCACGTAACAACTATGCTTACAATTTATATTGGTACATTCGTGATCAATTTGAATTGAGATTCGATTACATTATTGAGATACCAAATCCATTCGCGAACAATTCTTGGAACCATCAAGTCATCAAGTAAGAGACTTTGGAACACAGTATTCAACAGAAGAATATTGAAGAACATTATCTACTGACCACTACCAATCTTCATTTTCACCTCGTAGGCGACGTACCGTCAAACGTATCTCTAACGTCCTATAAATTGGGAATATCAAGAACTTGATAAAAATCCTAAATTGAACTCGAACTATCTAGTTCCAGAACCAAGAATTATATATAGTCATTTCGGGACAGCACTCATCCCTTTGAAAAGCGAACAATGTAAGAAATTCGAAGATCTCAATTCTACAATACACTTTACTTTGAAACAGAATCCTATAATTGGTAAATACTAATATTGGTATGAAAGGTAAGAGTGTAATTATTTACTATTTTAGTGGTTGATGTTTTTCAACCACTTGGATTTTTTGAACTTCCTAAATAACACAGGAAGGCATAAGCTACTGATGGCTACTAATTCTTCTTTCTTCAGCTGATGCCAAAAAGTTGGGCATAAGTTAAAATGTAGAGAATCCTATGGAATGAGGGCTCTTATGAATTGAAAAACGTTCCACACTTTAAATTGGGATGAATGAGAGCTGAGTGAATATTTCTCTTAAGCTATGAATTGCTCATAGTCTTGAGAAATAAAACATTCCTAGGCGTAGCCTATGTACTTCAATATATTTTTTCAATGTGTTTTTGCCAACTGATACTACCATGTATAGGCTACACCCAAATACTAATATTTCCTGGCATTCAAGGCATTTCCTGCTCATTATTAACTTGTTCTAGATCAAAGGAATCGTAATCAGAGAGCAGGGAACATTATCAATCTTAATGTTATGGAACTTGAGTTATAGGTTTTACAACTTAAGTTGTAAATTTATTATTGGAGTGAATTGCACATCTTCTTTCAGTTTGAATAATTAACATAATTATATTTTGTTTCTGGGCACAACATCATGATATTGAGGGAAAACGTGTATTCAAGTGTATTGACGTCGTTCTGCATAATCTCTTGAATTTGAGCATTATCAGAATTATGTTACTCCTATCGTGAAATCTTCTTTCATAGTCTTTCTACCCTTACTCTCCATCCATTTAAACATTTGATCATATTCTATTCTTTGTTTCTTCTTCCTTTTCTTTTGACCCTCTATTATAACTTTTCTAGGGGGTACTTCACACTATACTCTGTTACACTAATATATATTTCATATTATTATTATTATATTATATCATAATTTTATATTATACTAATATATATATTATTTCACTCTGTTATACTAATTATGATATTATAGCATTATAGCCTCTATACTCAACACTATGCTTACTTATAACTGATAAACAAACAAAACTTCAGCTCCAAGACTTGTAGGAGTACGTGAAATAGAAAAATGGCAAAAAATAAAACACAAGAAGGGGGAACAAGGCTTGGAATGATGTGGGGAGTTGAGTAGTACATCAAAAGGACTGACACCACTATAACAAAGCCACAAGACCGTATTTTAACAAAAGATTTCGTCAGTGTGTACCCGGCCTTTATTTGGGAAGTGTGTGTGTGTGAGTGTGAGCCTTCCCTCCTTACTTTTGTTTTTGAAACCAGGATTGACATCAGTCACCCCTTTGTTTGTTTCCATCAAGTATGGGGCCAAATAATCGAGTAACGAGGATTACTCCTGCCACTAATGACGTTGTGATCGTATTGTTAATGAGTTGTAAATGGGATCTGGACCGAATTGAGATGTATATAATCGGATATAGTTATGTTGATTCATGATTGATGGTAAGCTTGGGGTGCTGTGTCGTGTTCACTGTACTTATTACTAGGAGAAAGAAATATTATCTTAAGAGAACAATCAGAGACTTATTTTGATGAAGAGCATTTGAAATTTCACGCTACAAATTAAAGTTGAATACTCCACAAGATATTTCAAGTTCAAATAGATTTGGTTAAAAAGATTTTATTTTGAAGAGTTAAATGCAAACAAACTGATATAAGAAATTATTCACGATTTTTCTATACCAGTGTTCAAGGTCATCACATTGACGATGGAAAATCAAGTATGAGACATTAATCTGTACGAATTGAAAGATGATGTCAAGATTATTAATTTCCTTTCTCCTTCATATTGAAGAGCGTTTCCTAGTGAATTTTTGCTCGTATTACTTGAATTCAGTGGTGCAGATTCTTGAGAAAAAATTCAATAACTTCTGACGTGGATTAGTGCTTCTAGTGCTATTTTTTGTATTTTTGGCTCAAGAAAATCCAAAGAAATTCGCCAGAATTGTAATAACTGTGTTCAAAATCAAGAACTATAACCATTCGTTTCCTAGTGAATTTCTGCTAGTATTACTTGATTTCAGTAGTGCAGATTCATGAGAAACAATTCAACAATTTCCGATCGTGGATTAGTGCTTCTTGTGTTATTTTTTTCTATGTTTGGCTCTAGAGAATTTCAAGGAATTCACCAAAATTGTAATAGCTGTGTTTAAAATCAAGAGCTATAACAATTCTCATCACGTGGAATTGTGATTAAGTCGGCTGTGGGGCTTCTTTGGAACTCCCCACAAATGAGTCATATAAAAATAATAATGACAAAAAATGGTAGATCATACAGAAGAGAGAGAAAAAAGCCTGAGAGAGACGAAAGAGGAACATGGTTAGTCTGACTCTGGCATACTGATAAAATTTGTCGGAGAGACAAAAAGAAGAGAAGGAGAAATACATTCGATGATCGAAGAAAACTGAACCGAATAGAGATGACTTATACGTATCACTTTCTTAGTGACAGAATATTGATTCGCGAAAAAATCGAATGAGCCGCAGCCTGAGCAATTCCCAACTCTCCTTGTAAAACGAAACTCATGTCACTAAGCTCACTGAGCATATAGGAAAATAAAGAGCATAAGAGAAATAGCGAGAGAGGAACAAAACATGTGAAGAAGGAGGAGTAGACAGGGATTTTCCTAATGTGTGGAGAAGATCCGCGACTAAGATGGAAATAAAATTGCTAGAGATATGGATTCAACATATTGAAAAGTCACTGGTAAATATTGATGTTGATATAGCTTCTTCACACAAGCCATGGGAGCTATTTCTGAGTCTAGAGAGATGAAGGTGAGCTAGATGATATTTTCAAACGAAATTTATCATAATTTATTTTAAAATTATCATTATAGTAACTATGTATCATCAATCTGATAAGGAATAGAATAGAGAAATGCTTTTATTCTATTCCATATTATGAATACAAGAGTATTAAGAACACACATTTACGGCTTGATCACATGATCGCCAGCCGGAAAGATCTGATATGGTGAATAAGATGATGAACTGACTGCGGATACAAAAAAAGATCACCTTGAAAATTGTGTTAACTATTTTTAGAACAGAGCTGTTCTCTTGGATTTGTTGTTTCATCCTTAACGCTTTTTCTATAACGTTTGCATTCTTTATTAGTGAGTATAAATGAAGCAGTAGGATGGATCGAACAAACGAAGTTGTGAATTTATTCAGAGCTCCAATATTGCGGGTTCAGTTTCTAAAGTGAAGCTTTTTTATTGATTGGGGCAGTTCGGATGAACTGAATCTGTTAATGAGATGTGCATCAATTAAAATCAATCTTCTTTTCTTGGAATTTGTGACGATTGTCACTTCCAGACATGAATAGTTCTCAAGTTTCTCCGATTTCATCCTCCAGGGTAGATTTCACCTTGATAAGGAAAATTCATTATAAAATAGATAAAGCTACCACAACAATAACTTATCGATTTGAAATGAGAAGTTTGGAAAAAACTAACTCAAAATGAAATCTCAAAACACGTGCACCTCGTTATATTGAAAAATGTCATTGTAATAAAACATCGTCTATCAATAACAATACAAAAATATCGAATTCAATTTTGAAGTCACTTTTTGATAGTGAATTATTATCATTGAAATAGACTATTCATTAAATGAAGTTCTTATTAGCAATGTTAACTTATGAAATCTCTTATTTCCTTTTACAATATTCACCTTTGAGTGGGGTTTCCATTGTATTTCCTTGTAAAGATTTTATTCATGTTGACATTCAGAGTGAAACAGTTTAAGCTACTTCCAAGTTTCAAGCAACCTGAATATCCTACCATAAATACTGAAGATGATTCAATCCCCACATGAGTAAGTTGTTGGTTCACAAATCACATCCTTGTGAAGTCTCCAGTCAACAAAAGCAATTCAGGCACTTGATGCATGATATTTGGCCGTTTTGCTCCCAGCGCATATGACTATAGTGGAAAATATCGTTATAACCATAACTATAGTCGAGATATAATATTTTGCACTAACATACGACGCTCACTGGCCCCGCTCACCATAACTTATGCGCCGCTGTTTCGCAAAGAAAATGGAAGAGAAGAAGGCGAAAGAGAGAGAGAAAAGATAAAGAAGTGGAAAAAGAAAACCATAACTTATATGCTGCTGTTTCGCTCTGCAGGGCATGAAATGCCAAACAAACTGTACGTAAAAAGTGGTCCCCTATTGTCTAGACTTATATCAGTGGAGAAAGAATAGAATGTGGAAATTTGAAGATCAGGATTAGGTGGAGAAGAAAGAGTTGGAGGATTTGGAAGAAAAGGAGTATAGTGGAAGAAGTGCAAAGGAAAAAAATATAAGAAAGTGTGCGAATTCAAATTCAAAATCACGTTCATTCCACTTAATAAAGTACAATGATGAATAGAAAGTTTACAAGAATCATATTTGGAAAGAAAAGAAGAGAAAAGGTAAGAGGAAAAAAGTTTATTTAAAGATTTCATATGATTATTTTACATTATTTACGGGGAATGCATGGAGGTATTGCCTGTGATATTGCGGGATAGATAGGCATCAATTATCATTATAGTTTGACATATCAGTAGAACGCAATATGCTTGAACGAGTGTGTTATTGCATCCAGACCTTTATGAAATGATGGAGTTTTCATGTCTAAAGGAGAGTAGAAACGTAGGCCTACTAATGTTTTGTGGGAGAAAATTCAAGTACATTTCCTTCATAAACAACAGTAGAGAGAAAATGATAATGAATTATACAAGAATATGAGAGAGAAGAGTGTGAGGATGGCAGATAGTAGTCGATTGAAAGAAAAGACGCAAGATGAAGTAAAGAAGAAGAATAATATTTCAAAGTTGCATAGGAAAACAGGAAATGATTCAGACAGAAATGAGAAGAAAGGGGGAATTTAAAATAAAGGAAGAAGAATAGGAAGTCGAGAAAATCAAAGGAATTCAATTTTTCGAAGGACATTATTTATAGAGGAATCAGTAAGAATTTGGAGGGAGAAAAAGAGAAATTTGAACGAGACGTGGAATTGGAGGATAGAACAAAATTGATGTTACTGAATAAGATGAGAATGATAAAGATGAAATATGAAAAGGATCGAGTGGAATTAATAAATTAATTAACACATCCTTCTATTCACACCTCTTCAAGAATATTATTCTTCACTGAGAATATGAAAATATAATTTTTTTATTGCCTAAAATAATATTCCTTTCTATTTTATTTCTCAAAGTATTTCCTATTGTGTTAATAGGTTGTACTTATACTTGGGCTGGCTTATACCTTCCCTTGGGTGACATCTGAGTAGGTAAACACTATTGTCATTCATAACGATTATCATGCACTAAATAATCATAACGATTATTCCAATGTCCACTGTTCAATAATGATTTAGAGAAGTCATATGATCAATGATCGAGTTCACTGACTAAAGTAACATCTGTAGTTGACAATAGTTAGCTATAGTTGACATAGTAAAGAATAGGATAGAGTATTTTAGAAGAGTAGAATAAGAAAATAAAAGAGGATGAAAGAGTGAGAGAGTGAGTAAGAGAGAGAGAGAGAGTAAGAGAGAGAGAGAGAGAGAAGAAAATACGTTCACTGTTCTGCACTATAGAAGGCGACAGCAGCAAGCTTGGGAAAATAACGTTACCTTTCGCCGCATGAGGTAGACTCTGCTGCATCCAACAATTTTTTCAGTCTACCTTCTTTTGAGCGCAACTAAATTGATCAGCTTTTCTTTTCAGGCAAAATAAAGTAGCAATCCTGTAGAACGCACACAAACAAGTAGGGAAAAGAAGGAAAAAACAAGGATTATCAGCTTAGTTTACAAAGGGATTGAACAGGGATTACGCGTTTCCTAGTTGGCTCCCTCTTTTGTCCTGCTTGATTATCATTAAACGAGCAAGAAGAAACATCTTGCACCTTCTAGTATTATTTGTTCGGGTAGAGCTTTCCGTAATTTAAGTTGGTGGTGGATTAGTAATGATTTTTGTATATTAAGTAGGTGTTATGTGGGGGTTTCAGTGGAATTCGAGAATCTTAATCAGTTCCCGAAGTTTTTGCTCAGCTAAGAATAAACTGTAAGAAGAACAAAATGAGAGATAGGCCTGCTTTAAGATTGTATTTTCTGAATAAGATCCTTTTGTGAGAGTTTAGTGTGATTTTCCGTTTCAGTTTTCTATTTCTAGATCTTTCAATCCAAAATTGAATCAGGTTTGGACTGTTTTTTGACTATGCACAACCGAATCACCCATCCAATAATAGACTAGGTTCACAAGTTATAAGTCATGCGTGTTGAGGATTGAAAATTCCATACATACTTCCTTTTGAATGGGATGATCATAGTTGGTTAGCTGAAAATTTCTCAATCGACTCTTCATTTATCATAGTTTCGTTTTCTCAACCTTTTTTTCACAGCATCATTTTAATAGAGTTCATTACATAAAGTTGATAATTCATCAACTTGAGTTGTCTACAAATGTATTCAGAATTAGGCTATAATAATTTATGATAATGTGGAAATTTCATTGTAATTATTTTCAGTAATACTAATGTCATTGTCTGTGCGTAATAATGGATAGGAGGATAGGGTTTCTACCTTTACTTCCAAGGTATAATACTCATTTGACTCAAGGTACTCAAGGTATTCATTTGATTCAAACACATTAGAGTTGTGCTTTCCGAAACTATATACGCCACGCACAGGCGTGGATTTGAGCTACTATAATCTTGAGTGCAGACTGGCTTCTTTTGTAGCCGTGCCACTAGATAAGAGAACTACCACGCTGTCAGCTGACGCCTATATTATAGTATTTGACTATTCGTATACGCTGACGCCTGTATGGGGCGAAGTTTCGAAAAGCACCCCTCAAGTGAAAGCTATAAGGTGATACAAAGACGTTAACTGACCTGTTCATTTCAATGCGGATAGGGAATGCAGCTTTGCGGATCTTGAATTTAGAACAATATTGATATTAAATTGAATGAACTTCTCAATAATGAACAAATCGACAGTTTAATAGAGTGGTTAGAAGCAAAATAATAAGAAGAAAGAGAAGAAGTGAATGGAAATCACATACCAGTGAAAAGCTAATGTGGAGGTTGAGAATATGTAGCGACGAGAAGTAAACGAAAACTAATGAATGTAGGCAATAATTATTATTGGATTTGAATGAAAATTTTTACCATCACATCATCGACGTTTTTACTTTCCTTGCCCTACCTACTACCATAGGTAAGGGAAGTATTGCTTTCCAAAAAAATTTAAGGTACCCCAATTTCAAGTTTTGTATGTGTGTGTGTGTGTGTGTGTGTGTGTGTGTGTGTGTGTATGTCTGTATACACTATATCTCGACCCCTAATTGACCGATTAACTTGAAATTTTGAACCTAAGGTTCTTATACCATGAAGATCCGACTCTAGGAAATTTAAAAAAAAAAACATCGAAAAATGGCAGAAAAAATGGCGGATAAATGTCAAAAATTGTGTTTATCAAGATTTTCTCGAAAACAGCTCTAACGATTTTTTTTTTAAACTCATACTCAGAATAGCCCTATCGACTGTCATGAGTCTCGTTCCTGGCAAAACTGCAGAAGATCTGCAGCATTGTTGAGAAAAATGGATTTTGCAATATTTCGATTCCTAATTGACTTGAAACTTCGAACTCAAGTTTCTTATACCATAAGGACCCGAATCTAAGAAATTAAAAAAATTACTCGAAAAATGGCGAATAATATGCCAAAAATTATGTTTTTTACGATTTTCTCAGTGCTAGTCTCTAACAATATTTTTCAAACTTATACCTGAAATAGACCTATATAAGCTCTATCAACTGTCATGAGTTTCGTTCCTCAGCAAAATAGCAGAAGATCCGTATGTTATTGTTGAGAATAATTGACTTGTGCAATAGCTCGATTCCTAATTGACCAATTGACTTGAAACTTCGAAACTTAAGCGTTCTTATATCATTAGGACCCGACTCTCTAAGAAATTTAAAAAAATTATCGAAAAATTGCGGAAAAAATGGCGAATAATATGCCAAAAATTGTGTTTTTCAAGATTTTCTTGATTATGGCTCTAATAATTTCTTTTAAATCATACCAAAATAGCCCTATATAAGCCCTATCAACTGCCATGAGTATCGTTCCTGGAAAAATCGCAGAAGTTCCGCAGCATTTTTAAGAATAATGGATTTTGCTAGGCGAAGCACCGACAGGCGCCAGGCGTCATGGACTAGTGATAACTGCAAATTATACATACTTAGCGACGAGTGAAAAATTCACTGTTGGCAGCAGAAGAAGAGGAAGTAATGGCCTTATGTAATTTGCACTTGCTGATCACTAAGTATAAATACTTAGGTACCGTATGCAAATATGAATGGCAAGGAAAGTTTTGTGAGTGTACCACACCAGATTTTTTATTTTGCTAAAGTGGGCCTTATTCTCTAATTCGCTCGAAAGTCGTACCCATGATGCATAGCAAGTAAATAGAAATTGGAAGACAACTTATAGAAAATAGAAGTTAAATCTCCATAAATAAGATTAATCTTGACAGGATGGAAAAAGTTGATGGATAGAATGATGGACAGATTCATCACATAAGATCATCAGTTGGAGATTGACTGAAAGATTGGACGGAAAGTTGTTTGTTTATTCGATAATGGAATACTTTTTTTAAAATCTTTTTTTTTTGGGAAAAAACGATTCTCCATATTATATGGTCTCAGACACTGAAAATTGCCAGTGATAATACTGGAGAATATAAGATAACTGACGCGATATAGGCATACTCAGAAATAGTTGGAAAAAGGTTACTGACAATATCAAAATCAAGTAGAGTGGCCAACGGATAGCATTCCACAAATTCTTCTGAGGTATACTGGATTAGTGGAGTGTTATAAGGATACTTGTGACCATAATTACTTGGTAAACAAGTGATACAAATTACACACACTATTACACCTATACACCAATAATACACACACTTACCCACCTGTAATGACTTACCAAAATGTGATGACATCATCATCTTCATTAACCACGTCACATTCATCGCACATCGTTTGTGAGAGCAACATTAATATTAAACGCTGAAAGTGACGCATGCGCAGTAGAAGTTCATATGGGCGATCAAAGGCTTCACATGTAGCACGTGTGTTAGAAAGGACTCGGCGAAAATAAACGGCAACTTGTAATTGCTCTTTCACGTTTGTTCGCTACCTATCTTCTACTAGAGATTAGAAGGAGGAGGGAGAAGAAGAGTATGGAAAAGATAGGTTAGGAAAGATGGAGGAAAGAGAAGATAGAAGGATGAAGAATGAGAAGAGAAGGAGAAGGGAAGAAAAGGAGGAGGAGAAAGAAGAAGAGAATCAGGAGATAATGAGGAGTAAAAAAGAAGAGAGAGAAGAGAAGATGATGAGAAAAAGAAATATAAGAAAAAGACAATATAAAGAGAAAAGAAAGGAAAGGGAAAGAGATGCAAAAGAGAAGAGAGGAGAGAAGAGGAAGAGAAGGAGAAAGAGGAGCGAAAAGGAGAGAGGAAGAGAAGAGAAAGAGACGAGAAGGAGAAGGGAAATAGAAGATATGGAGAAGAGAAGGAGAAGAGAAGGAGGAGAGAAGAAGAAGAAGAGAAGGAGAAGAGAAGGAGAAGAGGAGGAAAGAGAAGGAAAAGAGAAGGAGATTGGAGGAGAAGAAAAGGAGATTGGAGGAGAAGAGAATGAGAAGGAAGGAGAAGAGAAGAAGAAGAGAAGGAGAAGTGAAGAAGAAGAGAGAAATGTTAGAAAGGAATTGTGAAATTGGTGTGAAGTCATGCCTTGAAGAGATTTTCTCTCGTGAAAGCGAATCAAATAGCTCTTTCCTTCTACCGGTTGCATGGCTTGATGGCTGTGCCATTTTATTTATGTATAATATGGTTTCAATGCCACACAAAAGTGTAAATTTCACTATCCTAGCCACGTCTTTACTCTTTACCTTTTGTACGTCAAATATCTTATTTCCTCCTTCATAAACATTCTTTTTTTCAATTACTCTGATAGGGTTTTGATTAATTTCCTATTTCCGTTTTTGTGACAGTTTTCAACCACTTTTGCTTGTTATTAGGTAATTCCTTCCCCTTAAATTATTTTCATTCATCACTATCTTCTTCACTTACTGTTTTCTTTCTCTATCCCCTTTCTCTTCCAGTTGGTCTTTGGACGTTGAGATAGTCGGTCGGATTTTGTTTTGCTCCGTTATCTAGAACAAGTTGTTTTTGTGCTGGTCGTATTTCGCTCTAATCATGTTGAATTGAGTGAATTCTACTTACTCCGTACTCTAACTTCTATTGTTCATTCCACAATTTTTCGTCTTATTATTTATTATTTTCATCGAAATGAGTGCCTGTGGTGTGTGTACGGTCAATGTTTCCAGACAAGAAAAGGATGGGATCCTTTGTGCTCATTGTAAAATACTCTATCATGCACAATGTGTTGGTTTTTCGGAGGTTGAACTTAATGTTTTTCGCAATAAAACTTGGTGTTGTAGTGATTGTTTGAAGGCAAAGAGACTCAATAGATCGTTAACTGATGGTGAAATTCCTATCGGTACTGACTCAATTAACTGTTCTCTCACTGTGGAAAATACATTCGTGAGTGAAAATGACCCTTTAACCTTGGAGAGTGTTAAATTGCTGCTCAAGAACTCTATGGACGAATTTCTTAAGAAAATGTATGTTCAAATAGATAAGTATCTGGCTCCTATTAATGCGAACATTGCTTCGAATAATAGCCTCCTCAAGGGATTAGAGGCTACTATTGAAAGTCAGAATGCGATTATTACGGATCTTAAATCTGAGAATACTAACTTGAAACAGAGATTGAGTGAATTGAATCGCGAGGTGGATGATTTGGAACAGTATTCACGTAGGGAGTGTCTTGAAATTTTTGGAGTGCCTGAAATCTAAAATGAGAACTTACCTATACTATTCACTGATTTAAGTAGCGCGATTAACTTTGATAAGGGATATGAGGCTGTGAGCTGTTGTCATAGACTTAAAAAACGTGAAAATCGTACTTCATCCGGAATAATTGTTAAGTTTGTGAGGAGGGATGATGCTGATCGTTTTATTGAACTGAAAAAACTAAAGGGTGATCTAAAGATTGAAGATATTGGACTGAACGGTGATAGTCGGATTTATATCAATCCATCTCTAACGGTGAAACGGCGGATTCTGTTCGGAAAAGCGCGCAGTCTGGTGAAAAGCGGCAAGATCAAATTTCTTTGGCCGATCGAGCTGGCAGAATAAAGGCGAGAACTTACGAGGTGGTCCAGTAACTGTGATTCGGTCTGATGAGGACTTGCTGACTTTCTCCCAAGAGTGATTTTCGTTCAGTTCTGGAAATTTACTATCGACATTTCAAATTACTTTTTAGATTATTACATGGACTTGCTGATTGTTTGCGATGATTTTATTTCAAACTTCCGTTTATTTTGTTTAAATTGGAATTGAAAACGGTTTTTTATTTGACTTTATTTCTCTATTATTATTATTTCGATTTTGTTATTGCTATTATTTTTCATTTATATTGGAAGCGTTAAGATTAAAGAGCATCTTCTTTTTTCATTGGAGATCAGCTGTTTATCACTAACAGATTAGTTGATGCTTTTTTCGAATTTTGTAATATTGATTGCATGAGCATAAAGAGGGATAAGTTATTCATAGGTATTTGCACCATATCATTTTCTGACTTTAATTAATTATTAATTCACATGCCAAATCATTTGATAAGTCATAATATATTATGTAGTTGATTGTTAGTGTGATCGGTACTTGATTACGTTGTATGGTTCAATGTTGTCGACATCAATAACTCTTCTCTTATCTTTTATTTCGATAGCTTATTCACTCGAATTTTTCTGTTATCTACTATGCATCATAACAATGAACTGCCGTATTGGTTATCTCTTTCTTCCTTGTAAAGGCTTCACAGTCTATTCTCTTATAATAGTAATTGTTTGGCTATGATGAATATTGATAATTTTTTCTTCAACAAGTTGATCAACTTAAATGTTTTAGTCCACAATAAATACTTGTATAATATGTAATTTATTTGGGTAATTTTTTGAATATGATTGGTATCCAATTACTCTTATGAAGTTACTCTTATATATTGCAAGAGTATTCCATTATCAAGAGTGATTTTATACTTGTTATTTTTTTCTTATTTTCATATTTTATTTCAGCTTTAAGTATCAAGAGAAGTATCCTATAATTCGTTTAAGAGAATTTAATTAGTGATTTGAATTTATTATTGTTTGTATTTATTCATTCTTATTATTTTAGTTCTGATCTTCTTTATTTAGTACCGGTAGTATATTTTTCTTTTTGAGGCGTGAAACTCAATGAAGTTAAATAGTTTTTTTATCGCATTTCACATTATTATTGTTTATGCTAAAAGTTTTATTTCATTTTAATTTTCATTCTCCTTTCATCTTTTTGTTATGAAATTGTATTGGTGAGTACGGAGTAGTTTTTATTCATGATTAGATATTTATACAACATTTATTTTTATGAACATACTCGTAATATTTTACTACTTGCATTCAACTCTCATTTTATCTACCTCTCTACCTTTCAGAAGTTATTTTAACTTCTCATCTTTATAGTGGAACGTATAATCATTTTCACAATATATTCTTTTTTATACCTTTCCTCTGACTCGATTGTGATATATTTCTGATCTCACTATCGATATACTGATGGATTGTGAGCGTGTCGGAACTGGCGCGACTGTTAGATGGTCATTCGTCTTCTCAGGTTCTGTCATATCAATGCTGAATCTTTACCTGGTCATTTCGATGATTTCAGAGAGACATTCCCAACTATTTTGAATTTTGATATAATTGGTGTTAGTGAATCCTGGCTTAAACCTTCACTTGATTCCTATTCTTTCAGCATTCCAGAGTATTGCATTTTTCGTAATGACAAAGTGGGAGGGACAGGGGTGGGGTTGCTGTGTATATTCGCTCCTCTCTGTCGCCCAAACTTGTTTTATCTTCTCCTCAGCCCTACTCAAACTCTCCAGAGTTTATATTCGTGGAGATAACAGCTTGTCAAGATAAAGTTCTAGTAGGAATTCTTTACCGGCCACCAAAAGCGGGTCGACTGTCACTCCTTGAGCACTCTTTGTTGCAGATAATGCATAACTATCAACATATTGTCCTATTGGGTGATTTTAACTCTAACCTATTGAGCTTCGAAAGGAGACAACTCGTGACTCTCTTTGATTCTATCAACTTCCACATTGTAAATAATGTTAACCCTACTTATCACCTACCTAATTCACATACTCTACTTGATTTGGCTGTTGTGAGTGATAAGGATTATGTTTCGTCTTTCGGGCAGATTCCATTGCCATCTTTCTCTATGCACGATATGATTTATTTAGTTCACAACTTTAAGTCTGATGATTTGTCTCCACCGAACTATTCTTATAGAGACTTCAAGCATTTCAATGATCATAGATGTCTTGAGGATGCCATCAGTATGCCATGGCACACTATAGGTTTCATTGCTGACATTAATGAAAAGGTTGCTGTTTTCAATAATATGATCCACAGCATTTTTGATAGGCATGCCTATTGCGTACCGCGCATCCTAAGAGGAAACCTGTACCTTGGATAAATGAGGACATACTGACCGCCAGACGTGAGCGTGATAAAGCCAGAAGAGTATTCAGAAGGACTAGCAACCAGGGCGACTTTGAAATTTTCAAAACTTGGCAAAATCGTGTAAAATCTCTTAGTCGCAATGCAAAACTTCGCTTCTATGACAGGCAGTTCAATCAGAATAATTCAACGTCATCTCTATGGGACAATGTTTGAAGGTTGGGAGCTCATAAAGGGAGAGCCAGTACTGGGATCAATTTACCGCTTGATGAACTGAACGATTTTTTCACCCTCAGTTCAAATCAGACAGATGCCTTCAACTCACCACTAGCTGCAGATCATCTTGTCATGTAGTTCGGTCATGACTTGCTGGGGGAGAAATTCTTTTTCTCACATGTTACTCCTTCCATGGTGTCAAAGATAATCTGCTCCTGCTCAAAAAACTCAAAAGGAATAGATAATATCCCGAGCCTGTTCTATAAGAAATTGTTACCAGTGATTCTACCCCCAATTACACACATATTTAATGTCTCTCTTCAGATGGGAAGATTCCCTGATCTCTGGAAATGCTCTATGGTCAAACCTATTCCCAAATGTACTAATCCTACCACTCCTGCTGACTGCAGGCCTATTCATATTCTTTGTTCCATATCTAAGGCACTGGAGAGAATTGTGCATGCTCAGGAATTGTGAAAGTCAACATCTTTCCAGTTTCAATTTCTTTTCAGATTTTCAATCTGGCTTCCGCCCAAATCATAGCACATGTACTGCTCTCTTGCGCATAACAGATGACATACGTGAAGCTATGGATAAGAGATTACTCACAATACTTATTCAGTTCGACTTGAGCAAAGCATTTGATAATGTTTCTCATTCCTTGCTAATTCATAAGCTTAAGTATCATTGTCACCCCTCTGATTCAGCTGTAGCATGGTTCTCCTCCTAATTGTCAGACAGATTTCAGGCGGTATTTGATGGCAGTGGTGATTCTTCCTCTTGGAGACCAGTTCGGAGGGGTGTTCCTCAGGGTTCAGTATTGGGACCCCTTCTATTCTCCATATTCATTAATAATGTTCCTTTGGTTTTTTCCAACTGTTCCTATCACCTATTTGCCGATGATCTAATGATCTATGCGCAATGTTCTAAAGAAATCATTCCTGAAGCAGTTCAATCCATGAACCAGAACATTGAATCACTTCTGCAGTGGACCAATGCCCATAAGTTAATTCTCAATGCAAAAAAGACCAGAAGTATAATTATTGGTACTCCTACTCTCCTAAGCAGAATTGATCAGGATAGAGTCCCAGCAATCACAGTTGAAGGTAATGTTGTTCCCTACCTGAAGAGTATGCGAACTCTTGGATTGTATATAGATCAGACCCTCAGCTGGAAGGAGCAGACCACTCACATGTGTAACAGAGTGTTTGCTGGTATGCACCAGTTTAAACGTTTGAAAAAATTCCTGCCTAGAAGCACACGTATCCTATTAGTTGGATCCTTAATTAGACCCTTTATTGATTATTGCTCAACTGTATAATATGTTGATCTGACAGAGGAATTGAATGGTAGGATGCAGCGGTCGCTCAATTATGCTGTGAGATATATATATGATGCCAGACGTGATGAGCATATAACACCCTACTACATTCAATTGGAATGGCTGAAAGTCAGGAATCGGAGGAAATATTTCCTCCTGATTCTTGTATATAAGATTATAGTGCAGAATGAAGGACCATCCTATCTTCGTAATTCATTCACTCTGTTGGCTACTGTTCACACTGCTCGACAAACCAGGTCACATCAGTACACTCTTCAAATCCCTCATCACCGTACATCCATCTTCAACTCTTCTTTCATCACTACAGCCTGCAGAGAGTGGAATGCTCTTCCAACTCACATTGTTTTCTCCACGTCTCTTCCCTTGTTTGAAAAAAGATTGTATGCTCATTTGCTTGGGGTTGATGAGTGACCAGTCCTTCATTACTTATCTCTTATCGTCTCTCTCTAAATTATTTTTCATGTTTTGTATTAATTCAACTCTTTTCATTAAATCATAACTTCAATTCACCACAATTGAATAGTGTATCATAATTTTTGATTATTCAATTTCAAATGGGATTCCGCTGCTTTCTCAAATATTATAATACTTTACTTATTCTACCTTAAAAGTATTTATTAGTTTTCACTGTAGTTTTATTTTTACTGTATTAGTTACTCTATCATTGATTTTGTATTTAGTCATTTATTTTCTTTTTCAACGCTACAGTACGTTATTCTTTTCCCTTTTTTTTTCTTTCTTTTCGTTTCTTGTAACTATTATTTTAATATGTGTTAAATAATTTTTAGGTATTTAGTGTAATATACTAATATAAGTTCATATTACAGTTGTAACTTTGAGATGTAATGTATGTTGTGTTGTGCAATGGGTCTTTCCAGACCTAGCACTAAATAAAAATCAATCATCATCATCTCTACCTCTATGCGATTCCACATCCTAATTTTCTTCACATAATCTGTGGTCTTTCTCAAATGCTTTCGATTTTTCCGTAATCAATTAATTATTTTTGTTCGATTCGACTCATCCATAGAACATAATTTCCAACCTTTTCTCCTTTCTCCTCCTTCACCATACCACCTACTCTCCCTATACCCTGTGACGGAATGGCTTTATTTGAGCAAGTTCATAAGTTGTACCTGCCTCTAGATGCACTCTCGCATATTTTGAATACCCCGCTCATCAACCATGTGACCCAACTTGCTCTGACGTCACAGTTCACAACTCAAACAGCTGACTGTCGACTGTCAATTTAAACCTATAACCTCAAATCTGAGAAAGGGTTCACGAAACCATGAAATAAATTTAACTATAAAATTAGACCATAGGTAAGGCTATATTATATTATTGATAATAAGTACCTGAAATCACTTGTATTCAGCTTTAAGATTGCCAAATATTCTATAACACCGTCATCATCATTGTAGAGGTACCTTATCTGTCATGTGTGGAATTTGACACCCGTGTCGCATACGCCGGCTAGCCTACATGCAGGTAACCAATTTTTGATAAGAACATAAATCACGGCAACTAAGTTATAATTGATTTCAGGGCTTTGATTTTATATTTCCTGATTTTATTGTCAACGTGGTTGGGAATTTGAGTGTTTGAACTCCCGCCAAAGTAAATGTAGCTTAGCTCACAAATTAAATTTGAATTCATTATTTTATAAAATTATCAAATTATATTGAAAACAAAGCTTATTCCTTCCCTCATTTGTCTGTGCAGTTTTACTGCTATTTTTGTGTTTAATGTGCTTTTGATTGTTATATATTGCCGAATTTTGGCATTTTTGGCTGTTTGGCCCACTGAATTATCATTTTAAAGGCCGTGATGAGGACTTCTTCCTGAAGGAAGACTTCCTCACACAGACCAGAGACTTGCTACAAGAACTTCAACCAGGAAGGAGGGCCTTCAGCCAATTATTTCAAATAATGTAGCACAGCACCAAGTTAAAGTTCCTAATTAATATTGCACATTGAAACTAAAGTTCCTAAGTTTTTGAATGATTTAAAAAAGTGTGTATTGTAAGCTGATGGAATGAGATAAAATTCGCAACCGAATATTCCATATGATGTCTGCCAGCCGCCACCTCATGGGACCTACACTGTAACGAGTAAGTGCGAAATTTAATTAAGCCCTGATCAGGCACATATGCAACCTGTGCGCGTATAAAGGCCTAAAGTGAGTTATAACCATCGAAATTTTAATAGAGTGAATCATAAAATTTGAAACCTCCTGTGAAGATCGTTCAAAGCCACCTACTTAACGAACTCAAATATTCCTCAGAAATATAAAATTCACTCATTTCAAAGACTTAATATGGTAATTTTTCAATCAATTTCTACTTTACCCATTCTCGCCTTGCATGGCCATAATTTCATGAATTTAAATTGGTTAATAAATCAACAGTTATTGTTTAAAATCTGTGTCACAAGTCAGTTGAATTCTTTGCTTTTTAGCTTAGTATATTTTGATTTAATTTATTTTCAGCAGTAAAAAATACAAACCTTTCAGACAGATTTAATACCCTTCATTCCCTAAAAAATCACAGAAATTGTCTGGATTTGTTGGGGATTTTCAGTGCTGTTTGTCTGGAAGGTTTCTCATTATTGTATGTCAATCCATCTCCCATTCTCCAAAAGCCTATAAATCCGGGGCATCACCTCAGAAAGAGAGAGAGAGATTAGATTAGATTAGATTACTTTATTCAAATAGATAAACAAAATTCGGCTTAGATTATACATTGTAATATGAATGAGTAAATCAAAATTATCCTATAAATTTCACAAAATAGAGACTTCTAGTAAAAATACGGAAACGGTGATGTAATGAATGCAAAATTTATACAAATTTTAAATTGGAGGTTCTGCAAAATGAATAAGGAGTGTAAGTTATCTAATTGAAAAGGCGAAGTTTAGACATATATATGTCCATTCTTGGGAAAGGATAATAAGGATATCCTTTCCATTAACACTTGGCCTTGGGTTGAAAATCTATAACGAGCTATTAAGATTACTAAAGATACTAAGAAAAACTATTATACAATTTAAACTAGATTTAAATGGATCAATACTTAATCGTATTCGAATTATATTATGAGATGAGTAACAATAAAAATGATAATGATAAATGGTACTATGGATTGACTTGAAGTAAAATTATTTACAAGTATATGGTAGTGAATGGAAATGTGCGATGAATGACAAGAGTGGGTTAATATTATAATAACGGTTTGGATGATGATAGTGTAAAATGGAAGTACAAATTATGATTAAGAATATGAAGAGAAAGTGATGATGGTGTGTGATGATAGTAGATTTATTCAAGTATGTAAGTAATAATCAGTGGAATAATAGAATTTGTCATGTTGCTCTAGGTTTGGACATATTCGATCATTTTGTCAACAAGATGTTATCTAAACTTCAAGATGAAGCTCGCTCGGCTCTCAATAGACCTAATAGATTCAGGGATGGCATTCCATTCACGGCAGCCTGAGACTAGAAAGGACTTAGTATAGATTGTAGTTTGGTGAATTGGAATCCTCAAAGTATTTTCTCCAGTTCTTCGTGCGTGAAACGTCAATTCTCCTACCCTCAGAAACAAATTTGAAATCGTTTTTAAAAAATTAGGTTTACCATATTTTAAAATATCCCTGACAAGCTTGACAATTCGAAGAAGTCTCTGATCAGGTAACTTTAAGGTTGAGCTTAAAATATGTGCTTGGGTGATTCTTTCATGACGTTGGAGAGAGTAAACAAATCTTAAGCAATAGTTTTGACAGCGCTGTAGTTTATCATTGAGTGTTACTGTCATGTCATTGAGTACAGAGTTACAGTACATAAAGTGTGGGAAGATAAGTGATTTAACCAGCAGCAATCTGATATTTCTTGGTAGGATGTCTTTCAATTTCTTCAGTGAATGCATGGCTGAAAAGACTTTATTACATGTTTTATTAACCTGTTCTGACCAATCTAAATTCTTATTCATGATGATACCTAAGTTTTTAACAGAGCTACAGTAAGGAAATTCGTTACCATCTATTGTTATTTTCTGGATTGTGTTGAAGTTAATATTATTGATGAGGCGTGAGTAACCGATAATTATTGGCTGTGTTTTAGTAGGATTCAGTTTAAGACCATTTTTATTTGTCCATTCAATAATCAATCTTACATCTTCATTAATTTTATCCATAGTTCCATTGATTTCAGTCATAGGGCAGCTGGCATAAATTTGAAGGTCGTCAGCATAGGTATGGAATTTGGAAAACTTGATAACATTAGGGAGGTCATTTGCATACGGAGTAAATAAGAGGGGACCTAAAATGGAGCCTTGAGGAACGCCTTGTTTAACATTTTTCCAATTTGATTTGTTATCACCAACAGTTACACATTGTTTCCTATTTTTCAAGTATGAATTGAACCATCCTAGAGAGAGAGAGAGAGATAGATAGATAGATAGATAAATTGCCTTTATTAAGGGCGAAGTTAAGACTCTTGGTCCTCTCTACCACTCAACCCTTTACATTATGTACAATAAATATATACAATCATTTTAGTTTAAAACAAACAAGTACATTCCTCATAAAAAGAATCAAGAATAATCGAAACTAAATACGATAAAAAAAGAAAATTACTTTTATTCCATTACAGATATTCTAGGAAAAATATTTCTTTGTGCTCAAAATAAGCATCCACTCACACATGCACACAAGCCAAATAAAATAGCCAATAATTTTAGATAAATTATTCAATTTTAAATAAATAAATTCTTTGCATTAACTGAAATTGAGAAAGCAAAAATTGAAAAGTATAATGCTACCAGAAAAGCCTTATTCCAGAATTTGATAGAAATATTGATGAGCCTCAAATCGGTCCACACCTAAGCCATGCCGCCCCCCCTCAGCCAGTTCAACACTGCCACGCCAAACAGAGCTCGACCATTCACACTCTTAATAGCCACAGGCAATAGATTCCAAGTTCTGCAAGCTGTCACATGAAAAGATTTGTTGTACATGGAGGTTCTGTGATTAGGGATCACCAATAACTGAGAACCATGTCTAGTGCCCCTTCCACTTGCTGTCTAATGAAGATGAACTGATTTGCCAAGTACCCTGGACGTTTAAAATTAATTAAATCATATAGCAGCATCAGAACATGATATTGCCTCACAGGTCTAAGCTTTAACAAACCAAGCTGCTGAAAGTATGGGCTGATATGGTCATCCCGTCTAAGATTGAAAATGAATCTTATACTATAATTATGTGCTCTTTGTAACCTTTCAGACAAGACAACACTCATATCATTGACAACAATGTCACCATAATTGAAATATGGAAAGATCAAAGACTTGACAAGCATAACTTTCACACGAAAAGGGATACAGTCACCAATCTTTTTTAGTGAGTGAATACTGCAAATACCTTTTACATGTAACATTGATTCGCTCAGTCCAATCAAGATTCTTGTCAACTATCAAACCTAGATTTCTAACTGAGTCACTGTATGGCAAGTTCTTATTGTTAATTTGAATGAAAGGTCCTCTACTGAAGTCAATCCCTCGGCGAGTAGTAAGCTTAGTGTAGCCAATAATTATTGCTTTTGATTTAGTCTCATTTATCCTGAGTCCGTGCCTGTAAGTCCAGTCAGTAAGAGCATCAAGATCCAGGTTCATTTTGTCAACTGTAGCCGCAAAGTTGTTCAAGTCAAAATGAATGTACAATTGTAGATCATCAGCATACAGATGTAGTTTTGAGTATTGGAATATATTGGTGACATCATCTATATAGATACTAAAAAGTAGGGGTCCAAGGACAGAACCCTGAGGAACGCCTCTCTCAACAATGCAATATCCCGATGAACGACCACCAAACTTCACAGACTGACAGCGATTACCCAGGTAAGAGCTCAACCATTGGACCACATGAGCTGAAAATCCCAAGTTTCTAAGTTTCTTCAGTAGAAGAGAGTGATGGACACAGTCGAAAGCCTTGCTGTAATCGATCAGAACCATCATTGTAGCTTTTCTATTATCCATAGCTTGACGAATATCATCTGTGACACGAAGCAAAGCAGTCGTGGTACTATGTCCCTTTCGAAAACCTGACTGGAATTGACTTAAAGAGTTATTTGAAGAGAGATGACTATTAATCTGTTGATGGACCACTCTCCAAGCCTTTAGACAAAGAAGAAAGGATATGAATGGGTCTGTAATCTGAAGGGGAAGTAGGATTAGGAATTTTATTCAAAGGGAGGACAGCTGAGTATTCAGTAAGTCGGGAAAACTGCGGACATTAGTGAGAAATTGTAAATATGAGTGATATGAGGAAGAGTGACAGGAAGGGTACTATTTATGAATTTTATATGGAGACAGTCCTCACCAACTGCATTGCTTGTGATCCGGTTGAGAATGTGAAAAACTTGGAGCTCACTCACTTCAGAAAATTGGAACTCATTTTCTGAAACATTGATCTTAAATCTATCTGCATAGGCCCGTGCACCATCCACACTGACTGGTATATTGCAAAAGAAAGAGTTGAGCTCCTCAAGACTATGTGAAATTTTAGCCACACCCTTCTCCTTCCCCACCCCCATACCCTTCACAGTCTTCCAAACAAATGAGGAAGATCTGTTGTTGGTTAACAGGTTTCGAAAATAATGGGATTTGGAGTTCCTAAGCCTCAGCTTACAACGGTTTCTAAATGACTTGTACTCACCAAATATCATTGGACACCCAGTTCTCTCAGCCAATCGAAATTTCCGGTCCCGCTCATTCATGAGCTGTCAAATTTCTGGTGTAATCCATGGAGCTGGACTCCGTGTGACTTTTTGTGCTTCAGAGGAACATGCTTATTGAATAAGCCACACATGAACTGTTGGAAAAGTCTAACTTCATATCAATGTTATCAGCCTCATAAACAAGATGCCATGGAATACTAAACAAGTCCTCAAACAGCTCAAAATAATTTATATTTTTATAATCTCGATAGCCGATTATTTTTGGCTGTGTTCTGGGAGCTTGCAAAGCATATATACAATAAACAAGATCATGTGCTGAAATACCTGGTACCGGTATTTGACCGTGTTGTTTAACAGTCTCACCCTCACTCACAACAACTAAATCAAGCAATGTATTGGAAGTTGCAGTATGGTGTGTAGCTTGCAAAGGAAGAATTGACATATTGCAAGTATAAAATATTGTTTTCAGCTGTGTCAGGTCAAAAGTATCACGTCCAAGCAGGTCTGTGTTAAAATCTCCCATAACAATAACATGACTGAATGGCGCCATGCATTGTAAGAGAGCATCCTCGAATTCAGACATGTAGCCGATATGAGGAGGTCGGTAACACACACCAATCAAAACCTTGGTGTTTCTAGCTGAAACCTCAAAAAACATGAATTCAGGCCTATTAGGTCTGGAATTATCAGACTGGAACAATACTTTGACGTCCAAACCCTCCTTCACAAAGCTGCCACTCCGCCACCATTTTTATGAAGCCTATCATTCCTAATGATTTTAAAATTATTGACTTCAATAGCCTTGGATGAAATGGAAGGTTTCAGCCAGGTCTCAGAAACTAGAATCACATCACATACCTGCGTACTAAACAAATCACGAAACTCATCAATGTGACACTGGAGTGACTGTGCATTAACGTGGCATACTTTTTAAAAAATTGTTGGTACGATGAAAAAGCCTGTTGGATCAAGCCCTTAGTGTTTGGCGCGGCCGCACTGTTATCTGTCATGAGGGAGACATGACAAAGGGCAGGGCACAGCATGGCACGAATCAAGTATATAAAGTCATGGCTATCCTGAAATTTTAGATTTTCAAAATTCAAACATAAGCACTCACACTCATTCATACAATCAATCAAAAGGAAATTATAAGATAATTGCAAATTAAAAATCATACTGACAAGAAGTCCGAGCAGAAATCAATTAATGTAATAGAAATAAGTTGGATAGTACAATACTGTATTGAAATTCAATACTCTATTTAGAATAATCCATGAGAACTAATCACTAACTCATTGTAATGGAAAATAAAACTATAAAGATTATTGAATGAGACCAAGAATAAATTTGAAATTCAAATTCAAATCACAGATTCAATTCTACTCTCAATAAGATGATTTCAATAGCAATTCGAGAAACTCAATATATATATTAATAAACCACTCTGAATTATTTTACACGACTCTGCAGTCAAACATTTTTGAATATAAGTTTAAATAAACTTCTACTCACATGTGGAGCGCTTTCGGATGTTAATCCATTTTCAACACTGCCTTCATTTCGTTGTCACTGATTGGTCTAGGAAGCATTGGTGTTGGCGGTACTATTTAAATTTATTATGACGAATAGTTGGCGGTTTTGTTTGAATTTATTAGTGTCAAAAAGTCTATGGGATTTGAAGTTTAGATGTTCATTTAGGATGTTTTGGGGGTCGGTTTTTATGTGTTTATATATTTCATATTGTTCTAGAGTGTTGAGTTCTGGTCCTTTTGTTTTTATGTGTATTATTTGCAAATTGTTGTTGATGTTTGTGTAGGTATGATTGTTTTCTATAAGGTGTAATGCATAGGTTGAATCTGGATTGGTGATGTGTTCTCTGTATCTTTTATTGAAGGATCTACGGTCTGCCCTACATAATATTTTGGGCAGTTAGTGCATTTCAATTTGTAGACACCTGGATTCTCAAATTTATTTGTTTTTTGTTGTTTTTTTGTGAGGATGTTTTTTGTTTTTTATTTTTGTTTGAAAAGCAATGTTGTACCCAGCTTTTTTGAATTTTGTTGCCATGCTGTATGATTTGGAGTTGAAGTAAGTTAATGTGATGTATTTGTCTTCATTTTTTGTATTTTTCCCTGTTTTATTTTTCATTTTTTGGTGGAGTCTGTCAATTAGGTTTGGCTCATATCCGTTGGCTTGTGCTAGGTATTTTATAGTGTTGAGTTCTGTGTTGTAGTCTGTGGTTGATAAGGGATGGTGTTCAGTCTATGGAGCATTGATTTAAAGGCAGCATGTTTGTGTTGGATTGGGTGATTTGATGTTTGGTGAATGAGGGTGTCTGACATTGTTGGTTTTCTATAAATATTGAAAGTATGTTTGTTGTTTGGGGTCTTTGAAATTGTGAGGTCCAGAAAGTTCAGTCTATTGTTTGTTTCATACTCTGCTGTGAATTGGATGTTTCTGTTTATTTTATTTATATATGTACGAAGAAGTTCACATTGTCTTTTGTTGCCTCTGTAGCATTACTACATCATCTACATATCGGAACCAATATATTATGTTTTTTGAATATTTACTGTTGAGAATGTGGGTTTCTTCCAAGTTTTGTAAGAATATTTCGGCAAATATGCTGGATATTGGTGATCCCATAGGTAGTCCTTTTGGTTGGGTGTAGAATTTTGTATTGTGTTGAAAGTAGTTTTGTTTGGTGATAATATCCAGGCTTTCAATAATTTCTTCTATTAATTCTGGAGATGTGTGTTTCTTTTGTAATTTCTGTTTTATTATGTCTATGGTATCGTTGATGGGAATGTTTGTGTATAGGTTTACAATATCAAATGAAGCTAGTGTTGAGTTTTGAGGTATGTTTATGTCTTTTATTTTTTCTATGAGATCATTGCTGTTTTTAAGTTGTGTTTGGTTGTTCATGTTGATATGTTGTCTTAGTACTTTGTCTGTGTGTTTTGCAAGTTTGTAGGCTGGTGCTTTTTGTAGTTTACAATTGGTCTAATTGGAATATCAGGTTTATGGATTTTCGGGAGAGTTTGTAGAGTTGGTGCTTCAGGTGAATCTGTTTCAAGTATCGTTTCTGTGTTGGTTCAATCATGTGTACTGCTTGGTTTATAAAGTTTTTTACAGTTTTTTGATATACTTCAGTAGGGTCATTGTTTATTTCTTCAATATTGTTCTTGATAATGTATGCCATTGTCTTTTTGTTCAATTCTTCTTCTTCTATAATGACTGTTGTATTGCTCTTGTCTGCTTTTACAAAAGTGATTTTGTTGGTTCTGGCTTTCTCTTTAAGTTTTTCAGCAATGTTTATTTCAGAAGGTTTCATTTCATTTTCATGTGAAGTTGTTGGTTGTACTAATATTTTGTGTGTTTCATATCTGAGTTCTTCTTGTTTTTCTGTCATTGCTTTTTGAATACAAGTTTCTGTGTTTATTATTATGTTTTTCTGGTTATTTGAGTTGTTTTTGTAGTGTAGGTTGTGATGTAGGCCTTTGTCTAGGAGTTCTGATTCTTGTTTACTTATTTGAATGTTTGTTAAGTTCATGGTTCTCTGGTAAAATGTGTGGGTGGGTTCTATTGTAGGATTGTTTGGTATTAGTTTTTTTATTTTTTCATTGTGTTTTATTTTTAGTTTTGCAATTTTCTTGTTTACCCATTGGTTTGTGTGTTCCACAAGTCCATTAAAGTATAGCTGGCCATATTTGTTTGAAATCAGAAGTTGTTTTTTCATCAGATTCAGGTTATGAGTGTCTTTCTGTTTGTACTGTTGTTTTATTGATTCTTTAATAAATATTTCCTGAGCTTTTTTCTGAGTAACCTTCGCGGGTGTAGATGTGTTTTTGATTTTGATTCTGGCATATTTTGGTGTGACTTTTAGATTTAGGCATGTTTTGTTGAATTGTATGTGAAGGCATGCTCTCCTAACCTTAAATGTCAACGATCTGAAGTGTTTGGAATCTGCTTGTCTGGCTGAATAATACTCATCTATTTTGTTTTCCATCACGAACTGCTAGTAAATATTTCACTCTGAATTATTTTACACGACTCTGCAGTCAAACATTTTTGAATATAAGTTTAAATAAACTTCTACTCACATGTGGAGCGCTTTCGGATGTTAATCCATTTTCAACACTGCCTTCATTTCGTTGTCAAAATGAAGACAAATACATCACATTAACTTACTTCAACTCCAAATCATACAGCATGGCAACAAAATTCAAAAAAGCTGGGTACAACATTGCTTTTCAAACAAAAAATAAAACAAAAAACATCCTCACAAAAAAACAACAAAAAACAAATAAATTTGAGAATCCAGGTGTCTACAAATTGAAATGCACTAACTGCCCAAAATATTATGTAGGGCAGACCGGTAGATCCTTCAATAAAAGATACAGAGAACACATCACCAATCCAGATTCAACCTATGCATTACACCTTATAGAAAACAATCATACCTACACAAACATCAACAACAATTTGCAAATAATACACATAAAAACAAAAGGACCAGAACTCAACACTCTAGAACAATATGAAATATATAAACACATAAAAACCGACCCCCAAAACATCCTAAATGAACATCTAAACTTCAAATCCCATAGACTTTTTGACACACTAATAAATTCAAACAAAACCGCCAACTATTCGTCATAATAAATTTAAATAGTACCGCCAACACCAATGCTTTGACCAATCAGTGACAACGAAATGAAGGCAGTGTTGAAAATGGATTAACATCCGAAAGCTCCACATGTGAGTAGAAGTTTATTTAAACTTATATTCAAAAATGTTTGACTGCAGAGTCGTGTAAAATAATTCAGAGGAAATATTTACTAGCAGTTCGTGATGGAAAACAAAAATAGATGAGTATTAATAAACCTCATAACTTCATAAATCAAATAATATATCACTTGAAACAATCTACAAACTCACTCATATGAGAAATTACATTGATAACAAATGATGAAAAGTTTCAAGAAAATATTCTATAATAATTCATTGACAATGAGCAAATCAGCAAGTAGCCTCCAATTCATTCAAAACCAACTCGAAAAAGTATTAAGTTATATTCCCAGGAATAAAAAATCTCCATAAAATATCCGTCAATTATAAGGGATGAGAACGTCGAAAAGGTGGTGAAAATCATTCAGATTCGTTACATGTAATAAAAATTAAGAAAGAATGAGAACAGTAATAATAATAATCATTATTATCAACCATCAAAATAATAGACGGATAAGCTATTCACAGCGATAACAGTAAAAGTAGTAAGACAATATCGATAATAATCATCAAAAAAGATGAATAAGCTATTTATAGCAATGAAAGTGAAAGTATTACTTCACAACAGTGAATGATAATTAATAAACAAAAGGAAATCAAACATTTATTGATGTTATTTGAATACCTTCTAAATGTTTAACTTGGATCAAAGTAGATCCACCGTTATTAATTTCATCAATAGAATGAATTAATGAATCAATTGATTAAAAATATCTAACATTACCTTTGTATGATGTGGAACAATATATTTATGTCATTAGAAGTTACAGGAAAATGATCAATGTCAAATTTGAAACTAATGGGAAAAAGCAAACCAGCAAATGCAACCCAGACTACTTAATAACAATTTGAATTAAGAAAATATGAAGAAGTTTTTAAATTTAATAATTTGTCTAACTAATAAATTAATTGATAATGTTATTTGCGAATATTGGTAGACTGCAATAAATTAAATTAATATTTAAATGCACTGTACTATTAGGCATACAATGCATTGTAACAAATACAATACATTGTTACACCATTGATAATACATACATAACACAATACATTGTTACACCTTTATTGCTCAAAATTTATTTTAATAATACTCTAATATCAATTCATGATTCCATTATGTGGGCCTCTACAATTATACCCCAAAAAATGACAGAAATTGATCAATTCATAAATAAGCAACACACGAGGCATTAAAAAATCATTAACGATCCATCATTCACTCATCACTGTTCAACTTGACGGTTGTACTATGCTTTTTCCCCTCAGAATCAATCCAATAGATTATTCCATCATGAGACCACACACTCTTATAGCCGAACTTTTCGACAATGGAATTATAGACTTGTAACTCATGTCGAGTCAAGTCCTCTTTGAGTACAATGCCCGATCCCTGAAGTTTTTTCTTCACTGAGGCACTGCACGTCGCTGGCGATAGCTTACAAACTTGACAATAATTGGTCGTGGTCGGGGTCGCGGACCAGTAGAGGAGACCGCGTCAGCGGCGGTGTACTTTCGACCGACACGGTGCGAGCGATCGATGTCGTGAAGCTCGATATTCACACCTAACTTCTCCTTACATACATCGATCACTAGTTGGTCAGTGTTCTCATTAGGTGATTCAGAACACCAAACACACGAATATTATTTCGTGAGAGAGAGAGAGAGAGAGAGAGAAAGAGAGAAGAGAGAGAGAGAGAGAGAGAGAGAGAGAGTTAACACCACAACCCTTACACTTCCCCATACTCTCCTCCCTCTTACCCTTCTTCTTCTGGTTAGTAGAAATGGATTATTTGAGTAGTTTCATGATTCCATTGTGTGTAAACTGGGACTTGATCCTCATGCCATGTTCACACCGAAAGTTGATAACATTTGTTAAAAACTTTCTAGAATAACGTATTATTATATAGACTTATATATTATATAACTTATTATATTAAAGTTAATAACATTCCAGTGTAAACGTGGCTCTACTCCCTCGTTCCATGGCTAGTAACGGAGTAGTCTTATTTTATTATTTATAATCCAAAAATTATACTTGTATGCTACTATATATAAATAAAAAATTCTATTCCATTCAACTTCTCATACTTCTCTTCCTCCTTCTCCTCCAGTCTTCAACTCTATCTTCCCTCCAATTTCTTCTTATCTCGTTCGTCTACTTCACTATCACTAGCTCATGTATTTGCAGAAAAGATCTTCCTCCATTGGAGTAGGCAATAGGAAGAGACCTCTTAATTTATATTATACGGTGGTGCTATTAGTTATCGCGCAGTGATTCACTCTGCTCTGCTGGCGTGTTGAACAAGCGATCTCCTCTTCTTCCTTCTTCTCTTCTGTCTTCTCCTCTTCTTCCCCCACTCCTGATTAATTGCCCCTTGTTGTGCTATTTCGTATCTCCAATTCCTCCACCACCCCCTTTTATTTCTCTTTCCACTGAATCTCGCTTTACGGAACGAACGTGCACTACAAGCGAATTCACACGCTGCCATGAATGGAAGAAGGTCCTTTCTTCACTAGTGAAACATCGCTTAAGAGCATTTGAATCAACATCGGGCTGTAACTTCTCTTGAAATACTTCTTCTCCACTAGTAAATACTACTTCCCCATTCTATAGGCCTCTGATACTGAGAAACTACTGAAACAGTTATTTCTCCTGACTCCTTTGTCCATTAATTGTATTTCATTTTCAAATTGACTTGGATTTGTATTCGATTCCCGTAATTCTATTAAATGTTACAGATCTATCAAATCCTCCACTGGCAGCTCGTGCCCATGAAACAGGTGAAGTGCTGCACAGTAAAAGATACGCGCACTTCACCTGTTTCGTGGGTACGAGCCTCTAGTGAAATCCACTCTTTCATCTTTGTAAGAAAAAGGCGAATATATCTCATAATTGAAAAAAAACCCAGCGTAATACTTGAATTTATTAGTTTCAATTTTAGCTTACTTTTGAATATTATATGAATCTGCTCTTTCTGCCATGTTCTTGGATGTCCAAGCGATTGAAAATATAGAAAGAACTGTACATATTGTACAAGTAACGGAATTTAAATAGAAAAACTCATAGTCCTATTGTACTGGTCTGTTACATGTCTGCGTTGTTGGCATGGTACTAGGTATTCAATATCAATATTAATATCATCTATCACTTTTTCACAAATTCAATCGAAGTTCTGATCAAACAGAACTCATAGTGTAATAAAATGAGAAGAGGGAAATTAATATGAAACACCTACACGATTCCTTACTCCGTCATAGTCTGGAATGATTTATTCTGATGAATGTGAATGCAGAACACCTACGCGATTCCCCTTGTCATTTGGACAGTTTGCTCTCAAGCTCAATTTCACATTGAAATGATGAAAAAGAACGTTCTCGACACCCCTGCATCAGAGTCTTTTGTTTAGCAGCACTTTGAATGAGTCTAGACTCAGAAATCAATAGGAGTACCCAACTCTCTGTGCAGCTAGTCAGGCCACATAACAAGAGAACAATACTTTATCGATTGTTCAGCTTTCGATAATAAGCGAGCCCAAAGTTTTAAGAGCATTGTTGGTCCCTCCGGCGCGCAATAATTGAACGACGACGCTAGATCTAGGAAGCCGTGGACTTCTACTGTTCCAAGAAATTACTATCATGTCAGCCGAGTTCCCAAGAATGTGTCTTTTCCCTTTGAATGAAACTGTGTGAACTTATGAGTCTCCAGAGGGTAATTGAAACCAAAAATAGCAATTCCAGGTCCGATGAAAAGTATCAAAGTGCTGTAAAAGTTTGCCAATCTAGAGATTGAGAATATTTCTCATTTTCTCCGGAGGAAACTGAGTTTCATTATTAATTCATAAAGACAAAAGGAAATACTAGTTTTTATCATTTGACGGGGGAAATAATAGAGTGTAGCCTACTATTTATTGCACTTACGTGGACTGTACAATATCTGTCAAATCAACTGTGAATGGATTGAATTGACAGGAATGAACAAAGAACTATCAAATTTACTTTAATATTATCATGTATGATTCTGTTAATCCTTTTTCTGATCATCTTGTATTTATCTGCACAAGTTTTTATGTATTTATTTGATTGTTGTTTTTTCTACTGAAATAAAGGCTATGAAAAATATATGAATCAAATTGAATGAACGTTTAGAACCTAATGATATACTACAAGATGATGTCAATTTGAAGTGATGATTGTCATTAGCCATGAGTGGATCGGATGATTATGTGCATCAAACTTCATTATTACAAGCTATATAACACTCTCTACTGAAGTGCCATTGATACCTCATACAGATGTGTATGAGATCAAGCATGTGCTTGAATTTACTACCTCTAGTAATATGGTGATGGTAATAACAATGTAGAGTGCCAGCCGAGATCGATGAAGATTATAACAATGATCAGTATGATTGGTGTGAGAGAAGAGGAAGAAACGCTTATAACTTGTGCGTTATTTTGTTGAAAAAACGGCGGATAAAGTGTGATATAATTTGAACGAGATCAACTTGACAACTCGAAGTCAAAAGTGTATGAAAATACATTAGCTACTCTAAAAGGTTTGTTTGATAAATTTGTCAAATATAGTAGAGGAGAATTGTAAAGAAAAGTACAAACAAAGCATAACTTATATGGTTATCAAATTCTTCGCGTACTTGACAGCTTACATACATAACGAAACAGAAGTTAGACGTTTTAAAAAGAAAATGAAAAAGCCCTTGATGGTGCTTTAACATTGAAAAGTTGTTCAATAACTTGAATTTAGATGGCGCTCTTGTTATAATTATGCAAATATTTTTCAATTGTTTTTATATTTATTCTATATTTTATTATTTTGTTGAAATAATATTCAAGAGGCATGCATGAACATTTCTATGTGTATTTTATATAAAGATCGTCCTGTGAGAATGAATCTAATAGGATATCATGAGTAAAACTTGAGAATGATGAGAGAGAAAAGCTTAAGAATTATTATTGTCTTCCACTGTAAGGAAGGCAAGTAATGTTGCATGAGATTCGTAGCCATCGATTACGTGGAGTTCACTTGTCACCCAACACCTTGAAAAGAGAAAGAAGATGAGGAGGAAAAGGGAAAGAAGGAGGAAAGGAGGGGAATGGAAAGGGATAAAAGTCATGCATTACATTGGCCCTGTCACACACTGCTATAAAGAGGCTAATCTATTATCGTTTAATGCACTAACGCGTCTCGTTTTGCATCTTATTGAACTATTTTCAGTCAATAAAATTCTAATATAGTGGATTGTCGATTTGGTGACTAAAGTGTTTTATGTGCACTTGAAGAATGTGATGACCATATATACTTATGAGAATTGACAGTATTCGAGCCACCTTTGCTGTCAAATATAGAGGTAACATTATTGCTGGAGTTTCCAATAAGTTTGGTCAGAAAAATGTTGATATGAAACTGTTTGAGCAAAAGCTGAAAAACTTGAAGAGGTTAATTTTTTCTCCAAACTTTCTTAGCCCAGGCCACAATCTGAACACGAAGATTGCGCAATAGGCCTGATAATAACAGATTGATTGCACTAAACAGTCATGATATATCAATAGATTCACATAATATCACTGATACCAGAGCAGATCTTGAATCAGCTTTTCATCCAAACTCCATCATATCCTATTTCAATATCCATCACATTTCATCATATTTTGGAGAAGACTATATATAGCACGATAGCTGGTCAGGACGAAAACCAAATGGATATTGAAGCAGCCTCAAAAACACATAATAATTGATGTAATTTTTTCGCGTTGGTTATCCTAGAAGACGTCATAATAGGGTGGTTCAAACACAATTGGGAATTCGTGAATCTGTCCTTATAACAATCAGATAAAAAGATGCAATTGAAACAGATTCAGCAATCAATTGACTCATTGAAACGGAAAATTTCTTGTAGCAGATGCAGTTCTAATGTCTGACTACATGCGAATTGATCCGTTCCAATATTGTAATCGCAAAGCTATCTCCATCTTATTTCAAATCTTGCTTCCTCTCTCACGCATGCGCAAAAGTCTCTTTGCCAACTCAAACTCTCACTTTCACCCAAGCTGCAAGCGGTAGACCTGGAACTTCCCAAAACAGGTAACCAAGAACCAAACTTGAGCTCCCTTTAAGTTTTGGGGGCCTGTTCAAAGTAATGTTTCTGGAAAGGAGTAGGGGTAAAGGAGTCCGGAAGCCAAAACTAATTGATATCGTGAGTTACAGCGTGTTCTTTTGCACTGCAAACCTATATAGAGCCCGCGCTATCTATAAATTGGGTTTCTATAGCTGAATCTATAGAACATAGAAATTGCTATCCCGATAGAAACTTGAACTGGCGCGTTGGTGCTGAAAATTATTTATTGCACCAGCAGAACGAAGCCTCTCCTCTTAGATTGGTCATAAAGTTTGAAGATATTCGATGAGCTTGTTCGGGAGCCCATTCAGTTCTTATAAACGTAACCCTGAAATATTCTGATAGTCGATGGTATAAATGATGATTCGTGATTGAATAGAAAGTTATTGAATGTTCAAAATGACATTCAGCTCCTCATTTTCATCACTACAGTTAATCGTGGAAGAAACAGTTGAGGCAGAGAAAACGATTCCAATTAATTAAAATCATTTAATACTCGATACAGTATTTTCTACTGTTTGTTGCATGCATTAATTTGTTATTTTCGACTGTAAACACTACAGGCCTGAGCTATTTGAAAAAAATATAAATAGGGAATTATTATTTTCAATTTACGTGCTCAACCACGCTTAAAAATAATAATTCCTGATTTATCATATTCAAGTTCAAATTCGAATTGTCAAGAATATTAAATTTTGAAACAATCATATTCTACATACCTTGAGTCAAGTCCTCATCCAATCCCGCATGCTAGTTAAGAATAATATGTAGCTATTCTATTCATCCTATAGTTTTAGATAGCTGTACTGCTATCTGAACTATATCCTCCTCATCCGAACCGAGACTTACTGTTTTTATTCATGCCTAAGCATTTTGTAATATAATCATCATTCCGGATTATTTACCTCTAATTTGAAGTGAATTTTAGAACTGACATTATAATTTAGGAGGGAGCCGAAATGTTAACGTTTACATTATCACTCCTTACTTCAAATGAAAGAGACTATTACAATAATTAGATTTAGTTTTTTCATTAGTTTTAATTTCATCCTCACCCTCATTGTCATGCTCTGCCCTTTTACTATGTATTTTTGTTAGTTTGCATCTTCCATTATGTCTTCTGATAACTCAGCTTACTCACCCTCGACCCACTTTAACTTGAATAACACAAGCAACGATACAAGTCTTATACTGACTAATAAGCTTCAGGCTCATAGAAAGTTGATAAAAATTGCCCATCTAAATGTACAATCCCTCACCTGTCACATTGACGAGCTTAGAGCAATCTTCCGTTCTCAAAGCTTCAATGTTATTTGAATGTCAGAGTCAGTTTTAAAGCCAAGCATTTCATCCAAACTAGTTGCTCTGCCTGGTTATAATCTCTTTCGTAATGATCGCTTGAATAAAGCATGCGGCGGTGTGGCTATGTATGTAAAAGAAGGCATCAAAACCAAAATATTATCGAGATCTGTTCAAGAATACTCTGCTAGACCTGAATTCATGATACTTGAATTATCATTAACCAGTTCAGATAAATTACTAGTTGGAATCTGCTACTGACCGCCAAAAATAGGTCACTTCACAGATTTTTAAAATGCATTACTTCAGTTCTTGCCATTCTATAACCGTATCCTAGTTATTGGCGATATGAGCACCGATCTCTTAATGACAAATCCAAATTTTGACTTCCACCAACTGACTACAATATTCCAATGTCTCAATATGACTATTCTTCCACTTGATCCAACTCACCATACAAATGAATCAGATACATTTATTGATCTTCTTATAGTTAGCGATCCAAACGAGGTAGTAGAAACAGGTCAAATCTCTGTCCCTGCTATCTCTGGACACGATTTAATTTATTGTATACTTTCGTATAAGACCCCTGAACCAGATCAGAAATTTATCACTTATAGGGACTTCAAGCTCTTCGACGAAACAGCTTTTCTGACTGACGTAGCTCTGACTCCATGGCATCAAATTGAGGAACTGCCCTCAGTTGATAACATGGTTGACACATTCGAAAATTAGACTCTTGATATTTATAACAAGCACGCACCATTTGAGACTAGGAGGATAAACAGGAAACGATGGGTTCCTTGGATGACTGACGATATTTTAAAAATGATGGGACAAAGGGACAAAGCTCATAGAAAATTCAAGAGGACGCTTGACTTGAACAGTTTAATTGAATATCGAAGTTTAAGAAATAAAGTTAAGCAGCAATTACGTAATTCATAAATAAGATACTTAAATTCATTTATGACTGATAATAGAATGGATTCCAAACTATTATGGCGCGGAATAAAAGAATTTGGTCTAGGCAAACAAATATCTGAGACAGGAATTGACTTACCATTGGATGACATTAACAACTACTTTATCTCACACTTAACTCAAAGTGACAAAATAAACATTGCTGATCAAATCAATTTTATGGAAGATCAAGTAGCTAACACTAACATACAACCTGACAATCAATTTCATTTTAAACAAATCTCTGAACATGATACTCTTTGAGCTATACAACACATGCACAGTAATGCTACTGGGACCGATAAAATTTCTATTAAATTCATAAAGAGAATGATATTTGTAGTTCTTCCAACCATCACTTCAATTTTCAACAAGTCCCTTGAAACAGGTCAGTTCCCTGAGAACTGGAAGTTTGCTCTAGTTCGTCCTTTGAATAAAGTTCCATCACCCAATAAGGTTGAAGATCTTGGACCAATTAGTACCAATTAGTACCAATTAGTACCTGCCCTTTCTAAAGTACTTGAGAGACTAGTTCACAGGCAAGTCGTAGATTTTTTGGAACAGAATAACAAATTACATAACTTTCAATCTGGATTTCGAAAATCTCACTCAACTGAAACAGCTCTTCTGCGTGTAACTGACGATATTAGGCTAGCTATGGATCAGAGGAAATTCACAATAATTATTAACCCTTTTTGACTTTTCCAAAGCATTTGACACAGTAGACCATGATATTCTTCTTTGTAAGTTGGCTATCCTAGGTTTTAGTACCCAAACACTATAGCTTGGTTTAACTACTACCTCGAAAATAGAAAACAATGTCTATCTGTTGGTGAAAATAGATTCAATTGGAAAAATGTAATACATGGTGTCCCGCAAGGTTCTATTTTAGGTCTCCTCTTATTTACGCTTCATGCAAACGACCTCCCTTCTGTTATAAAGTTTTCCAAATTTCATACCTATGCTGATTATCTCCAAATTTACGCTAGCTTCCCCATCACAAAAATCAACGAAACAGAAGATAAAATCAATCACGATGTGAATTCAATATTTGAATGGACAAAGAAAAATGGCCTTAAACTAAATCCTAATAAAACGCAGCCTAAAGTAATTGGTTACTCACGCTTGGTTAACAATATTGATATGAAAACAATCCATAAAATCTCCGTCAATGGTAATGAAATACTCTACTGTAGCTCTGTAAAAAACTCAGGAATAATCATGAATAAAAATTTAGGCTGGTCGGAACAAGTTTATAAAACATGTAAAAAGGTTTTCTCAGACATGCACTCTTTGAAGAAATTACAAGACATCCTTCCTAGAAATATCAGACTGTTGTTGGTAAAATCACTAATTTTCCCTCACTTGATGTATTGCAACTCAGTACTTAACGATATGCAAGTCACACTTAATGAAAAACTACAGCGTTGTCAAAATTATTGCTTAAGTAAATTATTGTTTACTCTCTCCAACGCCATGAACGAATCACCCAAGCCCATATTTCAAGTTCAACTCTAAAGCTACCTGATCAGAGAAATTTTAGAATAATTAAACTTGTTAGAGATATATTAAAGCATTGTAAACCAGTCTATTTCAAAGATGATTTTAAATTTGTTTCTGAAGGTAGAAGAATAGGTGCGTCTCATACTAGAACTGGGCCAATTCTTTGAGGATTCCTAATCACCGTACTACCATCTACACTAAGTCCTTTTTAGTTTCTGGTTGCCGTGCATGGAATGCAGTACCGGACTCTCTAAGATGTATTGAGGGTAGAGCAAGCTTTAACTTGAAACTTAGAAAATACCTCGTAGATAAAATGACTGAAAACGTTCAACCCTAGAGCAACAGCATGACAACCCTTCATATATCACCCACTCAACATACTTGTGCATACACTCGCCATTTAAAGTTTTAAGTAGAAATTTCATCATAGACCCCATGTACATAAATATATGCATCATTTCTACTTTCTTCATTCACTCCATTATCAATCATGATTCATTACTTTTAGTATTAATAATTTTTATGTTCAAGTTGGATTATTTTTATTTATTTTTTTTTTTAACGATCTTTATTACAATGTTATAAATCCGATACTTTCATTAATGTTACATTGATCTGAATCCTGCTCTTATATTCTACTTGAATTTACTGACACTTTCTACATTATTTACAAGAAATGTGAACAATTTTATGCAGTGTGTGTTTTTAATAAGGATTAACAATCATGATGTGCAAATTTTCAAGGCCAAGTGTTAATGGAAAGAATACATTTGTTATTTTTTCCCAAGAATGGACATCTTCATGTCCAAACTTCACCTTTTCATTTAGATAATTCAATCGTAATGGATAAGATTGCAAATTAATTATAGTAGCCTATATAGTTTTCCTAAATATATAATTTCTATAACTCCGCGTTCATGTATACCCGTGTCTGTTGAATAATTACTATCTTTTAAGCTAGTGTCATTCATACAAAACGTTATAGTTACTACATTTATTCCTGTATGGAGGTTACTTACTCTTGTACATTATTACTCACAATATCTAATTGCAATATAGAATCTAAGTGTGAATGTTCTGTTATTGTCTATATGAATAAAGAAATCTAATCTAATCCATTTGGCGTCAATAAATCAGGCTTGCTCTCAACATAAAAGATGCTGATAACTCTAAATTGTGATTTTATATAAATAGATTAGCAGGTAGTTGAGCTGATTATTTAATTCCCCAAATGTGGATGGACCTTCAAACTTTATTAGAGTAAGTTACTGTCATCTCACCCGTTCGAATCACAATCAGTTTATTCCATTGAATTGTACTACCATCCACTAGTTTATGTTAATGTCAATTGTACCCACAAAATATATATATGCACTGCCAAAAGGTTTCTTGTTCCATTCACCAGCACTAACACGAAATTCATCAACGAAGATGGATTGAGATAGAGCAAGAAAATCTCTCCTGGAAGAAGTAGTTGTAACAATAGTGTAGAGCAAAAACCAGCACTACTGTTATCAATCATGACTTCTAGAATGAAAGTAATGAAAGCGTGGAAGTTGATTGGTAAAGTGAGGCTGGGGGGAACAATCAGAATGATAGAATAAAGGAGAAGGAAAGAGAAGAAGGAGGATGAGGGGGAGGAGTTAAAGAGAAGAACTGTGATGAGAGGAATAAATATATAGAAAAGGAGTATGAGTAGAAACAGGAACTCGGAAAGTTGAGAAAAATAACGGATGAGTATGAACAAAGGAAGAAGACAGAAAGAGAGGGAGTGAGTGTGGGAGTGAAATAAGTATTGATAAAGAGAGAGAGAGTGTGAGTGAGAGAGAAAGAGAGAGAGAGAGATAGAGAGAGTGAGAGAGAGTGAGTGAGGATCAAGTTGTACATTTTCAGCCGCTTGGAGGCTGTGAGTGAGAAGACAATTGTGCCCAGAGCCCTATAACTTTTTCAACCGAGAACAACTTACTCTTCAAAACTTTCTCAATTCAAAACAAGAGTTCTCAATACTGTCCTCTATCCGCATGAATTTTACTTTCGCAACCCTTTTAGACCGCATTTCCGCTGCTTTTTGCTGCTCGAAATATATTGAACAACACTGTATTTGTGTCGCAGTTTGGTAATGGACCAGCGACATTGGATTTTGCTCTAATGTGCTGTCAACTTTCCAATGGAAATCGGTTGTTCGAACGATGTTCAGTTGTCGAGTTGCAAGCTTAATCAAATACGCCGGATAAGTTGAAAAATAGCTTAGTTAGTTGTGTTTATCTCGTATGGAAGCCCTGATTATCACCAGAGAGGATTTGAATGTATATTAAATTTTATTTGTAAACTTTTTTTTGGAATAAGTAATTTCTTCACTCTATCTTATCACCATCGAACGCTTGGTTGTGATGCTTGTTTATTGAACACAAGAATTATTGCAATCCTTAGGATTAGATAAATATTTATCTGTATATATACATCGGATTTGATTTTGATTGGATTTCAATATTTCATATTCGTAATAATAACTTAGTTGGAAGTGAGAGTTCAGAGGTCTTAAGGGAAGAAGTAGAATTAATCCAGATCATAAGGTTAGTAACTGGATGGTGACAAACACTTTATACTGCTCTTGAATGATTAATCAGACCAAATTTGATAAGGCGTGATGGAATCTATCTATATAGACCCTTCTAAAAGAAGCCATATAATAATTCTCAGTAGTACACGGTGCACAGAGGATCAGGAAATTTGGAAGTAACACGTAACTGAATAAAAGGAATGTAATTATCAGGTTTATTCAAGGGTTACTGCAAAATTTCCCGGTTTTCTATGTCATCCTGTATTATTGATAACTCAATATCCTGTTATCTGGAACCGACTGATATATCAACAATATAGGAGAATTTATGAAATTTAACTTAATTATATATTAGGTCCATTAATCATGCTTTAATAATATCAGGGATAGAAACTTTATAGTTCCTGGAAATCACTGTACAAGTTCTCCAGAGTCTAGAATATTTGTTATTATTTGAACAAGCTTGTTGATTCTTTGTATCGTTTCTGCTTATTCTGCCATATAATAGTGCGATTGAACTGAAATTTTTGTTAATTTATCCATTTATTTATTCAGAGATACAAAGACATAATTATATGATGGGGAAGAGAAAACAGGCTCAGGCCCTTTACTATCCCGATCCCAATTTTGAATGAAAATTCAGTTCAGTGAAGGTTATGTTCATTGAAATCTTCTTAGCACAGATATTTTTGATGCAAAAAACTATTAGAGAATTTTCAATTTAGAAGGTTGACACAAGAAATATGTGAAGAAAATCCACTTAAATAATAATTAATTACAAACTTGGAAATGATTATAAACTTGAAAAATTTAGAGACACAATAAATTTAGTACCGTAACCGTAACCACCTCCGGAATGAGATAGAATACAGTGTATTTGACATGTCTTACACGTCTTCAATTTTCTACACAGTATGTTGTTGAAATATAATCGGAAAATCAACTGAAATAAATCATGTAAATGAGTTTCAATCACGTCTGCACGAGAGACAAGAGCTGGAGGAATAATAATTTAACAAAAGGAACGGAATAATGAACATTTTGTGTTCCATTAACTGCGAATATAAATTTTCAAATAGATACAGTATTTTCAAATAAAGAGAATACAAAAGTAAGTTAATGAAACAATAGAGCTTCTCTTCATCTCCATCCATTACATTACTCAACCCGGCGTTTATATTTTCATTTTCTGCAGAAACACATTAACTATGAGAGGCTGGCTATTCCAGGAAACTTCAAGTTGGAAACGCTACAACAGCACAGACAATTTGTACTTACGGTATGAAGATAGTTTGCCGGGCGATGCTTGCCGAGCCTGGGAATAATCCGGATACCGTAAACACCTTTGTGTGAGAATCGTGTACGATAATTTTCGTCACAATATAGGCCAGGAAATAGATGCCTATGTGGGCATCGCCCTCAAAAAAAAATTGATACGAATGTTTGCGGTGATTGCTAATATTTGAACCGATTTAAATCATGGTGACTCAAGGAAACAAGTGTATTTTCACCCGATCTACCGGGCGACTATGTAACAAGTAGTATGTAGATAACGAGACTACCCTTCCGTGCGTCGCACGGAAAGAGTTACTTTCCGAGCTATTACGAGTGTCGTCTGCAAATTAGATCAAAAGCAGTTGCTTGTGCAGTGCGGAAGAAATAATACTTTTAGATGAGATTTGGTGAGACTAAAAGACACTTGAATGTCCAGAAATAAGTTATATTTCCCCGGAGAGAAACCGCAGAATCTGAGTGACATTAATCAAATGAATGTTTACAGAGCTGCACTTTCCTGGAATTATTGTGCTTTGATGAAATCCTCAGTAACTTATTATTTGAGTAAATACACTGAAAAACAGTCTCAATACTTCTCTACTGTACTGACCTATCATCATTATCCTTTTTTTTCACTCTACTCCTTACTTGTACTCTACAACAGCTCTCTTCCTTTTCTCTCCCTCTCTCCAACTCTACCTCTCTCTTCCTCTCATTTCTTAACTGTCTCCAAAGTCTAAGCTTCCACTCTTTCTCCCCAATTCACTTCCCTGTAAGTTCACCTCATCCACTTGAAGCTTATGGCACTAAGAACCGTTTTTCCACACTGATAAATTTCTGTCTCCATTTTTCAAATGGGCTTGAATATTTCATGAACTTCTGTTTGGGAGTTTCAAGTCGCGGGCTTGTCGTCTCCAATGCTCCTTCACTTCCTTTGCTATCTCTATCATTATCTCCATTATCATTATCATCATCAAAACTATCCCCATCGTCATCATCAGCATCATGGTTTCAGATCAAAGTTTGGAATGTTGAGCAGAGTACGCTGAAATGTACGTGTTGGGTGGTGGAGGGGGTGTTTGTGAACGGGGAGGGGGGAACTGAAGCAAGGATTAAAAGCAAAGCAGGTCTTTCGTTCAGTCGTTAGGATTATGTTGGCTGGAAGCTCTTCTCTGGAATTCACATGATCTTGAATATTCTGTCACTAAGGGCGACCGTGGAATGGATGGATAGACAAGACAGGGCTCAATCATCCTAATGAACTTGTTCGGATGAGCCGAATACTTAGGCCTATTCATCCTCTTTTTCTCTAAGTGTTTGTTTTCTCGTTATCCCTCTTTTCTATCTTCTCTCATCTATTGTTTCAATCTTCTGAAATCCTCATCATCATGGAATTTATGTAATTTCTCATGTGAAGATTGTTCCTCATTATGATTATCTACCTACATAATTATTATTATTGTCTGATTTTCCCATCTATTCTTCTTCTTCTTCTTCTTCTTCTTCTTCTTCTTCTTCTTCTTCTTCTTCTTCTTCTTCTTCTTCTTCTTCTTCTTCTTCTTCTTCTTCTTCTTCTTCTCCTCCTCCTTCTTCTTTTCTGTCTCACCGTTTTCCTGCTCATTGTTCTCTCACTTACTCTTCGAATATCATTCTCTTCGCCTCTCTCATCTCATACCTTCTCTTTCTCTGGATCTTCACCATCTTTCTTCTCCAATTTACCCCCTGTCGCAACTGAGCCGCTTGAAGATTCTCGCCTTCTTCTCGTTTCATCAAGAATCGGTGCATACAATATTCACCTTCCTGAAATTCCACTTCAAACAACTCCTGTTCATTAAATTGCTAACAATCCCACATTGAATTAAGTTGAATTGGAACATAATTCGAGCAGCATGCATTCTTCAGAATAAGAAATTCATTCGAACTGTTACAAATACGGATAAAACGGACAGTTTTTATCACCAGATCTGGGATTATTAATTAAAAACGGTGATAAAACGAATTACTATTATCAACAGCTTATCAACAGATCTGGAATTGATTTATTGATTGATAAAATGAGGATAAATAGTATATACTATGAGATACAAATGTATAATTAATTGACTACAATAAACTATGATAGTCCAATACAGTTTAAAGTTTTTGAACATAAATCCACAACGTGAGTAAATATCAAAATTATAATACTGAACTCTCAAACAATTTCTAATTCCAAAAGATAAATACGATCAGAAATCAGTGATTAAAATTTATCATGACGATATTTGATTAATAATAATATCGAAGATAGTTGATAGCAAATGTGAGATATTCGATGATGGCCTTGCAGATGAATATTGCAGGAAATGTTATGATCAGTTAAGTTGATTTTGAGTAACGGGAGAAGGAGGTGAGTTTCGTAATATGACAAGAACGACGCTTTCCAGTTTATAAGTCGGACGACGAAAACTTGTTTAGTAAGTTTTAATGATGGCAGTGTTACAGAAAATGCAATTATAACTTCGGAATTACCTTTGATTTCGCTTCTTTGAGAGCGGATTGTCGGTTGATGAGTTGGGAAATCGAAAATATCAAACGTCCATTCCAACAAAAAAAACGTCAAGCATTATAATTATTGTGAGTCACGGTCATAAGCATCAACCATAGTGACTGAATACTTAATTATGATACTATAACAATAGGAAAGGAAGTTCAATGGAGTTCAATGGCGAAAACGGAGAAGACATGATGTAAAATGTATCAACTAGTTTTGTTAGATTTAAAAATACGTTTCAATTGAAATGAAATAGTAGTTGAAAGATTGATTATCAGAAATTTTCAATGGAATGAAATTCTGTCTATTATACAGAAGCAGAATAATTCCGCTATGACATGGAAGTTGCAGCACCCGAATAACGTTGGTTCTTGATTATTATGAGTTTCATTCTCCATCACGTTTTGTTTCTTCGTTCACAGTCAGAAAGATGGAAAAATAAGCTCTAGGCCTACAATGAAGTGATAAAGAGAAAAAATGTCTGATACAAAAAAAAGTTCATATAGTATTGTGGAAGTCTGTTATTGCTAAACTATTCCATGTAGGATATATGTACAATATTTTCTCCCATGTTTACAATAATTTCTTGCTTAGAGCTAATATTACAGATTTGAACTTGAAAATTACTCAGAGAAGTGTACGCCAAAAATGTTACGTTGAAATGGAAATACCAAAAGGGTGCTGTAATTTCCAAGTTTCAAATCTAAGGGAATTTCAAATAAATGGAACACTCTTCTTCTTCCATATAGTGTGATGGATATAATTGTCAAAAAGTGAAGGAGAATTGATTCTTGAATTGTATAACAATTACTCATTATAATAATTGTAGGAATCAATTTTCCTGAACAACAATATCAGTTTTATCAGTTCTGTTGTTGCTAAATTCCTTATACTATCACATAGAAGTAGATGGCAGAAAATCAATGAATATTACAGATAACAGATTGCTGGGATATTTCTATTATTTTGATAACTTATGTATGAAATATATTATTCCAATATAAATATTCTAGCAGTTGATGAACTAAACCATCTAAGTATTCTTCGTTGCTCAATATTTAGCCATTAATTTGAATAATAAAATTACCAATAACAATAATTATCCATTAATAATTCTTATTCCATAGATCAGTAAGGGTGCTCAGAAGGCGAATAGGTGAGCTGCTCAGCCAGCAACCGAGAGGTATTGGGTTCGATTCCCTTTTCCTTTTTCAGTCTCGTTCAACTATTTTTCTTGCGCTTTCTAGTTATATTCCAATATTCTTAGTAGTAGTAGTCTAGTACTGATTGCTTAGCTTTCAGGAGGAGGAAGAGAGAAAGAAATAGAAGAAAGAACAAGAAAAATTTTCCATAAGACGTCACAGAGAGGAGAAGAGGAAAAAAAGAAGAAGAAAAAGAAGAAGAAGAAAAAGAAAAAGAAGAAGAAAATTAAGAACATTGAGAAGAGAAAAGGGAAAATCTTAAGAAAGAAGGGCAAAAGAATGAAAATATGAGGAAAAGTATGAGAAAAAACAACCAAGAGCAGAAGAGCAAAAATGAAAAAGAAGAGATGTACTACAAGATGAAGGAGAGTAAGGAGAGCAAGAGGAAGCTAGAAGTATGCATCAGAAGTGACCTAGCAACTAATAATTCAAGTTTGATGCGGGTTTGAGGCAATCATCAGCTGTTCTATATTATAAATCGATGGTTTTGGAGGAAGGGGCAGTTTCAACCCTTCTACAACCCCCCCCCCCCCCAAACAGATGTATTCGGATTGTTGGCTTACCACCACCTCATGCGCCGGAATTATCGCAACTAACACGTGTCAACTGTGAAATTAATAATCTACTGACCCTCGTCCCCCTTTCGATCACCCCCCAAGCTAGCAGTCACCCCCCACTTTACCAGTCACCCCTTTTTGCTTCCTCAACCCCTTCACTTATAATTTTGACTCGCTTTCCTCTCACCACCCCCCACCATTCCAATCGAACGTTGTAACATAACCGGGCAAATAATCGTGCAATCATCCCTCGCGATGACACCTCGTTATGATTGGATGGCCACGGATTAACTACGCTGATCGTCCACCGAATTTGACCAGTCGGCCTGCCATGTCAATTGATGAGGTACGGCTGCGATGAGGCACCAATAGTATTACATGGCTTGGAGTCATATGTTATAGTCTGTTCAAGCAAAGAAGACCGTCTGGCAAGATGGGAAAATGACTGAAGCTCAGTAAATATTACTTCAAAAATTATCAGTGTGATCTCTGGAAACTATTTGATCTACTAGTAAGACCACATTCATGATTCTTGAACTATAATTTGAACATCAACAAATTCTGAAAATCAAAAATTGATCACCTAAACGATTAGGGCAAATTAATTAAAAACCTGTTAATAAATTTGAAGTTTTTTTTTCTCTATTAATCGAGCTAGAAACATTTTTCCATTTTACCAGAGGGTCTTCTTTGCTTAGACAGACTGTAATTGTCAGTATGCAATTCATTCTTGTTAATATCAGTATTCAGGACCATGAGTTGCATTCCCAAAGAAAACTGGGCTATGATTGATTCCATCTCAGTTACCTGTAATAAGGTCGTAGCCTTCAAAGTGACAACTATGTAGAAAACGAGTGTCGGTTAAACTGAAAACATCAAATTTATTTTTGAATCAGCTGTTTCAAGGCGTTTCTTGTGTGCTTTCTCACAATATGCACAATAATAATCCTTGTGTGCTTTTCTACAATAATAGCTATCTTAAGACATAATTGTCTATTTAAATCTTTTATGCTAATTTTCATCATAATTCATGATTATACAGTAGAGGAAACACAAAAGGAAACACTATAAAAAATGCCTTTGTCAAAATTCATGAAAATTGAAAGAGAGAAAATCCAAGTTAATATGCATGATCTGTAACTGTACTGAAAGCTATTATATGGGTGGACTCAGTGGCGTAACGTTTCCAAACCGGGCCCCCCAGCAAAAAAAAATCTGGGCCCCTTCATCTAAAATCACACCCCTTTTCCTAATCCTCACCCCCAATCTTGCACAATCTAATCAAGCCTAGCTACTCAACTAAATAGAAAACTGATAGGTAGCAAATATAATATAGGAATAATAAATATAGTAGTCAACTAAAAGTTACTGCCTATATTACACTTGCTACTTACTAGTAGACAGTTGCTATTTTGTGTGTGCAGGTATAGTCTGTCCAAGTGAAGAAGACACTCCAGCTCGGTCAATATTGATTAAAAAAGTATTTATTTGGTCTCAAATTGTAGATCAGAATGTTACTTACGATTGAGACCAAATCAATAATTTTTTAACCAATATTATTTATTTTATTTAGCGCATGGATTTTATTAGTGGGGAGACCCTAGGGTTGTTCCACTTCGCCGTAGGTAGAACCTCATTTCCCACAAATGTGAACATGGGAATACCGGTGAAAGAATAGTAAATGTCAACTTGAACTTTCATTTCTCTACGAGTACTGAGACTATATTATCATCATTATTATGCAGTTACTGGGTTCCATTACATACCGTAGGCTACACACAATCAGATCAATACTTGTCACGACCCCAGTCTAATGGGTCCCACACTATTTTTATTAAGTAGGTCAGGAGACAAATTGTTATCTATTGATCGCTGATAAGCAGCTATTTATTGAATTTCAAAATAAGGTTAAATATCGCTCACCTGGCTGGATTGTATTTATTTAATTATTCAAATTATCTTTTAGCTTCGTTTACTTTTGCCTATGGCCTACATAACCTAAAATTTGACAGTTCCCTGATCAGCTGATCAAGCCGTCTCCAGTCTGTCGCTGTTAGTTTGAATGTTCAGCCGTGCATAAGCCAAAATAAATTGCATATAATAGTATATTTCGCACCTAGGGTCGAAAAAGGCGGATTTCCGGCTAGAGATCGGTTTTCAAGTCCGAGGCCGTAGGCCGAGGACTAGAAAAGATCGAGAGACGGAATAGTACATTTTCGACCCGTGGTGTCGAACTTTATTTTTCGGCACACAACATCAATGGAAACAAAACAAAATAAATTATCAGTTAATCAGTTCCAAGAACAGCTATACCAGTAACCTTATTAATGCTATCTTCGTCTATGCTGAATTTGGAGTAGGTGCCATCTGCTTGCTATTGGAACTTTGCTTCAAAAGTTTATTGATTTAGCAACTGAATATTACTTTATAACTATCAGTGTATTCGATTTTCTTAGTCCAGAAACGTTTAAGCCCAAGATAATTTTTGTACAATATCAATTCAAAGTTGTTGATTTTCGACAGATATTGGCTAACAGAGAAGCTTAGTCTAGTTGCATTATCACCCACTAGATGGCGCTGGCTAACCTGCTAGACGAAGTAACACAGAGTCTGACAACAATAATATTGTTCAAACATGGATTTCACATTCATCATTATTCAACAGTTAATCAATACAAACATTTTTAATCTTATCAAAGTTGAAGTATCAGTTATTGAAGCAGTTTTCCTTTATTATTCAACTACTGATTGATGTGAAAACTTTCAGCGTTCAGCTCTCTTGACAAGGGATCTTACCAACCAAAATAACAGATGAGAGACTACCTTTACATCGAAATACCGATATGTTGACATTGACTCCCAAAACAGCTGACATTCAATGCAATCAAACCGGGATGCTACCTATTGACCGACCAACCCTTACATCGACAACGACCTTCAGTCAGCTGACATTCAAGGTTATTTTAACGCCCTAGGGCCGAAAAACGAATTTTCCCGGCGAGTTGCTGGCGACCTCGCCTAAAAACAAACGTTTTCGGCCTCTGTATGAAGCATGTAAAACAGTCCATTCCATACCAGTGTGGCGAAAAATTAATTTTTGATCATGCTTGCTTAAATTTATTGTTTGAAATTTGAATCTTACCTTCTTTCTCGACATCTGTGATAATTTATTCTTCATACAGCATTTCTTTGATAGGATCTCCTCACCAATGTCCACCCAAATTTATTAGAATTTATTAGTATTCAAGTGTTTATAGGATATGTATTATACAGGCATTAATATAGGAATTATATTGTAAATTATATTATAATAATACTTAATACAGGGTTTCAGGTTTCCATGTTGGGAAAGCCATTTCTGTATATTTAATAGATTTATAAGCCCCATGTACTGGTGCTATTGGGTGCCGGTTCAAGCTAAGCTCTAGGTAGATAAGCAGTTGAGTCAGGGTTCTTGGTTCGTGGTTCGAATGCTCAGGAAGAATTGATTCATAAATTCAATGTTTCATATTATAATAATTTATTACATGATTTCGAATAGATAAATTCATAGCAGGCAAATTTCAAGTGAATAATTTTCAAGTAGATAAATTTCAGTTCATAAATTATTGCAAATAGATAAATTTCAGTTCATAAATATCAATACTCAATATTATAATATTTTATTATTATGTGATTTCAAATAAATAAATTTCAATAATGTAAATTTCGAATATATAGACTTCAAAGACATAAATTTTTATATCAGTAATTATACCATTTGATGCGCATCAATTCATTAATTCAATATTTTTTATCATTACCGGCAAATAATTTATTCTTTCGCGCACTAAATAGGCCTTTTATATGAATTTTCGTCGCACCAGGGGATCCCCATTAATAATAATTTGTCACTCACTGGATTGAAGATCAGGCGTTGTTACACTCTGGGCTGGTTGGACCATTGGAATCATCTCTTGGAAATTGTACTCGTCTATGGAATTGGCTCGGTAGTATCACTTCAAGAAATTGAACTGCTTTTATCGTTTTTGATTGGGATGCATCATTTACTGGATCAATACTGATAGTTCTTTAAAATATTCAAAAATTTACGACTGGTACATAACAGCTACAATCAAAGGGTCTTAGGAAGAGGATGCTCTCTTTAACCTTCAATGTTCATAGATCTCTGCCCTTGAATACATAATATATTTCATTGAATAACAAAACAAAATGGAGTTCAGAAAAATAGGCCTCTGTGTCCACTCCAAAATATCAACTAAGCGAATTTAAAATTTTTCAAATTATTTATTGCTACAAAGGATTTATATTTTAAGACTTACCAATAATATACTTATAATAACTAATAATTCAATAACAAAATTAGCTGAAAGCATGACCAGTTGACTATTACAAACCTATAGACAGTGCTAGCAATAATTTATTCAAATATAAATTATGCATGAAATATATTAATAATTATGGTAGCCTACATATAATTACAAATAATGAATATTCAAGTACACAGACAGTAAAATGCATGTTGTGTGGCTCTTATCAATAGATTATTATGACGTTACATTTATCATACAAATAGTGAGTTTATTAATTTCAAATAATTTTAGAATAAAGCTGCAATAAATGCATGTATAAAAAGATATGAAATGCATTTAAAGGAATGAAAGAAGTTTATTAAAAAATTGTTCAAGAAGCCGGTAAGTATTCCATGCTAACTAACAATCAGCTGTCAAAAAAGGAGGGAAACACTCAGTACAATAATAATATAGTACAGTGACCAGTAGGAGGTTATGTACCCCATTAATAAACAATAACTATACCGGTCAGTAAATTTAGAGAGAATTTTAATTAGAATAGAAATAAAGATGACAGGTGAGTCAACCAAATAAATAATTATAATTGTTCAAAGATAAGAGTGCCTGATAAGATGTAGCGGTTTGCTAGTAGGGGAATAATAATCCATCCAATATTACAATTAGTACAGAACTTTCATAGCTATCCAAAAAGAGTTGTCACATAAAGCCCTCAATTTATTTCAAACATCGATAATAATGAGCTGGCAAGTGAAATTATTGCTAGGTTCGAAATAAATTCAAAAAGTGTGACACTACAGCACAAGAGACTCTTTTTTTTTTTTTTTTTTTTGAGGGTGATGCCCACATGGGCTCTTGGGCCTGTGTGTGGGTAATGGGAAGGATGATGATGAGAGATGGATGGACCTACTGCTTTAGGTGGGTTCCGAACCACCGGGAAGCGATTTTTGAGGCTCATGAATTGAATTCAGAGGAGCCGGTCACCGTTACAACAGTGGTGATAGAGGCACGTCGCTTATCTAATCTCACCGATTAGATGCTCTCTACCACTGGGACAAGCCGCTCTCCCTTCTTTGAAGGAGCTAAGTTGGTCTTACAAATACTTACAAAAAAAAAAAAATCCATCTGGACATTTCAACAGACAAAATACAAATTACAAATAACCATACCAAATATGACAGCTTAGTAACAATATCCTCAAAGACAGTGTTGGAAAGATTCATCAACCAGTGTCAGGATGCACCAGCGCTAATTCAAAAAACTGGTGGTTCACAAAATTAGCACAGTGGTGCCACAATACAAATACAAAAATTCTCTCTACAAGATTGCCAACGCTGCCTTTACAATTCAGAGCTCAATAAAGTATAGCAACAATAACCACTCAAATACAAAAATATCAATACAGCTTATGAAAGACATAGATTACAAGTTCTTGTTATCAAATCAAGGTATAGAAGATTTAACAAGATTATATGTATTTCCCTGTAGTGTTCCCAACCTGCTGTGTAGCATTACGATGAACATAGCTTTAAATAATAATAATATCAAACTGCTTCTTTCAATTCTTGAGTTTCATCTTAACTTATTCCTAATATCATATATTTTTGGTTCAATTCATAAACATTTCATTCTCAAAGGTTTTTTCAAATACATAAATAAATAATAACAATAATAATAATCACAACTAGGCACTAAATCTAAGTACAATACTATATTACGATAATGTTTGATAATGTGTTATGTTGGCACCAAAAGTACGCTCTAAAAACGTCACAGCACTAGTGTCGCATCAAGTGAGCAAATATGCAATGTGCCTCTCTAGGTGTGCTACTACAGTGTCTAAGCTCGACAACTGCTTACAAATACAATTATTAATAAACTCATTTTTAAGTAACAAATATCAATTAAATACTTTTGTACTTCTGATCAAACATCAATAAATCACAATAATTGCCAAATAATAACAATAAACATAGCATCTCATATCCAGATTGAATAAACATCGAATATGCAGGAGACATGATTCATAAGGCAGTGTCAACAGACGAACTAGTTTGAACTTTCAAAAGTCTAACCTAAAATTTGCTATCAAGATCAATGTGATTATAACAAACATGATTATTAATAAATCATTTGTAATCAAATTAGAAATTCATATAAGGCGCTTTACATCAAAATTCAAGTTCAAAAATAAATTACAACAATTGTTGTACAAAGGTGGGAAAATTTCAAAAGTAACCTACTCTATAGCATTAGGTTGCATGTCAACATAAAATAAATTGCGGTAGGTTAGTGATGATTGAAGCTCCCCTGTTGATTTGATGTCGCCCTGTAGATATAAATTATTTCAACATTATTTTATCATGGCGAATAGCATTATCCAGATCTCGAATTCAAGTAGTGGTAGAATTTGAAATTGTAGTTTCCTCTTATCAGATTTCTAACAGTAGTCGTATGCTGCTGTGCTGTGTTTGTATCTGGAATGGGATGGATGAAGATAGGTGAGATGGCCCCATAAGATTCTCTTGTAGTCTTCTTGGAGTAGTGTAGATCGAAATATACTGATTGATTTAGAGTCTATTTTATTTCCTGCATCCTTTTTGCCTCTGAAGTTGACTATGAACTGGTGGGCCCCCGGTAGGTTAGCTCTCTTGAAACTGGTGTGCCGCCAATGAAGCTTCTGAGCAGACTCCTCTCTCCTTTTCATTGACAGATGTGTGTAGAAAATCAGTGACTGCTTTGCTATTTCAATCAAAATTGATTGAAATGAATAGGTGAATATAGACAGGATCATCATAGTAAGTAGAGTTACTGCTGTATGTGTGGTGTATCCATCATTAGATTTTGTTTTGAAGCACGCCCTACCCGGTCGTAGTCTGGCAGGTTTGTTGAAGACCATCACAGTAGATGTCGGTGGCTGGATTTTTGAGAATCTGTGCTTGAACATTGTACAATAAGGGTTGATGCAAATCTGCCGGTTGGATGGTTTAGATTCTTGTAGTCTGGTAGAAGATTTTTGAAAAGAATGTTGGCCTAGGCTTTTCATACTGCTGTAGTCGGTTTGATTGGGTCGGTGTACATACTCAGCAGTTGAGTTTGATTCCAACTTGTTAGGGTGCTGTCCATATGTCCTCATATTCTTTTTTGTTTTCTTCACTTTTCTAGAGTTTACAGACTCAGTTTTCCTTCTTTTGTCTTCCACTTTCTTCTCCCATAAAGCCTTATTTTCTCCAGTTTGAGATTTACTAGCCCTCACGTCACAATTCTCTTGTTCACCATTCATACAATCATCTTTTTCGGCTATCATTTCATTCTCTTTCAGCAGGTATTCTGGTCTTTCCTCTGGTTTTCGTTGATAATCATTTTCAATTACTAATTGGTTATCGGTTTTCTGTAGCCCCCATTCGTCCAACGTGTCCTCACCTTGACAATTAGAAAGTGATGTTGGTAATGGAGGGGTACTGATTGTAGAATACCGCAGGTCGCCGCCCTCCAACTTGTCACCCAAAAGTAAACATTTTGACAAGTCGGTTGGTTCATCTGTATTGTTGTATGGAAATGAAGATGAGCTAACAATGCAGATATCACTAAAATCGATCAAATCCTGGGCAGAATTGGTAGATAAGCAGTATGGAGTAGAGATGTCTTCAGAGCTCGGTATGAAGTCGTCGGTGGCTATATCATCAATAGGACGATCTGACTTGGTTACCTGGTCGTCTGTAGTCTTTGCAACTTCTTCTCTCCACTTTTCCATAGCTTGTAGGAATTCTCTTCTGCCATCTTTTTGATCTTTTGCCACCTCCTCAATGTCATTTTCCACTCTGAGTAAATCTCTTTTCTTAGGTAAGTCCTCGAACATTGCTTCCAATTTCTTCAAAATCAAATCCATTACATTATCGCTTGTGGTGAGACTGTCATTTGATCCCTCATCATGCTCAATTTCCCTCCGCGTAGATGATAATTGGGGTTCTTTGTCGGAAAACCAGCCCTCATCTCTCTGCTTGGCGGTAGGTGAGTGGATTTTACTCGCCGTTGGAGGTGAAAGCGTGCGGGTCCAATCACAATCGTCATCATTTATTGAATCTTCACAGGTTGGTGTTGCAATATTGGTAGAGTTTGGCGTGAAGTCCTCAAAAATTATTAAACCGCCGAAATCTAATGGTGAATAGTGCCTGGTCATATTGTGTAGTGTGAAACAACATGTGAGTGTGTGAACAAGTGCATAAGAGTGATGAAAAGCAACAAATTATGTGCTGAAATAGTGATGTGAAAAATACCCACAATATGGATTACCATCAGCTGTCAACTAGAATGGATATACTTTAATTCCAGATACAAGCATCAATGTCTCCTAATAACATAAATACACGAAAACATAATAGGTTACATGAATACATAAACTTTCTTCTTCCTAAAAATTTGTCAGATAAATGCAGCTTTGTCATAAATAAACTTAAAACAAAATAGGAATACTACATGGCCAGCTTTCTAAATAATATCAATCAACTAATATGCTTGAAATAATAATAATAATCAAGTACTGATAAGAATTTTTCCAGACTCTAGGACGATCTTAGGCTATGAATGTTTAATAATTAATTAATAATAGCTATTCTAGTACTACTTAATTAATACTATTTGTCAATCTTCCAACTCTTGAAATTATGAAAGAACAATTTAATTCAATAGTAGATTCAGAAAATGCTTGGCTATTCGGTAGAAGCTGTTACAAAATTGACAATCAATTACAAAAGTCAATCTCCAATATTCAAAATAATAAATCATTGAAAATATGAATCACATCTGAGCCCAAACGTTGCGGAGCCATTTCTATAATAATACTTGATACAGGGTTTCAGGTTTCCATGTTGGGAAAGCCATTTCTGTATATTTAATAGATTTATAAGCCCCATGTACTGGTGCTATTGGGTGCCGGTTCAAGCTAAGCTCTAGGTAGATAAGCAATTGAGTCAGGGTTCTTGGTTCGTGGTTCGAATGCTCAGGAAGAATTGATTCATAAATTCAATGTTTCATATTATAATAATTTATTACATGATTTCGAATAGATAAATTCATAGCAGGCAAATTTCAAGTGAATAATTTTCAAGTAGATAAATTTCAGTTCATAAATTATTGCAAATAGATAAATTTCAGTTCATAAATATCAATACTCAATATTATAATATTTTATTATTATGTGATTTCAAATAAATAAATTTCAATAATGTAAATTTCGAATATATAGACTTCAAAGACATAAATTTTTATATCAGTAATTATACCATTTGATGCGCATCAATTTATTAATTCAATATTTTTTATCATTACCGGCAAATAATTTATTCTTTCGCGCACTAAATAGGCCTTTTATATGAATTTTCGTCGCACCAGGGGATCCCCATTAATAATAATTTGTCACTCACTGGATTGAAGATCAGGCGTTGTTACACTCTGGGCTGGTTGGACCATTGGAATCATCTCTTGGAAATTGTACTCGTCTATGGAATTGGCTCGGTAGTATCACTTCAAGAAATTGAACTGCTTTTATCGTTTTTAATTGGGATGCATCATTTACTGGATCAATACTGATAGTTCTTTAAAATATTCAAAAATTTACGACTGGTACATAACAGCTACAATCAAAGGGTCTTAGGAAGAGGATGCTCTCTTTAACCTTCAATGTTCATAGATCTCTGCCCTTGAATACATAATATATTTCATTGAATAACAAAACAAAATGGAGTTCAGAAAAATAGGCCTCTGTGTCCACTCCAAAATATCAACCAAGCGAATTTAAAATTTTTCAAATTATTTATTGCTACAAAGGATTTATATTTTAAGACTTACCAATAATATACTTATAATAACTAATAATTCAATAACAAAATTAGCTGAAAGCATGACCAGTTGACTATTACAAACCTATAGACAGTGCTAGCAATAATTTATTCAAATATAAATTATGCATGAAATATATTAATAATTATGGTAGCCTACATATAATTACAAATAATGAATATTCAAGTACACAGACAGTAAAATGCATGTTGTGTGGCTCTTATCAATAGATTATTATGACGTTACATTTATCATACAAATAGTGAGTTTATTAATTTCAAATAATTTTAGAATAAAGCTGCAATAAATGCATGTATAAAAAGATATGAAATGCATTTAAAGGAATGAAAGAAGTTTATTAAAAAATTGTTCAAGAAGCCGGTAAGTATTCCATGCTAACTAACAATCAGCTGTCAAAAAGGGAGGGAAACACTCAGTACAATAATAATATAGTACAGTGACCAGTAGGAGGTTATGTACCCCATTAATAAACAATAACTATACCGGTCAGTAAATTTAGAGAGAATTTTAATTAGAATAGAAATAAAGATGACAGGTGAGTCAACCAAATAAATAATTATAATCGTTCAAAGATAAGAGTGCCTGATAAGATGTAGCGGTTTGCTAGTAGGCGAATAATAATCAATCCAATATTACAATTAGTACAGAACTTTCATAGCTATCCAAAAAGAGTTGTCACAATATTCATATTAATTATTCATTCAAATTGGGTATTTGTACGGAAATGTTACGTCACAAACAACCTCGCTAGCAACTCAGCTCAATTAGTGGAATAGCTACTTAACCTATAGATTTAGAATTTTGAAACATGTATTTGTGAATTCTAGTCAGAAGAAAATTATACTTATGTGGTTCGCAAGGTTCAATAAAATATTGTGAAGTGGTTTAAGCTACCCTATTCCTTGTGAAAAATCCAACATGGACGTCGGAGAGTGATTCAACCAATAAGAAACCTGTACGTCGTACCCCCGGTGAAGTGATACTTAAAACACACTTCCGCCTATCCGAGGAAGAAGCTGAACTAGAGGAGAACACTCACTCTTTTCCAACCTGCCAACCAGAGGGGAGCCAATTAGGGTCCATGTCCTAATCGCCTAGAGAAATTGCCCTCCCTTGAATTTGAAACAAATTTCCTTGACGGACTAATTTGGACCAGCCGCCTACATCCAAGGGGACCAGGATCGCCGCTCGCTCGTAAGCAAATAATTCGTAATTATGGCCACTTCGATCCTCCTAGTGCAATAGATACAAAATATTTGAACATCGAATTTTACCACCATTATACGAACCACTATAGTTACCTGAACTTTTTTTAAGTATAATAATTGATAATTGCTAGCAGAGATGTTTTAAGTACCGTTATTTATTGAAAATTTATTCATTTAAAAAAACTTATTTATTAGCCTAATTATTTGTTAATATTGATATGAATATTTGAAAGTCTGTGTTATAGGAGAATATATTTATTCGTTATTTCGGCCTAGTTGGGTCAAGAATATTATATTTCACCTCTGGTTATTCCATTTATTTAATATATTTGAATTTATTGGGTAGCTTAGTGGAGTATTCTCCTAAACCAATCGCTTCCACACGTACTTACTTACTAACAGGTGTATGCATGCGCTTTTGGAGTGAGGATGGAGTATTGAATTATTACTATTCTCTATCTCACTTCCTCTTTCCCGAAGTGCATAATACCTTGTATGGAGAGGAACTTGATGCCATATCAGCGAGTTCATATATTTTTTATGGGATTTCTTCTTGTGAGCAGCAGCCGTTTATGTGTGCTGGCAGTCAGACCGTTCGATTCGGTAAAGTATCTTCCGTTATAAGCTAAAGACCGAGAGGAAGGGTATAAACCCTACAATCGGGACTTTGACAGCTTCAGGGAGCGACCGGCACGGGTATTTGTCTGTGATTGTGAAAATGAAATACTTTCACTACATTCAATTATCCGCCTGGGTCTAGTATTGTACCGAAAAAAGTCAAGTAGCCTGATTGTTTAGCATCACGTATTGATACAGTGAGTATTCTACTTATTATCTTACTGGGAAGAGCGGCCTGGTCCAATTGAATTGTGCCTACTCTTCAGGATATTGGCGTGTTGCATGTCTGCACACGAGTTCAACAGTGTATGAACCTCATACGTACATTCGTATTCGGATTTATTCTATGAATATTGTATGGTTTACTTGCTTACAATCTCAAATAGCTGCGTTTTCCACCGGCTACTCTCAACTTAAATTGGCGCCCACCAAAGAAATATTTATCGAGCTGTTGGCAATATCAATCACTTACATTCCATGCTCGTAACATACAAAGTGACCTACACACCGGCTGCAGCTAGAGCTCAGGGTCATTACATGGCTTTACCAACGTGGAGCCAGGGTATATGACAGGGTTGTTACATAATGTTTAGAAAATGATTATTACTTAGAAATACTCATAATAGAAAAATTAGAAAATACTTCTATATACACGCAAATTTAATTTGCATGGTCTAGCCCTACAGCCCCGGCCCCCCCGTGCCACGGGGGCTGCGGTGGTGTACGTTACGCCACTGGTGGACTAACTACGGTGCAATGTTGCATATTCATTGGACCAGGTCTTCTATTAAAGGGAGCTACGAGTATGCTTCCATACGTAAATTGAATTTGTTTCAGTTGCGGTGATGGATTTTCATCCGTGACCACGAATATAGTCAATTATTGAACAGTTTTGATCATACAACTGCTGCATTTTGAATGAAACATTTAATAATTCTTTAGTCACTTCATAGTCCACTGAATTATTGAACAATGTATAGGGCCTAATAGATCATTCTTCTATAATTATTATTCCACAACTTTCTCCAACCAAACTCCAAACTAAAACTGATACTCATTCACTTATTTTGTCGATGAATTTCATTATTGGTCATAATTTTTCAAGGTAGGTCAATTCTATTGGTCAAGAATAAGAATCATAGGACAATTTTTCATTATTATTTCACCGCAAAAATCAACAGTCCTCCAAAGTCAAGAAATACTACTTACTTTATTTTAGTGATCTGACTAATTGCAAAATCGCTACTTCCGAAGATTCATAAGATCAAATGGACTTGGTGATAATTCATTTTTAAAATTCTGTTCCTGGAGTAAGAAATGCTGAAATGAGTAGAAAATGTGGAAAATAACATTGTAAGTTCCTCGAATAATCAATCTTTATCCGAGATTGTTTCAATCATCATGATTAATATTATTTTTTATACATTAATTAAACTGATCTGATGATCAACTGATCCTACTGCGAAACAAGGAGGGGACCAAAAGATTAGATGTGATTTGAATGTTGAGATACACATTATGTTCACCTGAAACGAAGCAGAGCATAGAGTAAGTTGATAGAGTGCTGGTGAAACAACAAATAATTGAAAAACCGGTCGTCCGGTCTATTGAGATTCATTTCCTGTGTTGGGAATAGTGAAATCAAATTCCTATAGATATAACTTTGAAATATTCCGAGGAAATTGTACTCCAAGTTAATCTGATTTCAACTTGTAAGTTGATATAATTGGTTCCTCCTGATTATTCATACTTGTCCCGTGATGTTCATAATGACTGGATGAACGAGTTTTATTTCATTTTATTCAAAGATAATAGTGATGTTAATAGTTAAAAACCTAGTGATAATGATATAATATGATTAGTTTGCATACGATACCAGCTCACTCATATCAGTTCTATAGAATGGAATTTCCCGTGGAATAAAAAACCCAAAACAAAGAACTTTGATAAAATTTGATACTTGTATGGTCTTTGAATTGGATGCTGGCCCAAGGCCCAGTGAACATAGGTGATATTATCTGAGTGGATCTATTTGGTCGGAGTCAGGGGACTTGTAGGCTAGAGTTTGATGGCCCTCCTGCCGGAGCAATGCAACGATAACCGAGCCAAATAGCGGTCTCTAGAGTAGAACTAGAGTAGTCTCTGGCGGATTCTGTTTGCTGTAAGGCTTGTTTTGTTAGTTTCTGATGTGACCGCTAGGGGACAAGGGACGAAATAATGCGTTTTCACTTTTTTCATGGAAAGAGAGTTCTCCGAGGGGAATACTTGTTGTAATGTTGGTAGAGTATTCTCTTTTATAGTATGAGTACGAAATATTCAGAGTTTATTGAGATTTGTACAATTATATTTTTATTAATTATTATTATTGGAATATGAAATGTACCTTCATAAAATTTTACCTTCAGAATTTAGTTAAAATTATCCTCGCCACAATCATCATCTTCATTCTTTTTGGCAGCTGAAGCTGCGTACAAAAAGTGTAATAGTGTTGATCGTTTCATTATTTTGTTTGTTTGTTTATGAGGTGAAGCCCACATAAGCTCATAGGCTTGTGCGTGGGTAATGGAATGGATGATAGATGACGACTACTTTTTAGGTAATCGGGACCGACGGCTTATCGTCTCCTCCGAAAGACGGGGTGGTCGTATCTATGTGATTGTGCTGTGGTCAAAAGTTGTTCTCCGCTTGGGATTCGCACCAGGGTCCACCTGGTTATCAGACCGGCGCTTTATCACTCCTCCAACGAGCCACCCAATTATATTATTATTGTATATTCTTGTTTGATATTTGATTCAATCACGAATAAGCATTGGCATTTTTTTCATAATTATCACAACTTTTGGTATCAATTATAGCAGTACAATCTTTTACTTTATCTTATTTAATTTTTTTAGGTTGAGTGGTAGAAAGGACTTCCTAGTCCTAACTCCGCCTAATAAAGGAGATTTCCATTTCATTTTCATAAATCGACTCAAATGTAAATAAACACATATTATAATTGCTACCATAGCTAAATTTATAAAATTTAAATTTTAAATGATACTTGGTTTAAACTACAGTAACTATAGTTTTCAAAATTTTCTACAGTGCCTATAGCTCCTATATTCATCTTGACATTCCATGAGCAAAATATAAAAGGAAATTGAGCCTAGTCTTTTCAATATTCAGTGAGAGAAATCTTATCGAACTATCACGCATTTTTGAGATATTAACCATAAGAAATTATCAAAGGAACAAAATAGAGCAGCGTCAATCACTTGTGTTGATTCATCAGTTTGGAGTGAGATAGAGAGCTCTCACATAATTATATTATTTAGTTAAGTAGAGCATGAATTTCGTAGCAATGAGTTAGGGAAACTGATCGATGGAGTATGATAAAAAAAACATTATTTTCATTCCGAAAATTCCAAGGAATTCCTTCTCATGACAGTTGAAAAAGACTTGAAAAGACAAAAAAAAAGAATAGTGAAAAGATAGTTGATGGATGGTTGATTCAGAGGAGTGAATAATTTCTTGCTTGAATTAGATTCAAGTGAAACGCTTGGTTTCTCAAAATAGAAAGTGAATGCAGGGGAAATTATTACATTGATAAAGTGTTGCTCATAATAAAAATGAAACAATTGTCATATCTCAGTTATTTATCATTGAATCCCGACAAATCAGGCACCATTTTATTCAGAACTAGCCGGCAGTTATTGAAACAATTACAAAATATAAGCTTGCAGCTTGGCGAGTGAATATTCACAGAATATCCTGTGAAATTAAATGAACTTACTCATTGTATTTTCCGTGTTGCAATATTCTTAGGAACGCGAAATAAATTCGACAATATTTATCACTTCCCGAAATTAAAAAAATATTTTTCGTATTGTGTCATTCTTGCATTTTTCCATTATCATTATGAGCTTTGTGTTCCTATCATTCACTGTAATCAATGATATTTTTTCATTGAATCCGATGTACATACTTGTATCACTGCATACCAATTGCACTTGTACTTGTACTTGGTGTACTTGTACAACATGAATACAAAATTTCAGTACCTTGCAAGTCAAACAATGTTGATTATTATTTTTGCATACCGTGGAACTCGAGCAAGAATAGATGTAGACCTGCTACTGCAAACAAAGTCAGCAATTATTCAATCCAAAATTGAAAAATCTGAAAAAATATAATGATGAGTAGACCTATATTTCACGACTAAATTGAATTTTTGTGTGATCAAACAACTCAGGGCCGCCCACAGGGGGGATTGATGGCGCAAGTTGCGCCATCGGCACGAAATTTGGGGGGGATTTTGAAAATTTTGGGGGGGAATCAACAAATTAATTTGATTACAGTAATATGGAGTTATTATTTTGAATGGTTCACTTTCACATGTAGGCCTGAACGTTTTCTATATATTTTCATAATCCAACTGAATAGAATAATGTCTCTGACAGTTGTAGATGTAGAACCAATACATATATAGTTAATTTACTTATTAGTAGCCTATAGTTGTTATGGATCAACAATGTCTAACGATTCATGTTTACAAATCACCGCGGCTGCCAGGCTTCCGTTTGACTGAGTTGATCTCATTTCTCAGAATGAACACAAAACTTTCAATAGAATTCAGACCTGAACAAACAAAATCGATTTTAATCGGTTCCTGTAATTATTCCTTCTTCGTAGTTGACGACTTGACAATATTCAATTTCATACAATGCACATTCAGTTGTTGTTCTGCTGTGGGATTGAGCGGTGGTATTTTTGTTGTTCGTAATACAGTACGTGGTTTATGAATGTATAGTGTTTTCTATTTTTACTTTTGAATTGAATGTAGACTTACTAAGTTATGATTCCAAAAAAGTTGAAAAATACAAATAATGTGCGGAGTTCATGTACAGTACGTAGGGGTTACATTCCGGTGGAATATAAAATAGATAATCAAAGTGAAAGTCCATGAAAACGTTATGGAAAAACAAGCCGAAGGAGCAAAAAAGCTTCGTCGGGTGATGAACTATAAAGGTAATATGAAAGGTAAAGTAGGCTATAATTAAAAAAATATTCATTAATAAGTAGGCTAGCTGGGAAGACTATTTTCAGCTTTGCATGAGTTCTATAGAATACAGTTAATAAGTGGCTGCTGCCTGAGTACAAGCTCTCAGGGGAAGCACGGCTGCAAGAATAGTGATAAATCTGGAAATAAAAATAAATATCTAGACCTTGACAATTTTCCAACTTATTGTATATCAGGATATTTGAGCATTCTGATTTGAAATTGAATGTTATATTGAAGAGCATTTAAATATTGTTGTTTTTAATTATAGTGTTAATTTTTTAATTATTGCGTAACTGAGCTCATGATTTTTAGAATGTCATGGAGTGGGAAAACGTTAACTTAATTCATGTTCTACTGACTTCATTTTTTATTTTACTGTGATTTTTTTCTTTCTTAGTAATATTTTCGGTTCTTGACGAAGGACTGGAGCGCTTACAAGTTCTATAAACAAACGATCAATTATACATGACAGGAGCAAAAAAAAACACACATTTGATTGTGATATTGGATACTGAGATCAATAGCCTCTTTTGAAGATTGTTCATACTCAATACATTCAAGACAAAAATCAGAAAAAGTGAGATTATTTTTCTCGATTTCCTTTGAAAAGATTCCTTATCTCGATTTCCTTATAATCTCATAATAAGGTGGTCTCATAGATTGAACTGTAGTTTAATTCAATACGGAATCAAGACCATCGTAGAAAAAATCATAGAGACCATAAATCGTAGAAATCAAGACCAGATGTGAGTATCATTAATATTATACTGTAGCCTAATTTATTTTAGAAATAGGTACTGAAATAAGTCCTGTTTATTGACTGAACACTTCTTATTCAAAACTAAATTATTCACAAGTTTCAGCCACAGAAAAGTGAGTTGAAGCATCAGGTAAACATGTTAATCCTCTTTGAAATTGAAAAATACTAATTATTTTCATATTTTTACAAATATCCCAATAACCACTGCAGATTCAAAATTCTAACCAGTTCCATTGCATTTCTAAGCCAAATTTACAGTAGAAAAGTATTTTGTATGACCTAAATCACTCGAAACAGAGCGATCAAATTGTAGACGATTATTCACACTCAACAAGATTGGTCTCATTTTTAATCAAATTAAAACTGGAATTCTGATTCATGGATTTGAGCTTGACCCCTGTACTTGTTCTCATATAAAAAATAATCATATGAAAAACTTTTTGCTCTATAAAAATTATTTTGTACCCTGGAAAAAAATCAAGAAAAATCTGTTTGAAATTAAAAAAAAAAACTTTAAAAATCACTCTTTTTCAACTTTGACCGCTAAAAAATACTGCTCAGTAATTGACTTCGGCATGTGTTATACCTTAAATCAATGTGAAATTTTATCTTCTTTTCAACGATATATCGACGATTTAATGACGGTATGTAGGCCTACTTGAAGAATATCGAAAAATCTATATATCTCGAAAACGTAGGTCGATAAGAAAAAACTTTACTGGACATTTTTTTTTGCAAACTGCATGTAGAATATGGTTGCCGGCTGTTACACTTCTCGTGAGACACTCTGTATTATGAGTGCGAATTACTGTCTTGGAATTCTAGACATGGTATTCTCTATTTCGAGTGTTAGGCTTCAAGTCGAAAGTTACGTCAAATAGAGTAACTTACCTATAGTTGCTGAAATAAACTTTTATTGAAATATTTTAATTATTTCAGTCAATGAAGTCAACGATTTTACTGGTAAATTGGTCCTCACGTTTTGTTGTTAGCAGTTGGGGGGGGGGGGGAGTTGGTTGGGGTTTTTGAGGAATTATAGTAAAGTACTATTAATTAATTTGGGGGGGAATTTTGCGCCATCAGCCTTGGGGGATGGGCACCCCTGAAACAACTGGTCCATTCTACTTTTGTTTTTCGTTGTTAATGGATTTTAGATCAACAATGAAACTTTTCGATTAGCATCCAATACGGATACATCTTATGAATTGTCAGAGTCGGCAGTCATCTCTTACAAAAGTTTGGAAGCTTGATTTTTCTTTTAAAACAAGACCATTATCATCCATTAAACACGAGCCAAACAACTTTGAAGTGCCTTCCATCAGATATCAGAGTAATTAAGCTTCAAGTACTTCAACGAATTGAGTTTCAGAAGTTTCTTTTGAGCGAACATCGGTATCTTGTTTTAAATCTCTCCGGAAATCCTTATTCGTTATTCCACTATTGTGGAGCATTGTTATAGCTAACAACAAAAACTCGTCCGCTTCTTTTATGCTCCAACATCTGATATGTCAATTTGAAGATGTTGTTTAGCTATGTCTAGATGATGTTTTTGAATTCAAAAGAGGCATATCTATTGACTTTAGCTGTTATTAGTTCAGTTGGGCCAAAATCTTTTGGCACCTGACAGCTGAGTGTTAACTTCATTAAAAATATTGGCTGCTGTTCTAATCCACTGTCCAATGTTACATTAGTTGCCCAATTTTTTAAGAACGGTTTCCGAAATATGCACCTCGCGCGTGGGTCACCTGGTTCTGGCTAATGCCAAGAAATTTTGGTCCCACTGTAGTTGACATCGTTAAGGTAGATGCCTTCAATTCAATGATATTTTCGATTTTTGATGAGCATGCGCCAGTGCGTGATGTCAAAGTTCATCGCAAGCCATGCCCATGGTTCAACAGAGAAATCTCCCTGCTAAGACGAGAGAGAGATAAGGCTAGGCGTAAGCATATCAGGACTGGCTGCAACGCAGACCTTGTAAGATATAAGGCCCTGAGAAACAAGTTGAGGTCTGTCTGTCGTAAAGCCAAAATTCAGTATTATGGTCGACTATTTGAGGGAAGGCAGTCCACTTCTGAGCTGTGGAGGAACATTCGAAAAGTTGAGGTGGTACCACCCAACTCAAAGTCCACTTCTGTTAATGTTCCTTTGGAACAGCTTAATGAGTTTTTTCTCTACTCCTTCCCCTCCTTCAACATTTGCTCACTATTCTCTAAACTCTATTATGATTAGTCAATTCAGCCACACACTTCCACAAGAAAAATTCTTTTTTGCATATGTCTATCCTGATAAAATTTCCTCTGCCATTCTCTAAAGGTGTGCAATAAAGGTGTGGACAATATACCTGTATCTTTCTATAAAATTATTATACCAATTATTATTCCTGCTATAACACATATATTCAATTTCTCCTCCAAATGGGAGTTTTTCCCTTCACTTTGGAAGCATTCATTGATTTGTCCAGTACCAAAAAATAATAATCCCTCTACACCTCAAGACTACCGGCCTATTAGCATAGTTTGTAGTATTTCCAAAGCACTGGAGAGAATTGTCCATGAACAGTTGTCATCATACCTGGATTCTTTCAATTTCTTTGATGAAAATCAGTCTGGTTTCCGTGCTTCTCACAGTACATCTACAGCTCTATTGAAGATTACAGATGACATTCGAGACTCAATGGATCACCGTTCTTTCACTCTCCTTGTATCATTCGATTTTACAAAGGCCTTTGACAATGTATGCCACTCTATCCTTCTTCATAAACTATTTTTTCAATGTGGCCTATCATTGTCTTGCATTTCTTGGTTCAAGTCCTACCTGACTGATAGGTATCAGTGTGTCAGAGTGGCTGAGGAGAGGACTTCTGGGTGGTTGCCAGTGGTTGCAGGTGTCCTACAGGGAACAATTCTTGGCCCTCTCCTCTTTTCTATCTATGTGAATAATCTTCCTCTTATTTTTGACAATTTATCATATCATATTTATGCTGATGATCTTGTTTGCTATAGTCGTTTTCCTTCAGGTCACTCTTCTCATGCTGATAATGCTGTTGCTGCCATGAATGTCAATATAGCATCCTTGATTCTTTGGGCAAGAGCACATTGTCTGAGCCTCAATGCCCGGAAGTGCAGGAGCGTTATTGATGCTTATGGTAGGTAGCACAATCAGCTTGACCTTAATGCTGTACCCAAAGTTATGCTTGATGGTCATCCACTGCAATATGAGGATTCCTTGAAGGTCTTGGGAGTATCTATAGATAGAAATCTCAATTGGGCATGCCATATAAGTTGTGTGTCAAGACGCATCTTTGCTGCAATGCACCAATTTAAGAGATTGAGGAAATTTCTGCCAACAAACCTTCGTATTGCGCTTGTGCAGAGTCTTGTTCTACCCATTGCTGACTATGGCAGCATGGTCTGCAATGATATGACTGAAGAGCTAAATCTAAGACTACAGCGTGCTTTGAATTATGCGGTCAGGTTCATCTATGATGCAAGGAGAGATGACCACATTACACCTTTCTATAGGAGACTGCAGTGGCTCAAGTTGAAAGACAGAAGACGATATTTTCCTATTGTGTCTCGTGTATCGTCTGATTGTTGAAGGTAAAGGTCCACAGTATCTGAAGGAGCACTTCACTTGTCTTGCTGATGTTCATTCCAGGAACACAAGGCAACATGCTTATTACCTACAGATTCCCCTCAACCGTACGGTCATGTACAATGCCTCATTCACTGTTACAGCTTCTAGACTATGGAACGATCTTTCACCTGACATTATCTTCTCTCCAACTTTCAATACATTCAAAACAAGGCTTTTGACTTCCCTCATAAGAGATACATTGACGTGATTGTCAGGAACGTTGCTTGGGGGGGTTGCGTTTCTCCCACTTCTGAAATTATAATTCTATATAATTAGTATATTAGCTATTTATAAAATATTTGATGTGCTAATGATCCGGATTATTCACTAAAGATATTCATCCCAGTGCATACATGCATTTTTTCTACCTCAGAATTTTATTTATTTTTCCTCTGTAATGAATTTTCATATTTGTTCTACTTTGTATTATTTCCTGAAGTAGTTTAAGAATTTACTAGGCCTATTCATATTTATATTTTATGTGCATAAACTTAATATGAGGCTCATTTTTTTATTTATAATTCTAAACTCTTAGTTTTGCAGTGATTTTAATTTAGAGTAATATAGTAATTATAATCTTTGATTTTTGTAAAATAGTGATATAGTAATTATCATCTTTGATTTTTGTAAAAATTACAATATTTGTAACTTAATGTTACAATAGGCGGCAGCCTTGTAACAATTGAAAATAAAATATCTATCTATCTATCTATCGTTTACAAGAGAGAGATTGGCGACTAACTTTTAGGAGTCAGCTATACAAGAATCGAATCGAATATTCCTGAGTTTTTAATATGATTGGTAATGGAGAAAACCCGATCAGAATATTTTTAAATCCTTTTAATTTTTCAGAATTAAATTGTATTTTCTCATAAATGTGATTTTTTCATAATTTCATATTCAAATTGTATACATCCTACGCCTTGTGATAATCGGTAAATGAACCTTTGATCACAGTATTTCATATACATGCTTACCGACCAATAGTGGAGTGATTGTATTATTCACATTCAGTGAAGATGCTCATGAATAGGATACACTACATTTAGTATTACAGCTCTTCATTAAAAAGTGGTACAACTATTGTTGGACAAAGACAGAACAAAAAATATCTTGCTGCACCTACTGTTGAAACAAAGAGTGATTGCAGCAGTTTGTTTGAAAACAACATACCGTCCGACTCAGCAACGATCTCTGAATTTTTCATGCTAACCTTTTCAAAGCGTGCTACAATTGAACTCGAAAATCACCATAACCCAGTTTCCTCAGCACGTCGATAATGAACAATAAGTGATTATTTCGGTTTGATTGTCGTACACAACAGTGCAATAGCAGCTGCATTTTCAATACGCAAATATTCGGTACACAGTAATTACGTCGTTGCCGAATTTATCGGACGCAGCTAAGCGTCGGGGCGCGGATTATCGCACGCTCCAGTTAATGTGTTTTGGAGAGGGAAGGTGATGAGTTGAACTAAGAGAGAAGAGTGATGGAGAGTGGAGAAAAAACTGGGGAGAGTAAAGTGTGATCAAGAGATGGAATGATGGTAGCGATCTGAAACAGAGGAGGAAAGATTGTGAGAGTGTGGAGGGGAAAATGGATGGGTGATAAAGAAAGAAGAATTATGAGTGATGATCTGGAACAGAGAAGGAAAAGTTGTGAAGCAACGAAGGGAATGAACAGGGATATGAAAAGATCGTATTGAACAAGGAGGGTTGTATTCGAAAACGGCTATTTGTTGGTAAGAGATGGGGTGAAAGAGTTTGTTAGATTGAGAGAGGGAATCGGAAAAAAGCGCTTTGTTCATTGGCGCACAGGGGAGTGATAATCTGCTCGTTTTCATGTGATTGCATAGTGACCAGGATTCATTCATTATTAAGGCGCCACTTGTAGTATGATAGCGGCTTGCATTCTGACATTGAATTGCATTGGGAAAAGATATTATCATATGGTGCTGTTTATGTGTCACGGTCTCATTAGGCATGACGTGTTTGTGAAAATATGGAAGAGAGAAGTATACGAAGAGGAAATGTGTGAGTGGGAAGAGATGTAGTAGAAGGGAAAAGATAAGAAGAAGAAGAAGAAGAAGAGAAGGGAGAATATTAAAAAAATATGGAGGAGAGGAGGAAAAGGAGATTGACCGAGGAAAGAGAGAGAAATGAATGATATTCATTCATTTTTTATTTTAATTCTAGCAATAACTATAGAATTACAGTAAGTGAATCATGCTACTGCTATGTCCAAGTAGTATCATTGAATTAATGTTGGAAAAACAATTGCAACAAAATACAAAACATTAAAAAAAGGATCTGCAAAGTTTTTCACAAAAATAATTATTATATAGCCTACATGAATATCCGGAGATTGAACGTACAGAGTGTATGGACTTTATCCAGTTAACTCAATTCCTGCTGACAAACTATGCTTACATGACAAACTTCATAAGATTTCTTATTTCAAACTGAAATTTCAAATTTTAATTCAATTCCCACAATTGAATTCAATAGTGAATTTTTTTTAATTTGAATAATAATTGTTGACGATAACTAGTAGCGAATGGTCTCAATCGTATTAATTCTATCCTCTACAATAAATTGAAGGTAGAATAATAATTATTATTTGCGTTCAACGCACATAAATTACATTTCCATATTTGAATTTCACGGTTCATTCAAGATGGCGGCCGAAGCTCAGACGGGATTCTCAAGGACTTTGAGTGTATTATTTTGCATCTTTTACTGATCATATATTCAGCTCTTTATGGAAGACCTGCGCTCATGAATCAGTTTTTCACCAAAATGTATCCTCGGAAATAGTTTCGTAGATTGAACGTGCTCGGATTGGGGACTTTATCTGGTCACTCTTCAACAATGCATTCTGTCTTTGTACCTCGGGCATTGTAGTGTTTCAGTTTTCAGTATTCAGATAACGCCAAGCGATGTTTTGAAAGTTGATAAACGGTTCGGCTTAATGTTTCAGAGGTCAACTGCGGGGATTGTGAATGTGATAATAATTGCTGGTCAGTGGGACCAGCTTGCTGTACTGTGCTGTCTGCAGTGCCGTGTGCTTGTGTGTTTCGCGGGATAACGGCGTTACCTATTCCCAGAGCTCCAAATGTGGAGAGCTTATTCAACAATGACGTATTTGACTTACGTATCCGAGATGAAAACAAATAGTTATAACAGAATGTTGAATACGATATTTTAATTCATATTAGTGAACTAACAAGCGCTCGTTTATTCCAAGAGGAAAAGTTGGTTTTCACTAAATTTCAAAATGAAATTATACTACTACTGGTGGTATACACTGTATGATTGTAGTAGGACTCTTTTGAATATTATATTTATGTCAATAAGTAACTTCCGCCACTATCATACTTTTCATGTGAACTCAAACAATACAATGTATCAAACCGTCCTACAAGTCTCATGAGGTTAACAATGAGAAAATATTCTAATACTTGTGATGTAGTACGATACCTGTATAATGAAAAGAGATACAGAATAAGTAAAATATGAAGAAGAGTGGAAAAATATGACGGGGAGAAAGAAGTTAAGATTGAAATAGATTATGAAATAGAATAAGAAGAAGGACATGAAGAAGAAGAACATAAAGAAGAAGAAGAAGAAGAAGAAGAAGAAGAAGAAGAGGAAGTGAAAAAAGTAATAATGAAGGAGGCAAAGGACTTGAAAAAACGCTGTCGATAAACAAGAGTCTGTGAAAGACCGATGGAGAATATTGAAAGAAAAAGGAAATCAGAAAATCGAGGAAGAAAACGTCATCATATCGGATTCCGGGGTCCTTAAGCTTACAACGATAAAAGCCTTTTTATTTTTCAAAGAAAACTTGCCTTTCGACAGCATCCTGATCACTCAGCCGGCTTTCTTTGACATTTTCACTTCAGCTCACAAGCTTTCTCATTCTGTTATGTATAGAAAAAAAAGTTCATGCCTGAATCATGTTTTTGTAATTTTCACAATGAACGAATAAATTTTGATATATTAACTGTTTCAAGTATCAATTATTTCCATTATTCTGTAAATAAATATTATCCTGGTCCTATTAGTAAAATATAGACGTAGAATCAACTAAATCGAATTAATAAACTATAATTTACCGAGAACCAGTTTAACATTATGAATTTCTAATGATATTCAAATATACTAGTCTCTTTGACGATCCAATCCAACTACAATTGGAAATCTATCTGATAAATTCATTCCAACCCATGAATATGTTTTCAATTCCCAATCCAACCCAATTAAATTCCAATCAATTCACTAGCAATAAGCTCTTTATATATTTGTTTATTTATTGGAAATTATGAGAAAGTTCAATGAGGCACATGAATTCCGAAATCATTATTTTTAGAGTTTGGATAGACCAGACTAGAAACGATTGTTCCTTGGGTGACAAGAAAAAATATCGTTAAATAATGGTGTGAGAGGTTTCCAGAAGAGAAAAGTTAAATAACAATTCTTAACAAGAAATATTATGGTACTTTCTTCTTCTTCTATTTCTTCTTCTAATCGCATACTTTAAACGAAAATTGGCGAGCATCATGACAATTTTCAGCTGCTCATATCAAGAGTATTCTCCCAATATGGTACCCCTTCAATAAAAATTGTGTTTGTGGTGGACATACTTCGAGAGCGATTTAAGCTCGGTACTTACTTAATTCAGAGAACTTCAATATTATCAAAGTTTAATGCTTGAAATCATTAATGCTTAGTAATGCTTGAATAGCAATTCAATTCTTGACTGAAAGCATCAATGAAATCTTTTTGGAGATCGACAAGAAATTGAGTACTTCTCTACAAACATGAAGTTTCATGTGACATGGATGAATCATTATTGCGTTGATTGTAGAAACAATAAACGAGAGTAATGAGATCATGGCAGGAAACAGCGGCTGGTAATTTGTCAGTCTTATCGCGTTTTTACAGTTTAACTTTTTTTTTAAAGCCCTAAAACTCTTACATTCTTTGCATGCGTAATGAATGTTTCTAATTTAATCCCATCTCTCCTTCATTATCACCCACATTCTTTATCGCTCCTAACTAGCCTTTCCTTCCTTATCAGTTTCTCTTTTACTCCTCTCCGATTATTCACTTTCCTCTTTCTCTGTTCATTCCTGATTTTTCATCATATCGTGATTCTCCTTTGCTTCAATTTCTATATATTAAGATTAGTTTTGCATCGCTGATCATCCCTAATCTTAGACCTCTTTATGTGCGCTCCTGCGTGATCAATTATAAGGTTCTATTCCTTAAAGTTTCTGTTCTTGGTTTTATTAAATTTTATTCGACCCTGTACATCTCCTCTCTTCATTCGAATATTTTTCCCTGATAATTCCTCATCTCACAAACCGTCTCCATTCATTCCATTCATTCATCCCTTATTCTATTTCCATGTCATTTCTCTTCGTTCCATTAGAATTTGAATCTGAATCAGAAACTCCTCTCACACTTCATATCTCACCTATTGCTTTCATTAATTTTCATTTTCACTCCATGATATCCAACTCTGGAGTAATTCTATTGTCTGTTTATTTTAATTCCACTTATTTATATAGGAAAGTAGTGGATGTTTAAGTGTAAGATATCTTCAAACTGATTTAAAAGTGATCCTTGTCCCATCACTTCCTGTTCTTATTTCTACTTCAATCGCCTTATATTACAAAAAACATCACATCCTCTTCACTTTGATTTTTCGGTTCCCTTCTCCTCTATTAGATTGAAACATCAATATTCTTCTCTTCCACCTTATTCTCCGACTCCTATTACTACCGATCATCTTTAAATTTTCTTATTTATTTTTCTTTATCATTCTCCTGCTTTTCTTACTCATTACCACCTCCTCTTTCTCCTTCCTCTCTCATATTCCTCCTCATATTCTTCTCATCCTACTCCTTTCTCACTTTCTTACGTGATAATCAACCTATAGAAGGAAATACATGCTCTTCAAATACTATCTCCATCCTCTCCTCGTTCTCATTTTTCATCCTTCCATTTCTCTCATTCTTCATTTTTGTCCTTTTCCTACTTTACTCTTTTCCATACTCCTCATCCTAGGTAATCTCCTACTTCCGAATCTTTTCCTCTTAGGATCTCCTTTTTGTGACCGTTTCACAGAGTAGCAGAGAATGAATTCCAGTCAAGCCGTTTTCGCAATTAAAACCGTGGACCTGCACAGTGCGCTCTGTAATTGAAAACACACATCTCTCCTAAGGCATTATCTTTGTTCAACTCGCTGCCATTCCTTATTCCAGCCTTGTCTTTTTCCTTGTTCAGCCATCCCATTTTCTGAACTTTCTTACTCTGTTTCCGTTGTGCATCACCCTTCGTTCCACTGAACACATTGTTCCACTTACAAATGATTGTTCTTCGGCCTGCCGAAATCATCTCGAAATTTAGGCCCAAGCCTGTTTCAATTTTAATTTGTTAACTGCTCTTTAATTCTACTTTCATTGTGAGATGAGGTTGAAATACAGTACTTTAAAATCATTTGTACCCTTTCCACTAACAGATTATACAATCTGAACACAGTTCCTCAGCCTTTGATGAGAAAAACGAGATAATAATACAAGTAATTCTACTCAATTACAAGATCCAGATTGAGATATGATTATCAAATGATTGACAATGTGTGAAAATTTCAATGATACTTCTTGTTCAAAAATTCAAATATTGTTAAAATAAGATCAAGAAGATAAGATCAATAAGACCAAGACCAGTTTTGTCAAAAGCATACAAATCTTCGCACACTTCAAATAGATGAATCAGTATAAGTATTATATAATTGGTATTTGTAGATTGAGAAATTAGTACATTCAATTGATAAGCGATTTCTGAATTCTCAATTATTCTTTCATAAAATTTTTGTAATCTATTCTTGCTCAATTATTCCATATCATGAACTGGAATAATCAAGCATGAAGCATCATAGCTATTTGAACGTTACAAGTAATTCCTTCTTTGAAGTAGAGATAACTCTGTAAAGAGATAATGAACAAAGTCCAAATGCATGGAAATTTATGTTTATGTTCCATTGTTTTCACTAAGCATGGGAAGTTATTGCTTTCGAATCATGTGAATCAATTGATATCATATAAAAGGAACTACGTTTCATCATCCTATCAAATCAATCAAGAACAGTAATAGACTTTATACTTGAATTTTATATACATAGTTGTTCTTAAACTATGTATGTGAACCCTGAATTATCAGAGCGTAATTTCCGCGCTTTTATCCATCAATTGATTGATCACCCTATTTAATTATTAACTGGGCCCTAGCTTATAATAGTAGTTTATCTACGGACGTATTGAAAAATTCCTATTTCAGTTTTACAATTGAAATCGAAATGACTACCATTTCAAAACTGAATCTCAGAACCGTGTCGTAATGAACGTTTTTCGATACAGGAGGAACTTTACGATACAGTCCAAATTCCACTTTATGATACATTCCTTGTTTCATTTTGAAATCAGGTGATAAAAAGTAAACAGTGTTCAACTAACCTCAAAATCAAAACTGCGACTGGGATTGAGTAGCCTACCAGTATTTTTTCGTCGATATTTCAATTTATGTATTTGAATATTTAACTAATTTAAATAGTCCAAAGTTTAAATAGTTAAATATACTTATAACTTTGTTAGTGAATATGTTAATAACTTTCACTTCTACAACAACACTCACGATTTTGTTGCTTGTCGAATGCGTTTTGTGGTTCTGACTGATATGATATTTTTAACATATTTAACAAGTGATAAGTTGATTATCATAACAGTTCAAGTAGGATGAAGACAAAAGAAGTTGAATAAACGATGGTATGTTGATTTTTATAATAGCATACACTTACAGATAGCTTGATACTGGTGGTCTATAGCTTGATACTGGTCTGATACTGATAACTACACTGGTGGTCGTAGATAAAATAGTGTATGCAACGGTTGTATTAGGCCTTTATAGCATTCGTGAGATATTTAGAGCACTCGCTTCACTCGTGGCTCTAACTTACATCTCACCTCATGCTATAAAGGCTCCCATTATACAACCGTTGCATAAACTACTATTACAATCCACATTACTCATAATTCGTGGATTTTATGGGCATTTCTGTCTCATAAACGTTTCCAATAAAAAGAAAATTCTACAGTATCAGCTGATTAAAAAAATAACATGAAACCAATTTACCTCAAGTAAATAGAATCTCAGAATAGTCCAATGCTATTCCTTTTAAACCAAAACTTTGCTCCTAATTTGATGATTTTGATATATGAATTGATTTATTATTATGAATATATTTAATAATAAATATTGATCATTATTTTTATAGTGAGATTTGAATAGGAATCATTTTTGTCGCTAAAATAATATCATAACCTACTAAGAAAATTGTAATAAGGAACCAAGTCAGAAGACCCTAGCCTTGTAATCTAAAATGGCCGTGATGGTTAGAGTTTGAACAGCTGATATCGTGAATTTGTTGTTTGCACCAATTTACATGGGATTTCCTATTCCACTCGAATCATCGCGGACATTTTGGATTCGAATGTTAGGGTCTTCTAGTGAGTTTTGGCTGATCGTTGATTCAACAGCTGATTCTTTCTGAAATTCAGAACATTGTAAATCGAATGTTTTATTGGTGAATCTACAATCCCAATTACTTGTTTTTCATCAGAAAAACAAGCAGTGAATCTTTATAAGCCAGGGCCCAGATTCTCTAATGATAAGACATGACAAAATATAAATATTGCTAGGTGTTACAAGTCCCATTGAATGCAAAGCTAATCGATAGAAAAATATAATTATGTATTCAATAATATAAAAAAACAATTCTATCCTGGTGATAAAACGATACACAATATTATGGATTAAATTTCAATGAATCCATAGCTACGGGGGAAGTAACACCGAAAAAAGTTAGAAAGGATTCTTAATGGAAGTATGCAATTGATAGAAATACATAGAATGAACGAGAGCTGATGGAATGTGATGGAAGCGACTGATGACGAGAACTTGGTGGAGAAATAGCTTGTAAAGGAAATTGGATAAAACAAAGGAAAAAATAAAGTAGATGAGGAAGTATCAAATGAACGAGAACGAATAAGATATGGAATAAAAGCGACTAAGAATTGAAACTTGGTGGAGATATAATTCAAGAAGAAAACAAATGTAACAGGTAGAGTTATCTAATAATGAATATCAATCTATCAATAGAATGAGTTGATAGAACTAAAATCAAGAACGCGATGTAGGATAAGCTTGAAAAGGACAACAAATGAAACATGTCATAAGGTTGAGAAAAATGAAGAAACATGAAATGAACGAGAAGTATACCAATGAAATTCAAGCGACTGAAGCAAGAGTGTGGTAGCTTGAAAAGGCCAACAAAGACTGGAGTCATGAAGAGGGTTGATTCATATTTTCAAGAGTCACTCGAGGCTGGTTGATTGGTCGTGCCAGCGGCTTCAAGTGGCTCGAGTTGCGTTTGAGTTACGGCGGTCCTTTGTCTTTTGCGCCATCACTGCTCAGCTCGGGCGCATTTATATCAGAGTGGACGAGTGGCCACGGCTCTGTCAACAGCATGCATCAGAATAGCGTCACCGATGTGTGGCTGAAATATTGTGGCTGCCACACTTCCAGTGCCAGTTTTAACGTGACTGATGTTGGATAAGGCTGCAGTTACAACAAGCGCTCCACTATGTTCATGTTTGTTGTTTACTATCTTGTGGTTCAATCAATCAATCGTTTCATTAGACATTTTCCAATACGCCAAATTTCCTTTGAATAAGGATAACTGATTCTGTCTAAGATTTCTTATTTCCACACATATAATCCAAAAGCAAAAAGAAATATTGAATTTGAAGAATATAGAGACTTCATAGGGCAAACGAAACTTACTACGCAGAAAAATGGATGCTCTCTTGTCATAACCTTGAATATAAATGTTCAATAATGTCTCTATGTTCTAAAATTTTATGATCTAAAATGTTCTTCTATTGTCTTTCAAATTGTATGTAATGGAAATGGGTCTGATACTTGAGACTAATGAATTCCCCTTACAGAATAGTCTAAAACAGATAATACAATAACATAATGAATCACAGTAGCCTACCCTTTCAAATAATTCCATTCTTCCAGAGGGTATTGTGATTTATTATGTACGACTCAAATCTTCTTATTATGATCAGTAGCTTCTATAACAAAGTGAACAATAGAATATAATTTGAAGTAGAATTTCTTTGGGAAATTCAGAAATTTATTTTGGAATACTTGAAACGGGAACCAATAAATTATTAATATTGTTTCAAGGAAGTCTCATAGTGAAGGAATACAGTATCTCACTGAAGGTCGAGTCTGTTATATTAAATTAATAATAGTATAATTGGAAAAATATGGGCATGGAGAGATGATCTAAAACTTCATCAAACAATTGAATTGAGAAAATTGAATTTTGAAAAATCACTGAAAATGAAGTAGAATTGAAGATAAGGATAAGGAAATAGAATTATATGGCTAAGGAGAGTAAACTATTTTGGGGATGGCACCTCTAGGGACTATTGTGAGAGACAGCAGTCGCATAGCCTCTAGAATGTGGAGTAGTGGCGAGAGACTTGATTCAACGCACTAATTAATGACACGCCGTAAATCTGGGAGTCAGTTGGCCAGACTGGTGTGTGATACTGGCCCACAAGTGCCTGTCAAGAGGGTTAATCAGGCCAGAAAAGGAATACTGGCCTACGTCTGTACGAGTGGAGGAAGAGGACACTAGATGAAGTGACAAAGAAGACGAAGGAGAACAATAGCAAGAGGAGAAAGATAAATGAGGAATAGGAGGGGAAGGAAAAGAGTAGGTGAATGAGAGAAAAAGAGAGAATGAGAGAAGAAGAACAAGAAGAAGAAGAGGAGAATGAATGAAGAACAAAAGAATGAGAGGGGACAGGGATGAAGTTTAAAAAAATGAAAAATATATGAAGGAAAGGGAGAGAAATATGAAGAAAAGGGAATGTTGGCAGAATGCGTCTGATCGTGATGAGGAAGATGACTGGCAGAGGGGTGTGTGGAGTAAGGAGAGGGTGGAGGGAAGGAAGAGGTGGGAGAAGAGTAAAATTCATGGAAATTTGGGAAGAAGAAATGATAGGATGTGGCTTGTATGAGGAGAACACTTAAGAAATAAAAGAATAGCCTATCTAAAAAAAGGATAAGCAGGAACAGGAATTTAAAAATTCGAGTTAGGATAGAGAAAGAACGAGGAAGACATCAAGGACGGAAAGGACTAACGAACTTGAAAAAGTAACGAACAAAAGAAGTAGTGGAACTGACAAAAAATGGAGAATATTGAAAATAGAAGTGCAAATGAATCATAATTTTGAGGAAACCGGAGAGAAATAATTAAGAAAGAGGAACAACAGAAAAGAGTTACTTGGAAAAAAGAGGGAGAAGAAGAGAGCCAACAAAGATGGAGTCAAAAAGACGAAAGAGAACTTTTCCAGTAAGCTGTTGAAAAAAGGAGAACCGTTGAGGAGTGAAGAGAGAGGAAAGAAGGGAGAAGAATCCCGAATGGTTGCTCTACTTGGCCTATTGTGCACCAAAGCAAGTTCACAGGGCTTAAATACGTTCCACTCCTCACTCAACGAATACTGATGTGCTAAGTACAGGATTCCAGCTGACTTAGTGCCTCGTCACAGACTGCTTCACAATTTATGTGCTGAAATAAAATTTTATCTGAATGGTCATTTAGCTGAAAAAAGAATCATTCTATTCGATGAAATACAATGAATTTTATCCACTTCTATTCATTCATCCATTTATTCCAGTACAATACAATATACTGATCATGGAAATAGAAACAGAAATTTCCCAAGAACTTATTAGATTCCTAAATTTATGTACATAAAAATACAGTGTGAAATTTTGATTTCTGCCAAATTTTCTACTCAAAGATTAATGATCCAGAGTAATTCATGGATTGATATGGAGCCAAATAACACAAAAAAATTCCCGAAGCTTCAAAGCTCAAGGTTGAGAGTCTTAAACCTGAAATTACAAGTTGAAAATTCTGCTTGTCTGAAAAACTCAGTAACCAGGTATCTCATCTTCAAAACAAAATTACATAAATTAAAATCAGAGTTGTATTGATAACATTTTTGTTGAAACTTTGTTTCTTCTTCCCAAAGTACTTATAGTTATCAAGTACTTTGTAAAGTACTTAAGTAGTAATTATATGTGGGGCTAGCAAGGAATCTTCAAGAACTTCGAAATGATGAGAAAGGAGGAAATTGATTTCATTCAAAGATGATGATGATATTAGGTAAAATGGGAATTAATTCTTAGCAAAGTCGAAAAAGGTGACAATGAACAAGCCAGTCGACCGTGAATTGCCTGAACAAACGGTCACTGAACTAAACCTACTCACTGATCAATTTTTAGTCAATTGCTTTCATGACCTATTTTTTGGGGGCCTTGACCTGATCACTGATCACTGATGCTGTACCGCAGACATCACAAATTACACAATCAATCTGCCATGTTATGATATTATGCTCGAATCGTCCATTTTAACGACTCACTGGAAGCTCTGTGTAATAGATCCAATTCAGTGGGAAATTTTCTCTACAGAAATTTCCCATTCATCGATCAAAAGAAACTCTCTAGTGCATTTCCCTTCCGCAGCAGTTTGTTTTCAACCACGAAGTATGATAGGCTAGTGTTATCAGAAATATACGTAAGATAATGCTTGAATATACAATTTATTACTCAAATCAGTGGGGAAGAATGAGGGAGGAGAGAGGTATATGAATTGCAGAGAAATTATACTAATTGACTGAAAGATTCAAACCTCGATCTGAAAATTCCATAATTGAGGGAAATAAGCATAATTTATTATTTTACAAAAATAAGAAGAGTAAGTTATTATGACGCTGTCGCAACGATTCCACGAACTGCCAATTGGTTTGAGAGGACTAGAAATTCGGCACGTGAGTAATTTATTTCCAACTCGTTTAGCAGAATAATTTTGTTATCGGCGGAGAGTTTCTATAGGCGGAGAGTGTGAATCAGTTCTGGGAATCCGTGAATACGATTGCTTCTGTAGGCGTTCAAGTTGATAACTTTCAAGGAAATGAATTTGATGGAATTACTACGCACAAAACTGATCGATTTGAAGGGTAGAGGCCATCAAATCACTAATGCGGGAGAGATGAGAAATTTTTTTATTTATTTTCAACTTAAAAAATCATTCTATGTTGATAATATTTTCGAAGGTTAACTGGTTAATTGCATTTTCTTCACCTGTATGATTTGAAAATACATGAATAAATTATTCCTGAGAAACAGTCCACCTGAACACTCTGGAAGTTGAATAGAAATCTGTTTCTATTTTATACAGAGTGGGTAAGTAACTCCAACGAATTTTAGGGGTCAGCAAGATATAGCATCTGCTATTTCTGTAACTGCTTATTTTTATAAATTATTCAAATCTTTGTGCATAGAATATTGTAGAGAGATCAAAAACTGTTTCTATTCTTGATGGAGCTATTAGCAAAAAACATAATAATTGGATAGTTATGAATGAAATAAATAAATAATTTTTTTTCACATTATCATAGCATATTGACAACAAATAAACTATCAAACCAAATTTTTGCTTACTTACGATCATAATTTGATATAATAATAATAGTAATAATCTAGTATACTGAATGGTAGTATAGTATTTGAAAATTATCTAGATATGAATTACATATTTCAAATATTTTATCAAGAAATAGTCTGAATTAGAATAACATTAACATAATTATTAAGTTCTTATATTGGAGTTACTTAGCTTTTCTAAATAAAGTAGACCTATATCTAATTTGTGGAATACGCTGCTTCTGAGACGTTTAGTCTGTTATAGTCTGTGTTGAAGCAGCCATACACTTTTTAATTGAAAATAAAGAAAGAATGAAAAATAGAACAGTTCTGTGGCGGGTACAGAGAAGCTATAATATTAATCAATTTTGATATTACGGATCTATTTTTGTTTCAATTTTTATCCAGATCTCAATATAACAACTAGAATCTGAGACACTCGAACACAATATTTTCCTGTAACATGTTCTCTACCTCTACTCGATTTGAAGATTGAAGCCATTCCTTAACATTTATTAAAAATTCATAAACTCTAACACAATCGAGACAAGAGGGTGGTAACAAGTTGAATAGCTTTGGTGCTAAATAAGGAAGAGATCTCCGAAAAGATTCTTTAAAAGGTCTTGGTACTCTAATTCGATTTGTTGATCTCAGATATTGACTATATATATTAGTTTCACCGATTACATTGCCGCTCACAATGTAAAAAACTCTGAGCACTTTAAAAATATATAGGTGTCTCAAAGGTAAAATTTTCAGAGATGTAAAGAGAGGTTTGGATGGAAATCTCCTTCCCTTATGAAGAATTACTCTGATTAGTTTATTTTGTGAAATTAATAGAGGCTTGACTGTTATGTAAGTACCTCCCCAGCATGACAATCCGTATTGGAGTCTAGATTCCACTAGCGAAAAGTAAAGCATTCTAAGTATTCTAAGTGGACACATATAGCGCAAAAAATAAAATTTTCTTAGAATTGACACCATTTAATTAATTGACATTCAATCAAAATTGGTGTAGAAGAAGTTTTGGGTTTTTATTTCCTTTACTGTATTATTTTGATGAAATAAATAAATATATAAATGAATAAATAATTTTACATCTAACTTTTTTAATATGATTTTTCCACGTCAGATTTCTATCAATAATCACTCCTAGATATTTTTTGAGTCACACTTTCCTACTTTCATACACTCAACACAAGACACATTCTCGGCTGACTTAATGCAATCATCACACTTATAATATACATCAGCAATAGCATTACCTTCTCCTCTAAGATTAAATTGGATAATTTTTGTTTCTTTTCTATAATCTCTGATAATCATTTCATTAATACCAAACCGAAACTTAAACCTATCTAAATCCTCCTGGATAAGCCAGTTAACATTGATATTTTTAGATAGACTATTTGATAGGTAGCTTCTTAGCCATTTGTGTGTAATACCTCTAACTCCTGATTGCCACAACTTCAAGTTGAAATAATATTTTGAAAATCAATGCCAATGATTGAGGAAACTTATATTATTTTAATGGTGATAATTATTGATAAGTAACCTGATAACAAGTAGAAAATTGAATCACATTTCTTGAAAATTGAGCAAACCTAAAAACCAATTTCTATAATAATTAAAAAAAAGACTTATCCTACGAGTAGGATAGTCTTTGGTACTAGTGATTGAGGAGACTGCTCATGAGTGGAAAATGTGTTGCACAAGACATGTTAGTGACATCAAACATAATGTCAGACCAAATTATTGGTCTTTCGATACAAACCTATCGATACATCGATGACATCCGACAGTCACACTTCAATCGTCTCAAGTCACGTGATTGTCAACGCTAGTTCCGCCTGCCCTTTGAGCGCTGTTGTCTGCTCGATTGCAAATGATTTATTGCTACACAGGATGACATTTGTGAGCATCATATCATCACACAACATCTTTGGTCAGAGTTCGATAGTTTGACATATTTTCTAACGTAGGTTAATCATATGCTATTCAATGAAATTCCTAATCAATACATCCCTTTCAATTTCTTAATAATTCAACCTATACGTGGTATGGGTGGATGAGATGAATGGAGATTTTTACTCAGTTTGTCTTGATGCTTTTTGACTTGTAAAGTCTTTTTTCCAATATAAGATGTGCAAATTCTCATACAAAGTGGAATTGTAAATAAGAATAATGAAAATCTATGTAACCTTTTCTATATTTCTATCAGAGCATGATATGTTTCGCCATCAAAAGGCCTTATCAAGTAGTGAAGTTGATCTGGCAATAGAAAAATCTTGAAGAAAGCTAACCCAAGGATTAGAAGTAGATGTTTGAGAAGCTGGACTGCTATTGCTAAATTTAAACTTAGTTACTAGTTCAATCCATATTTATTGATTCTATTTCATGTCAAACATGAAAGGATGAAATAATATGGGGAGAGAGAAACAGGCTCTCACTATTGATAACACAATATTTAAAAAATTTTATGAAATATTATACAATAGAGTTTATTGAGCACAGAAATATTGGGTCATTCCCAGGAGCGGACGTTTTCAAAAACTCTCATAGTTCCTTTGAAATAAAATCGCAAACGTTTTTGGTGCAGAAAGTCATGTTCAATCATGAAATTTTCTTTGCACTAGCAAACGAACAGAACCAATCAATTGAAAACCCTCCTACGTGGATGGAGTGGAATAATTTGAATTTACTTTCTGTGTAATTGCGAATTCAATATCCTCGAAGCATTGAATTTTGAATAGGAAGGCCAAAAATTGTTGTAGCTGGAATTCAAAGATTCCAGAGAGGATACTGCAAGAAATTCATAACGTTGTAGAGCTTTAATAGGTAGGCTATATCAATTCTCAGAATCGTTTGCTTTTTCAGATTTCTATACTATCGTATGATTGTAGGTTTGACGTCTGATGATTGGACTCCCCCATAAATTGAATATTTAATCAGTTGTATTTGAAATTCTATCATTTTTATTCAACAATAAATATTTCAAGTACACAAAAAATAGAGTATCAGCTCTATTTACTCTCAGTTCCACTTTAAAAACCTTTCAAGTCAAACCAAATCAACTATTTATTCTCGGGCGCAAACGGATGACCAATTCGATAAACTATTCTGGAAAGATCGGTTGTGAACATGGGAGCACCGGGACATCTGACCAGCGGAAGCGTTGTCTCTGTGCGGTCTGTGGGACCGCAACAGTCATTAATCATGGCCGCACCGGGTAACGTGTCGAGTGATTGAGGAGAGCGACCAATGATTCGCATCTCCCCTCTTGGAACCAAGCCAGCACCAGCGCGTTCCAACTTTTATTCCTTGTTCCGGCGACAGGGACGGAACAGGGAACAAGCCGCAACAGGAAACGAATCAACGTGGTAACATTGCACTGACCGATGAACAATATAAAACCATTGTTACCTCTCTTCCCCCTCCTTCTTTATCCTCCTCTACTATGGTGATGATGTTCTTGGGCGCATAGAAGACACGCCTTTACACTACTCTTCTACATTTTAAGACGCGTTCTCAATACACTCTACAATTCAACGGCGTGTCTTCTGAGCTTACGCAAACTATACCTTACTTTCTCCTCCTTTTTCATCTGTCTCCCCTAAATGCTTTCATTGTGATAGAGTTCGCGTACGCTGAGAAGAGCTGCCGCTACAATGTAAAGTGTACTGAGAACAGCACTTCTCAGTACTCAGTTTTCGCGAATTGTAGGTAGCCTACTTCTTGATTTCCATTGTTCTTCACTTCCATTCGATCCACTTTCATGTCTTCTTCTCCTCCACTAATTTCATTCATCTTTTTTTGATCATAAACTAATATCTGGTACCGAGTTTCGCTCTGAAGCTGCGGCCGAACTGTTGAATTACATAAATATGTTATTGTAAAACCTCCTTGTGAAAAATAAATTCAAAATTAATAATATGATCACCTCTCACAATTTTTTGACAGTCATGAATATTTGTTATAGACTTGAATGTAACTCCATTCACTCCAGCTGGATAGCGTTGGTCAGCTAACGATAACAGCCATTATACGCAGTACTTGGGATTATGCCTAAATTTGAAATATATTTTATTCTTTTATTAATCCTGCCAGAGAGTTTTCCCGGACATGAGACCTGGTGCAATCTTATTTTTCCATCACGGTTATATTACATTTCAAATTTCGAGGAAATCGTTAGAGACGTTTTCTAGATCAGTGGTTCCACAAACATACATACATACAAACATACATACATACATACATACATACAAACATACATACATACATACATACATACATACATACATACATACATACAGAAATTGCTCGCTTAATATAATAGGATTACGATTCTCACTCTATTCTCATTTTATTAGATATATCAATTATCTAGATTTACTTTCTCTCGTTCACTTTCTTTCACTTTTCACTCTCTACTTGTTTTTCTCCTATACATTTCCTCCTCTTCTTACTACTCTTCAACCTCCAATTATTATTTTTCATTAATTTTCTAGATTAGTTTAACCTATCAACTCTAGATTCCCATTCTGTTTTTTACCCACATGTTATGTTTCCTCGTCCTCTATATTTCTCTCAACTTTCCTATTCTTGCAATCTTTACAAGAGAATTTGTTTTTATCCTGCACGCTTTCATTGTGCTTTTTTCCCATTTCCTCCAGTTCTCTGCTACCACCCACTCTCTTTCTTGTTTCCAACTTCATGTCTTCCAACTTCTGTCCACACTTCATTCATCGTAGTATCCTAGGTCTTTTCCCAGTCTGTTCCTTCTTTTGAATTTCTCTCAATTCTGATATTGTTCTTTTTTCTTCAACTTTTTAGTTTACTTCCCCACACTCACTATTCTCAATCCCATTCATCCTTTTTTCGCCTTAAAGTCGCCTCTCCTTCAACACTTCCTTCTCCTTCTTTTTTCGAGCTCTTCTTCCTAAAATTCTCGTCATCGACAACGTCACACTCTCTCCTCTTCCCTCCATTTGTCTCCTTCTTCCCACATTTGTCTCCTCTCCCCCAGCCATCCTCTTATCGCAAACATGTCCTACAACACAGGAAGAAGTCGATTTTCGCCGCCGGCAACTTTCGCATTCAAAGGTTGGTGTGCTTTCGTGAGGGGATCTTGGGTGTGAGTGGGGGTGTCTTTTGGGGGGCTCTCTTCTGGTGGGGGGTGTGGGTGTAGTGGCGGCATATTGCATGGTTGAGTTGTCGCCTTGTTACGAGTCGATTTGTCACACGGTCAAGTTTGCAACGCAAGAAACAGTTTCCGATTTTTTTGGAACCTGAAGAAAGACTTGTATTTTCGTTTTTTTGTCAACGGACACCTTTTTGTGATGTAAATTTTTGGAAGGGAAAAAGTATTGCGGATATGGGAAGAATAGGCTTGGAAAATGCGTGAAATGTATTGTGTGGAATATGGGCGGTTGAATTCTGGCGGAGTTCTTGTGATATATTTTTTGAGTTCAGCTCACTCAACCTTGAGAGATCGCCACCATTACTACGTCAAAATCATTCTCCTACGATTTCAAATTGAATATTGAAAGTTACAGGTATGAGTGCAAGAGCTGATTGTTGGAGTTTAACCTTACTAGTATTCTATGAGACTGATTGATGTTATTTGGCATAACAAAAGGAATACTCAACAAGAGAATATTAGAAGAAAGAATATGAAATCTATTGAAAATATTAACAAAGACAATATTAATATCTTGTTAAAATTTTATCATTGTTGGAAACGTTTGTGGCATTTACAGTTAACTCACTTTCGGAAAAAGTATCTCTTTATCTACATTTTCATACCTATCGTACAGGATATCGTTACTCTTCTTACATATTTAGCAAGTGAATATGAGAGGCAGTAACTTGGCTGCACTCCATATTTCTGATCAAAATTACTCATGCTTCTTATATTTTAAGAACAGACATGCCATTTCAGCCACGAGCTTCATTATTAACAATTTTTCTCTTCTTTGACTGAGTACTTTGTCAAAAAGCCACTCTTCCCTCTTGGAGCAACCATTAAGAATATCGCGAAATTGATTCGTAAATGGAATCTGTCTTTCAAACTCAGAATCATGTTCAAGTGCAGTGTATTAAAAAATGAGTAGCTGTGGGAATTGAGGAGAAAATAAAGGTGAAATGTCTTACTGACTTATGAAGGGAGACTGTCAAGAAATAAGAGGGAAGGAGAGAATCTCAAGAGAAGATAGTGGTGGAGAGAAGTTGTGGAAAAGAAAGAAGGAGATTTAAGGAGTCGGAAAAAATTGAAAGATGACTAGGACAGGATAGGAATACTCAAATGAAGAAGATGAGAAGAGTAGGAAAATATGTAGAGAAACTCACAATCAAGTAACCAAATTTCAAATATGTACGGTGGTGAATGGAGGAAATATCCAGATGAGAAATGGACGAAAAAAAAGAAAAGTAATGAAGAAATTGGAAGTCATTCATGAAACGTTTAAGGATTGATGAGGCAAATGAGAGAAACGCAAATAAGCCTTCAAAATAGAAGATACCGTGGGAAGACAATATTTCTGTCCCTGAAAGAGAGGAGACTTATAGCAATGCATCTGACGGAGAGAGAGGGAGACTGTGCTTTAGAAACAGTGGCTGAGTAGTAGAAAAAGAAACGAGAGAAAAGCGTGTCATGGTGGAGTATAAAGTAATATTGTTAAATCGCCGAGGAAATGAGACGATGACAACGATCTGTTTGTTTATTTTCCTTTTCCCTTTCACTTCACCCTTCTATTTCCCCTTCCTCTTCTCTTTTCGAGTGCTCTCTGTGTATTTTCCTTGAGCAAAAAAATCGCTGGCGTCACCTCTAGGCTAAATGAAACGAAAGAGACAGAGAGCATTCTCTCCCATTCCAATTTTTCATCTCTTTTCTATTCCCTTCTCTTCTCATTCAATCCTTTCTTCGCTCCTCTCTCCCATCCATGTGCTTTGTCTTGAACTCGTATGTACTCTTTCTTGCACTTGTTTCTCCCTTCTTACCTCTCTCTCGCAGGGTCAAGTGTTTTATTTCACTCATCATCAGACAGCATCTTTCTTTTTTGTTTTGATTCTTGTTCTTGGAATTTTTAGTGTTCTTAGGACGAAAATATAGTGTTTTTGAGCGAACTGTCTCTATCTAAGGCTCGGTAAGCCTTAGGCAAACAATAAATAATTGTTATTTCTTGGTGAACAGTTTTTAAACTAGTTATTCACTGTAGATACTTATTATTACTTGTTTGTAGGGACTCATTATGGGGACAATTGAAGATGAGAAATAGCATTACATAAAGAAAAATAGAAACAGAGTAGGTAGACATTAGCTGGACAAGATAACCAAAAAAGAGAAACTGAAAATAAAGGCCAGAATAGGAAAAATTAATAATTTATTTTTTTAATAAATTCATTTTATTTTTTATTGAAAATATCATGAAAAGCTAGATGGTAAGTATCTAATGTATAACTTGTATTTACAGTGTGAAGATTCATTCAATATTACGGTATTAGCTCGAAACAGGTGAAGTGCTCGTATCTCATACTGTACAGGACTTCACCTGTTTCGAGGGGGCACAAGCCACATGTTTATACCGGAGCTGCCAGAGCTGGAGCTTTATCATCGGGCGGCCGACAGGTACGTGTGGGGGAACTGCAGAATTCCGAAACCGGAAAAGGCCCGCGCTTACGGTTAAGCCTTCTTTGAGGAACGTATTCAAGTTTGGGATTGATTGTTTGTACAGTGATTGAATAGAGAAATCGGTAGTCAAAATTAGTTTTAATCGGCATACCGATCGTTGATGATCACCGTGAACGATCGTGAAATTTGAGTGGATGACACCCCAGGCCAAGGAGTAGATGTTCAGAACCTATCTCCAAGTCTAAGAATCAACGCGATTAGTGGATTGAAAGTTAGTGGAATGACAGATATACTAATGAAATGGCGAATAGAACTTGATTTCGTTACTCTTGAATATATCTGGGCTCAAATTATCGGAAAACCATCTAATCTGGCGACCAATATTTTATTACAGTGGAACTTTCAAATCAAGAATGAATGAAGTAATAATTGAAGACTGCATTTATGTCGATTAGAAATCACGATATTTAGAAGACACGGTGGGATCACAGCTATGTTTCTGTAGCCCACAAAACTTTGTGAAAAATTGAATGACGTAAAGGGGTCAGCTGAACTATCTTTTTGGCTCCAGAAACGTCATAATCCTCTCAAACTACTGCGCATCAGGTTTATGATACCTACCGTGTATTCTAGTATCCGTTGTACTATATAAATAATATTATATTATTAATAAGTATTTTCATCTGCTAGTGTACAGTACTATGTTACCCCATTTTTCAATTGATCTTACATTCTTGCAAGATATGCTATTTCATATTCAATAAATCCTGTGAGAAGATAACTACGGCTCAACCGAAGGGAACATGGTTGCATTATGAGTCCTTCTGAACAATCGCTCTTATTGAATCGCTTAGTACGGCAGTGCAAAATAAGGAAGTATATTTTTCACAAACTTTGAAACTCCACAAGTTGAGCCCACTAGAAACCACATTAAACCTTTCCTACAACGTTTTCCAACTCTGTGCACTCTTGTAATGATCATTTGGAGATAGTCTCGTTACTTTCCCTAACAAAACTATGTGTATTAGTGATAATAATAATACGAGAATAAAACCACGTTTGCTCACAAATAAATGAATATTTAATAGACAGATAGGTAGGAACTGTATTGTTATGTGGCAGGTATTAATTATTATTAATGACCCGAAATATTATTAATAGACCTGAAATATAAAAAATTCGAACTTATCCTTGATTTTTTTAGAAGCAGCAAGAGCGGCATTATGTGTATTGATAATCATACCGGCTTTATTCTCAATGATTTTTGCCGGCAAAAGGCCCAGAGATCAATGAACTAGAGGAGCAGTTATAAACGGCCATGGGAAATGAGCAAGAAAATTGTTTGAACGACTTGTTCTTTGCTTCAATCCACTGTATGTAACCTTTCTCCTCATCTCCTCTCATACCCTCTTCTGTTTCCTCTACCCTTCTTTTACTCCCTCTTGTTTTTAAGCTGACTAAACAACTTTTTACAGCGTTGTAGACCAAATATTACCCTTTGCCATATCAGAAAAACAGCAAATGAGAATAAATTTATTGGCGGATGTTTGCTTGTTTGTTGAATCACTGTTTACTTTTTTCCTTGAATACAGAGAGAAGCTACACTGACTTTTTCAAGCTCGGAAAAGAACACTAGTATTTTAGTGGAAAATATCGAGGTGAATTTTCAGAGTGGTATTCCATTTGGTATAAATATGAATATATCTAGTTTAGTATAGCAAACTTCAAGCAAAACCGGAAAAAATTCACAAATTCAGATTTGGCTTATTGTTTCAGGAGGATCACGAAATATAACGGCTTGAATCCTATATCATGCAAATTTAAAATAAGGTTACTCAAACGATTCACTTGAATAGACTTTATTCATACATACTTTAGAAAAAAGTAAAAATGATTCGATTGGCAGGATGTTGATTTGTAGTGGAACTGGAGCTGTAATTATATGAAAAGGCGCGGAGTTCGTGGGTCATGTAGATGCTACTTATTCGAAAGGGATGTTCAGGAACATTCCTCCCATTACCACTCAACTATAACTCGCGGTGTATTCATTATCATTTACATTTAATCTCACTCTCATTCAAATCCAATCTCACATTTCTTCACGTCAGACATGATTATTATATCTGATTCAATAATATGTTATCATTGATAAACCAGTCATTTCCAGAATCCACTACTCCAGTCCACTAGAATATTCAAATGCAGTACTAATAAAAATATCAGATGGCTGAACAAATTTACCAACGTGATATGTGTATTCTCATATAATTACATTGCACATATTATTACTCTAAAAATGAGTCAGTATAAATTTGTACACAATTTGGAATGTGGGTGGAGTTCTGTGTGGTCAGAGTTATTGTTAGGAAATAAAGCGTCGGTTCAAAAGCCCTTCATACAAAGCATAGACATATTTATATACTCACTAACCAACCCACGAAGAGAGCAAGTATAATAGATATCACCAGTGCATTTTGCGGGCTTCAATACATTTAGTTTCTTGAATCTGGATCCAGATGAAGTGGAATGGTTTCATGGTTTTATAAAACAAGCTGACATCACTTGGTTGGCCCCTTTAGTTGCACTATAATTAAATTCCAGGTTTCCACAATTCCCCCTCCTAACCCCTAACGCCATTCATCCCGTATGAAATCGTTTCCCCGTTTGTCTCAATTCTTTTTTACTCTTTTACTTGGAAACGATTCTTTCCTGCTTTTTATCCTCTTGTTTGAATATAATTAATTGCACCTTCCATTCCGGTTCCTACTTCATAACATTGTCTGCTATGAACTTTCAATGTAGGCTTTTCTATTCTTATTGTTCTTCTTCTACGTAGTATCAACTTCAGAGTATTCGGTTCCTCATTTTTATGAATATTCACACCCTTCATTTCAAGCCATTTGTGGTAATATCAGCTCACCAATGGAAAAATGATAACTCACAGCCTAGATAATGCAAGACAATAACCATTAAATTTAAGGAAAATTTAATCACTATATAAACCTCTAACTTGATAAGGAGAAATTAAATAATAGTTTTGTCCACGCTAAAGTATTTTGTAAAAAAGAATAATATTTTTTTGAATTTCTACTTCTCGGGAAAAAAATGAGAATGGAAACATCTCATCTTTCATTATAGAGATACTAGTAAAAAATCCTACAAATTAACCATAACTCTTTCTTCTACTCAAGCCAACGATAGCTTTTGATACCTATCCTGCGCTCAGACTTATGCCTCTGCAGGTTTTTTTCCTTGTCTTGGTGATCCACTAATTCTAGAACATTTCTGTATGAATTACAAGTATGATTCACCATATAAGACTACAAATACATTTTTATTAATGAAATCAGTACCTTTCCGATTCTATTAAACTATTATTTCTTATCAAAAAATTTTTTAAAATTCCCTAAATTCTGATTCCAAAGTTTTTTACAATAATTCACTAAAAATTCTCAATTTCAATTTATTTAACATTCTCATGTCACCTGAACAACTCAACCAATGCGCATTACATGTATATGGGACGCGGGAATCGTTTGAAAATTCACGTTAGACCGTTGTCAGAGTCTCGAGCTCAGTACCGTGGTCACCCATCCTACACTGCCAGCTTCTTGTCATCCTGTGACGTGATAAAGAAGAGGAGATAAAATTGGTTAAAAAACAGGAAAATGTAGCTCTGCTTTGAGCTCCTAGTAGGCGCGCAGTATCCATGATTTGAAGGGAAGACCACATAATATACCTGAAAAAGCAAAACTAGATTTCTTTTTTTCATATTTCATTCTGATGGAGATAGATCACAACACTTACCTCACACATTCAGCTCATTTTTAGCTTGAAATATTTTTTCATTAATTCATTAATTTTTGTCTGAACTTCATTAGGAACAGTTCAGGCTTTAAAGCATAAATCTAGAATGACTTAGAAAGGAAAGATGATGATTATTATTCTGGAAACAGTAGCCCAGGTCATATCCATGATTATTTTATAGCATTTCTAAGCTAGGAGTTCTTTGTTGTAATAATATTTGAAATAATAAGAGAAAAACATGTTGTCATCTATATAGAAGGCATATTAGAAGTTGAGAATGCATGGATTGCTTTCTTTAGACTATATATCTGAGAGTAATGTCATAATAATTATTAATATTTGCATATGAAAATGCGTCAAAGTCATCAATTTGATTACTATAGTTTCTATTGGAGATCCTTGACTGAAAAATTAACAACATACATTATCAATGCTATGACGGGGGCCTGTTTGTTTCTGTCGCTATTATGGTTTTTTCTTGTATAAGCCACCCAAATTTACCCGCGCCCCACACGAAAAAAGGTTTTTTTTTCGTCTCAAGTGACCATGTGGGGTATACTCGTTTTGAGGCCTCAATTTATTTATTTATTTAACAATTTGACAAAGTTGTCAGGCTGAAGCAAACTAAATATTACTCATTAGAAATATTACACACTATAAAATTTAAAAAAAAAATCAATAAAACATCATGATTGTTTGGGGAATTGAAGATCCCAAAAATTGATTAAAATAGGAATAATAATAATAAAGTGAACATTAACATAATAACAAAAATTGCAGAAAAAATTATGGAATTATTTAATCATAATAATAAATTTAATTTAATCCATATATTTTAAAGAAGTTAAGTGAAGATGTTATCACTGATAGATAGATAAAAAAAAAAAAAGAGCAAGTTTGAAAGGGTAGATTAATCCATGATTGAAGTAATCAATAGTATTCAACTGATTTGTTAAAGTTATAACAAATTATCATTCTACGTAAATGATCAACATCCCCAAATTTCTATAATGACATGATAATCAATGTACAAATAGTTTGTAAGACGTGCCTTTGAATTCCCTTAAAAATTTAAATTTTAAAAATGTGAGATAAAATTCGTCTTTTATAATAGTTCTCTATAAAAGGTACGTAATATCAGAAAAGGAATAATTATTATTATAAGGGGCCCGTATGGGCCCCCTTAGTGTGACTACTGGAAAGTTTTTACTTTAAAATACGGGGTTTTTTCCTTCAAATGAGTTCTAAACCTGCTATTAGCTTATGCTATTTAGCAGCTAAATAGTTCAAGTATAAGAAACTCGCAGAGACATCATCAGAGATTTTTTTTAGAGAAATTCATTGTCGCTGTTCCACTCGAATACGTGGTTTCAGGAAGATGTCCAGTTTTCTGTAGACGTTTCAGTGTAAGAAGGCATGTGATAAAAATTGTTTTATTATGTCTAGAGGAATATCTGTAATTTCGCGCTATTTCTGGTGTTGAAATTTTCTTCTAGAATGTCTAGATGATGTTGAAGGTTGTTTCAGCCAAATACGAAAATTGATAGCTTGCGGCGTAAAAGACTGCACACTGGCCACTACTAGAGCAAGAAACTGTCAGTAATCTAGTAGGCCATACTGGGCTATTGGAGAAGGTATTGCTTGCAGAAGTTGTAAATTTTGCTGTTGTAAAAGTTGATATAATTTGTATTTATGTTCTCCTAAGACTGTTTTGAATAGGTTACAAGAAGGAAAACTAACTCTACAACGTGTAGATTTTCACGTTTAACCCTCACTTTTTAGTAGCTTGTAACCAACAACAATGAATTAACATTTCTCATCCTATTTTAATACAATCTTATCATTTTTGGCGTTATAAGGTCATGTTATGGAACGTAAGATTAACTTACTTAAATGATTTAAACAATCAGCTTGAGAAATTGAATTTTTAATGAGCATAAAACATCATGTGGCCACTATAGAATCAGTACCTGGCCACCACTGAATCATAGTGGCCACTTTAGAATCAAAATTGAGTGTCACGGAAAATTTAATCATTCATTTGTGAATTACGATATCCGCTATTTTCAGGAATACATCAATCAGGAATCATCTGGGCTATATATCTATTTAGTTTCAGGTGATATAACTGATGAAATGCACCCACACGTATGAATAAACTACGAAAATAGTATATTACATAATGAGTGTGGAAAAGGCGTTTTTACAAACAAGTAATTATGTTCTCCGAACGAGCGGTACGTGAATTTGGAAAATAGTAATTATGAGTTTGTAAACTTTTCCACACGAATTATCATAACCATCTATCAATTCTCAGACCTTAATGTACCTATCGATTGTATGGAAAATGGTGGACGTAATTGCCCTACTCCAAATCCATGATTTCATAGAGTTTTGGTTATGTTGACAAAAAAATCATAAGTTTTATTATAAAAATAATTTTTGGAACATTTCATATGTAGGCCTACTGAATGTTTACTAAGTTGACAATGGATTACACTTGCGATCCGTCTTGTTTTATGTTAAATAATATGGCATAATTTCTTGACTATTTGATAATTTATTACAAATGGGTCGTCTGTGTTGTGTTTATGATTGTGAATATCCAAGTATGGTAATTCAGTTCATATTTCTATTTCCACGTTTCCTGAAAATAAACTCTCAATGGACATATTGGTTAGAAAAGTTAGTTTTCATCAAAACTTTGAAGTGAAAGACAGTTCGATAGTTTGTATTAATAATTTTGAAGACCGTTTTATTATCAAGGAAGACGTTTTTCTTGTCCATAGAGCGGTTAACTAATAGGAGTGCTAAGAGAAAAACATTGGAGTGCTACAAGAAAAGTGAGTGCATTTCCTTCAATTCCAACAAACTAGCCTATGTAGCTTTTTATATAAAGTGAAAGACAATAATTAATGAAAAATCGGTGATCTGCTGTATGTACCAGTTAGCTTCCAAATATCAAATGAGTTAAATTTACAAACAGTTGCGTAATTTGCTGACTGTAGCCTATAATACGGTAGGCCTATAACGCCGGACCGGTGAGGCCCTACCTCTCTGAGAGGGTGAGGGAGAGGTAAATAAATTTATTTCTTCTCATAGTTTAGATCTAAGATATGTAAAAAAGCAATGGTAAAATACACAACTGAATGCTTAAATAACACTCTAAAAACAAGTTTTGAGAGAGTTGAGTACATTTTTTGGATGGATACTTTGGAGTCTGAAGAAGACAATAAGATGTCTCAAACTTGCAAGCCAAAGGAAAAAAGTAACTGGAAATATTAGGGAAAAGTACAGAGACGGAAAGTTTTAAAATGAGCAGCAAGTAAAAGTAATACAAACATGTTAGAAAAAACTGATTGGAATTTGAATGTCTTGAATTTCTATTTCTTTTAACATAGAATTACAAATCAGATTCTAGTTTGAAGTTCATCATATTTAGCCCCAATCAAATTGTCATTGAATTGTGCCTCGACCAAACAAAAATCCTGTTAATTGATTTTATTGTCTTAATCGGTCCATTTGGGTGTTAGTAAGAGTAATCCATGTGGTTTTTCCCAACAAAATATCTGGAGGCATAACTTTGGGAGGCCTAAAAATCACGAAATTTTGGGACTTTTTTCAGTTTTTTTCACAATATCTCAGAAACCGATTTTTCTATCGATATTTGTATTCAATAACTTTTTTGCAGAAGAGCATAAAATTCTCTACAATTTTCATCCTCCTAAACTTTTCTGTATCTCTCTAATCGGAAGCGAGTTATAGTTCGTCAAAAATTGCTAATTTTTGTCAACTTTTGCGAAAAATCGCTTAATCTAGGTATTTTCTCTTTTACTTACTTTTTAAGCCGTCTATCGTATTATTTATCGTGATTAGGATGTTATCAAAGATAAAGTTGATACAATCACTAATGATTTAGTGGAAAGGGAAAAGTGCATTCAACGGTTGAAGTGATTGAATTTATAAGATTCGAGTTAGCTAAAAATTCTAACTACAATGATCCCGTAAATTTGGTAACGTATATTCTATAAATGAGTAAGGGGAAGTGTCATTAGCTAACCTTCCATTTTCATTAAAGGTTTCAAGGGGTTAAATGGAGCTTGACAGCATATGGGTAGCATTCCTAAGCGACGGCTCGAGCCCGCGCAGCTCTAGCTGCACACGTCTATAGCTTCAAGATTATATAGTAGAATAATCATATAGGACTCATATACATAACAAATTATGTATCTGTAGTTATATAAGACTAGATCTGAGACGGCTCGAGACGCGCAGCCACGAGCCCTCCATTGAGCTGCGCAGCTTATGCCGTCGCTTAGAAGTGCCAATTCCTTAGGGTTCTTATTGTGCTTCCCCACGTAACGTTCACCTACACAACTTTTTTCCAGAGAATAGACTTCTATTGTGTGTCTAACATTTTTATCATGTCAAACTTTTTCATTCACATAAACATGATTATATTATTGCAAACGATGATAAGTATCTGTACGCTTTGATGATATAGCTTTGATTTTGAATTCACCAATAGGGGGGCTCCAGTAAATGCTAGATTAATAAACAGGAATTATTCTGCGAATGTAGGGTGAAATGTGAATCAGAAAGAAGTCGGAGATAATAGGTTTCATGAATAAAGGTGAACTAACTAGGTGCGAGAAATGGACATTTAAAAATGAATGAAAAAAATAGAAATTAGAAGCTTTCTGGTTTAAAGATTGAAGAAAGTTGTGAATGACAGTGGCATAAGTCATGATAACGAGATCAATTTTGGTGTTACATTAGGTACTGTGCTCGTCCACAAAACAGGTGAAGTACCCGTATCTTTTGCTGTACAGCACTTCACCTGTTTTGTGGGCACGAGCCTGAGTGCATTAGAATACCTATTCACTTGACCAGTTATGAGTCGTGGTATCCTGTTATTTGGTGAGTGACGAGTGTGAGTTACTATACCCTATTCACGATCACTTGATACGAAATAAAAACTTTGCATTACTGGTAGCTATTATTGTTGGAGCTTGAGGAAAAGCCAAGAACTGTGATTGGCTACAGCTGTTCGACTGCGGCCGACCGTCGTATGAAGTAATACTTCCCTTTACCCGCACACACATAAATAGTTTGTTCATCTCGTCTCAAGTGATCGTGAATAAGGTATAGGGATGAGTGTGTATGAATTCAGCATTGGATGTTCAATTGATTTATATTTTTTATCCTTGATGACACCTAAATGCTATATTCAATCATTGGAAAAATTGGCAGCTGATTCAGTTCAACAAATACCTCGACTCCACTGATCAAGTGAATACTCTACCCAAGAAAATTATTTCATACTTTAGAACAATACCTAAGGATGCATTCTTGCAGGACCCTCAAGCGAGGCATTTCCATACTCTATACAAATCCTCAAATATAACAATTGGGTGAAAAAATTACATAATGAAGAACAAATTAGACATATGGATGATGAGATGGGTGTTTGAATTAAAGGGGTGAGCTGATAGACCTGATAAGCCATGGATTGCTCATAAGAGCTTTACTTGTTTCATGTACAATTTGAAGGAGGTAGAGGACCTTTATAACTTTGTTGTCTGATACCCTTTTTTAAAGGAATGAGAATTAAACCGTTAGGGGCAATTTAGAATTAAACATGCCAGGAGATATTCATTTTTACATGAATTCAATTGTATTGTGTATACATTTAGTTATAAATACCAATTTTCTCACCAATCTATCTATACGCTATATCAATCTAATATTAAAAACGGTAATATCACAAACGGTGTATTACAAACGGTTGTTTGAAATATCATAATAACTATTGCTATAAATTTTTCAAACATTTCATCAACATTCTGCATTCAGTATAGAATAACTACAAGTCATTTAATCAATTAAGTTTCTTACTTGTGTAATTTATAGTGGGCTATAATGAATTTTATTCAACTTGATATGATTAAAATCAAGAATCCAAGCATAAATACTATGTTATCTATTTGTAATTGGATGAAGCAATCTAATCTAACCACACACCTCGTTCTTTTTCTGCCGTTCTCCTCTGGAACCCCTGAGGTGAAGCTGACTGCCTACAATACAACAAATGACTATTTCTCATTTTTCATCCATTAAAAGCCTCTATGTTGTCTCTTTCGATGTATGAACATCGTGTCAAGACCCTTATCACGATAAATAATACGATAGACGGCTTAAAAAGAAGTAAAAAGAGAAAAATACCTAGATTAAGCGATTTTTCGCAAAGTTGACAAAAATTAGCAATTTTTGACGAACTATAACTCGCTTCCGATTAGAGATACAAAAAAGTTTAGAGGATGAAAATTGTAGAAATTTTATGCTCTTTCAAAAGTATTGAATACAAATATCGATAGAAAAATCGGTTTCTGAGATATTGTGAAAAAACTGAAAAAGTCCCAAAATTTCGTGATTTTTAGGCTCCCAAAAGTTATGCCTCCGGATATTTTGGTGGAAAACCATGGATTACTCTTACTAACACCCAAATGGACCGATTAAGACAATAAAATCAATTAACAGGATTTTTTTTGGACGAGAGTACTATTTGATTGGGCTAATTGTAATTATTATTAATTTTGTATTGGATATTAATTATATTGTAATATCGTAATGTTTAACAATAAAAAATATAGTATTTCTGTCTTATTTCTTCTAAAGAATAGCAACTTGAACTATTGCTATTACGCTTGGCTAGGCCCATATTGCCGCCATCTTGTTTTGTACATTAAGGTCTGAGAATTGATAGATGGTTATGGAATTATGTACATTTTTTCGTCATACTAGACTGAGAAGGATTTATTAAAACCTCAAACAACTGAAAGCATTAACTGAAGCCAACACAACACTAGCACAAACGCACACTGAACTGTCATGGCGGCTTGTTCGACTCGTTTATTCGTTTATCTACAGGCGTATCAAAAAGTTCCTGTTTCAGTTTTACAATCTAAATCGAAATGGCTATTTCAAAACTAAATTTTAGGATTGTATCGAAAAACTCTCATTATGATACAGTTGTCACTTTACGACACTGTTCCAGAATTCATTCCGTGTTCCATTTGACCATTTCCCAACAGGCTGATAAACAATCAACACAGCGGTCGAATCTTCTAACCTAAAAATTTCGACAAGTGATAATACTTCATCTTACCGGTATTTGTTCATCAATATTTCAGTTTACGTATTTGAATAGTCTAAAGTTTAGATAGTTTAATATATCTTCAAGTTTATAATATCTTAACTTCTATTATAAATTGCTTAATAACTTGTCTCAAAGGATGACATTGAGAATGAAATTCTTCCAACTCCAGAAGGCAAATTAGCTTTATACGGTATGTAGAACGTTTTTACTATTAATTTGGGCCTATATTTTGAAGATAATTAGTCTATTTTGGATGTTAAAACAACTAAATTGTAACATGAGTTATGAATAGAGGCCTACGGTAGGCTAGACTGTTTTTGTTTTTGAACTGACAATAAATTCACACTAAGAGCGAATGTTTATTGAGAAAATTCTATGTTTCTTCACTAACTTCTTGTTTTAAATGATTAGTTACAAATCAATGTTACTTGTCTAGTTGAAAACATTTTCTGTAAAACGCAGACAAGTTTGTTGAGCTCGAAAATTAACGGGAATGGAATAAGCTAAAAACTTTATTTAAGATTTAAGTTGAAAAACAAATGTAGCCTGTTTCATTCACCTCCTTGCCTAAATTTGAGTCAATTTTTAATTTTGCAGAATAATAATTCTATCTATTCATTGGTTTCAAGATTTTCATTTAGCCTTCTCATGTACTATAGATTTGAATTGATAACTGGATGTGAGTGAGTTCAATAGTTATTTGTGTATCAGTGCGCAAAGTGTGATTTTGCTGCATCAAGAGAAACAGTTTATGCACGAACCGCAGGCGAGTGCGGAATGGTTTTTGAGTGCAGCAAAGGTACTTTGTGCCCATATTACACATTTAATTTTTTCTACAGTTACCATATTGAATGTGAAAAGTTGAAATTAAAATCGTCCTATCTCAGAAATTTATCATTGAATCCTGACAAACCAGGCACCATTTTATTCACTATTGAAAGCTCTAAATTTTTGTAATGGTACAGAAGTTTATTCAACCTTACTTTTGATAGTAAATTCAATATTAATATATCAGTTATCCGCCATTTCGAAAATTTCTACTATTTTGAGGACTAACCACTTATACTTGAACCTGCCAAATTTCATTACAATATTTAATTTTTAATTTTAAATTTAATTTTTGATTTTGAATTTTAAATTTTAAATTTTAAATTTTAAATTTTAAATTTTAAATTTTAAATTTTAAATTTTAAATTTTAAATTTTAAATTTTAAATTTTAAATTTTAAATTTTAAATTTTAAATTTTAAATTTTAAATTTTAAATTTTAAATTTTAAATTTTAAGTTTTAAATTTTAAATTTTAAATTTTAAATTTTAAATTTTAAATTTTAAATTTTAAATTTTAAATTTTAAATTTTAAATTTTAAATTTTAAATTTTAAATTTTAAATTTTAAATTTTAAATTTTAAATTTTAAATTTTAAATTTTAAATTTTAAATTTTAAATTTTAAATTTTAAATTTTAAATTTTAAATTTTAAATTTTAAATTTTAAATTTTAAATTTTAAATTTAATTTTAAATTTTAAATTTTAAATTTTAAATTTTAAATTTTAAATTTTAAATTTTAAATTTTAAATTTTAAATTTTAAATTTTAAATTTTAAATTTTAAATTTTAAATTTTAAATTTTAAATTTTAAATTTTAAATTTTTAAATATTTTAAATTTTAAATTTTAAATTTTAAATTTTAAATTTTAAATTTTAAATTTTAAAATTTTTAAATTTTAAATTTAATTTTAAATTTTAAATTTTAAATTTTAAATTTTAAATTTTAAATTTTAATTTTTAAATTTTAAATTTTTAAATTTTAAATTTTAAATTTTAAATTTTTAAATTTTAAATTTTAAATTTTAAATTTTAAATTTTAAATTTAATTTAAATTTTAAATTTTAAATTTTAAATTTTAAATTTTAAATTTTAAATTTTAAATTTAAATTTTAAATTTTAAATTTTAAATTTTAAATTTTTAAATTTTAAATTTTAAATTTTAAATTTTTAAATTTTAAATTTTAAATTTTTAAATTTTAAATTTTAAATTTTAAATTTAAATTTTTAAATTTTAAATTTTTTAATTTAATTTTAAATTTTAAATTCTAAATTTTAAATTTTAAATTTTAAATTTTAAATTTTAAATTTAAATTTAAATTTAAATTTTAAATTTTAAATTTTAAATTTTAAATTTTTAAATTTTAAATTTTAAATTTTAAATTTTAAATTTTAAATTTTAAATTTTAAATTTTAAATTTTAAATTTTAAATTTTAAATTTAAATTTTAAATTTTAAATTTAAATTTTAAATTTTAAATTTCAAATTTTAAATTTTAAATTTTAAATTTTTAAATTTTAAATTTTAAATTTTAAATTTTAAATTTTTAAATTTTAAATTTTAAATTTTAAATTTTAAATTTTAAATTTTAAATTTTAAATTTTAAATTTTAAATTTTAAATTTTAAATTTTAAATTTTAAATTTTAAATTTTAAATTTTAAATTTTAAATTTTAAATTTAAATTTTAAATTTTAAATTTTAAATTTTAAATTTTAAATTTTAAATTTTAAATTTTAAATTTTAAATTTTAAATTTTAAATTTTAAATTTTAAATTTTAAATTTTAAATTTTAAATTTTAAATTTTAAATTTTAATTTTAAATTTAATTTTAAATTTTAAATTTTAAATTTTTAAATTTTTTAAATTTTAAATTTTAAATTTTAAATTTTAAATTTTAAATTTTAATTTTAAATTTTAAATTTTAAATTTTAAATTTTAAATTTTAAATTTTAAATTTTAAATTTTAAATTTTAAATTTTAAATTTTAATTTAAATTTTAAATTTTAAATTTTAAATTTTAAGTTTTTAAGTTTTAAATTTTAAATTTTAAATTTTATTTCAATTAAATTTAAATCCCTAAAAATCATCGCTTCGCTCGCTGCTCCTTGTGCTCTAACTTACATCTCACTCACGTGCGTTAAAGGCTCTCATTATACAACCCCGTTGCATAAACTACTATTATACGTCGGAGTTCGGAAAGACAGCTGAAGGCTAGAATTTTTTCAGTGCTGTAATTATCATCGTTGATGATGACCAATGCTGTAATAATCATCAAAATGATTATTCCCGCATTCAGAACAGCTGATCTTTTGATTTCTCCTGTAAACGGCTTAATTTTCCAAACGCAAATCTAGCTTGGAAAGTTGTCTATTACTGCCTCTGAGTATGGCGAAAAATCCTTAAATATAGCCACTACTGGTGCTTTCACCCTTGAGAGATTAGTTAACTCAATAGTTACTGAGTTAACAGATAGTGAGTAAACACTTAGGCCTATAAGTTGATAGAATTGTGAAGACGGATGAATTTAAAAATCAAATGGATTAAAAATTTTACAAATGAACAATTATTTTATGGAAAGGTATTATTAGTTATTGGAAACAATAGCAAAAAAACATCCATCCATCGAACCCTATTGTTTCCATTTAAAGGTCTTTCCACAACGTTTTTTCTGCCGGTTCAGTCGACTAGACTTGCCTGACTAGGAAAACTAGCTCGAATCTCATCCGCTTTTCAAATGCAATTGCTTGTTTGAAATTAAGAGCTGTTTCAAGAGCTCTAGTTTGATGTGCTTTTCAGCTGGAACGGAAGAAACTTGTGAGGAAGAGAGAAATACATCCCTCTTCATTCGCTTCCATTCTCTTCATCCTCTATCCTCACCTCTTCCTCCATCACTTCTTTCCTTTTACTAATTTTCCCCTCCCTTACCTCATTATTCTTCAAATTCTCCTCACTATCCCTTCCATACTCCTCTTTTCATCACCTCATTCTTTTTGAATTATTTCTTCTTCTCATTACTTGCTTTGCTCAGTACTCTCTTCTTTCACCTTCTCTTCAACTGCTCTTCACTTACTTTGTCTTGCGCCCTCTCGCTTCTCTGCCTCGTCAGTTTTCCTGCTATTTCTCATCCATTTCCTTGAAAGTTTCTTTCGAAGTAAGCTAGTGTAATACGCTTTTTCTCCATCCTTCTTATCCATTTCATCTTTCTCCAATTCTATATCACCGATTCCACTTTGTATATATCCTATATGCTATCACTCTTTTCTCCCAGCATTCTCGAATTTCACGGTCTCCTATTCCCTTTTCTTTGCATCATTATTCTCTCTTCGTCTCCCTCGACCTTTAATAAGTTACAGAATATTCCAAATATTTAACCCGATAAATATAACGTAGAAAATAAGGAATTTAAAAAATATATATTAGGTAGCCTACAGAACTTGAAAAGAAGAAACGGGAATTCGGGAATAAACTGTGATTGAAATGAGTAAGAGGCTGAAGAAAAGAAGTCGAGTGATTGAGGGAGCAAAGAAAGAGAATTGTGGAGCTGAAGAAGTGAGGCAATGAATGCTTGTGAGTAGATGAGGTGAACAGGTGTTGTGAGTAGCCTCAGAGCAGACGAGGGCTGAGCGCCCAAGTTGGTCGTCTCAAGTTGCACTAATTAAGTTTGGAAGGTTTGGCAGTTGTTGCAAGCCTATACCTCATTACATGTGATGATGGTGCTGACTCCAGTCTTGTTTGGAAGAGTCTTGAAATGAATCGTCTTAAGAGAATCTTGTAGGCGGTTTTCACCCCTTTATAATAATTGTAGTTCGTTACAGATTATATAAATAATTGAATTATGAGTAGAAAGTGAATTTGGATGTGGGTTTTGCTATTATGGTAGTAATCAAAAGGAGAAACGTGAAGTTGAGTATAAACACTGTGGACTGCTCTTGAATAAGTGACCAGTATTTGGTCAAGTACAAATTGGCAAGGTGGAACCTCTAAGGTTCTCTCCACCAATAGATGCCTTGAGAATATTTTCTAAAAGTAGCAAGAATATTATTATCCATTGTGGTCTTATTGTGCAATATTTTCTCGTTAATATCGTCAGAACTATGGAGTGTATGATCTTACACATATTTGACATTGACTGTGTCACTTTTGATTGGTCAGCTCGGTCAATACCGCCATAGTTCTGCTAACTCTCATAGGATTCACACTGAAATTATATGTTTCTCTGGAATACTAACTTCTCTCCCAGAATTGCCTCTGCCAGTTTTAATTTTTACATTTAAAAGCTTTTAAATCAAAATCGAAAGTGAAGAAACTATTCTAAATGCTGGGAGGGTTATTTCTTAGGATATTTCTATTACAAGAAGTTTGGAAAAACAAGTTAAATCGTTCATATAAGCCTGTTATCCACACCATTATTCAAAAGCTTGGCAAAAATACGGCTACTGGCGGAAAAAAATTTCATCTCAACAAAATGTAATGAACCGCTTCACACCAGTGGCCACACTATGATTATACAGGCTCTTTATTCAGAACTATCCAATAATCTTGATAAACTGGAAATCAACTCATATATTGAAATGAAACTATTAATTAAACAATCTTAATCATGCTGATGATTTCTGAATAACCTCACCCTCTTTCATTCACATCTTGTATGCGTGGATAACTTGGGAATGAGCTTGTTGACTGCATGTCTGCTGTGGTGAAAATGAATGAATTTTAATTGATAATTAATCAATTTTGAACCTTATGTGATAAAGTTTTGCAGTTGAGGTTGAAAATCTGAATCACACAAGGATGAAGCTTCATAGTTATGTACAAATTTTTTTTTTTTTTTTTTTTTTTTTTGAAGTCAACTGGAAATAATTGATCAATAATAATGAACAATACTACAAGAACCCTTAATATCTAAGATGTAAGTCTTTTCAGTAATAGAATAGTCGACACAAGCATATGGACTCGAAAGGACTCGACTCAAGTCCGTCCTGACTTGTACAACCAGTAGCCTAACCAGCTTTTACTAAGCAAGAGTGGATTCAAAGCAGAGCCCGTTTACTTAGCTAAGTTGAGACCACCACACTTGATTCGAGCCAACAGTTTTTGGAAGTTGATGATCGGAGACATGCATCGCTGTGTGACAGGAAATAGAGGACTGTTAGTTCAACGAGGCTAGTCAAATAGGTTGATCGTAATCAAGTGTGGGTTTGATGAAGCTTATTTGTTAGTGTTTTCCAAGGTGGAAGCCTGATTCGATGCGTAATTTGAATGTAGTGTAAGCTTTTCTCATAGTAGTTGCGGAAGCGTTTACTGTTTAATACACTATTCGCAGACTTTTGATTTGGTTTGCAAACATAACAAAAATTTCAACCTGAAAGCTTATTTCACTTTATTCATCAATTTTATTTTTTTATTTTATTTATAAATAATTGGAAGAAATCAAGCTTTCCAATAAGGCTCATGGAAAAAGCCTATAGAATTTCTCAGTAATTAGTGTCCTTGAGTTGTGGAGAAAAATAAAATCATTGCATAAACTCGAGGGTTTTATAATTATTTATTGATTAAGCCTTAATAACAAAGTGAACATTGAAAATATGACTATAGCTGATTCGATGAATTGAAAAAGTGAGTACCTCTTTCTATATCTCAATACCAGTATAACATGTTTTAAGTCTTGGAAGCTATGTAAATTGAAATATGTTTTGCTCTTAAAGAAATGAAGACGATGGTGCTCTTCTTCAAAATTGAAGGAGATTGGCTGTTTTTCAGATCATGGAATTAACATCAGTGTATAATTTATAACAACATATATCCATAACAATCGTATCCATATTCGTATTTCAGGTATCATTCACAATATTACATTTCCACTGGCCACTCACCAATCCAATATTATACAGTGTGTACAGTGCGGTTCATCCGTGTGTGTTTCATAATACTATTCAATATAATACCTCTCAACTGTGATATCAAACCAAAGATACCGTACCCACCTCGGTATTGAATATACTGTGCAATTCCAGATTAATTACACAGAGCACCAGAGACCTCCTTCCCAGTCCCCGTAGAAGACCTCTTCACCCCCTACCTGTCTAGCACCCCCCAGGTAAAACCTTGGGTTCTATCAAGGTGTTCCCATCCCAAACCAACCAATCCGAAATACCATGACGTGCACTGGAGATGTTCGTTAATCCTACAAAATAGTTGAATCAACTAGTTTCTGGCTAATTCAACAAAATATACTTGAGTCAACTAGTTTCTGGTTGATTCAACCTTGGATCCATTTAAAAGCAACTATGGAATACTGCAATGTGATCACATCAATCTCAACGTAGTCTATAAGATTCATCTAAACTATCTCACTGTTGATAGAAAATAATAAATGATAGAAAGGAATAGTTTGTTTGAAGAACTAATAATTATTTGTCACCAGGATATTGTGAACATTTTTCTACTCGTATGAAGCGTGGCCATTAGAAGGGTTATGAACTAGAGTATGAGATAGGATATTCTATTCTTCTTGGTTGAATATTATCATAGGCCTTATATTATGGATGTTTTTTGTATTATTTGCAGCGGTAGTCAAAAAAATTGAAATGCTGGCACACAGAAACAGCCCTATCAAGGAATATTCCAGTCAATTTATCGGGATACTTGGCCTATCAAGCCATTAGCCAGTGATGAACGAAATCGCCAACGAAAAATCATCATTTTTTTCGCACATTATTTGTATTAGGCATTGATTGAATTTGTACTAGCTTCAAGAATATATTAGACAGCAACTAACAAATTATTACCCCTATCATCACCAACACCAGCTTAGAGCTCATATAGTGGTACAAAAAATGGAAGATTGGCATATTATTTTATGAAGATGCCCAATTCCTAATTTGTATCCCATCTCGTCAACATCAATCAATCAAAATTGTTTTTACTAAAACATCAACAACTTAATAATTCACTCAATTCATCCTCTGAGTTTCTAATCACGATTATGCTTGCTGTATATTAGCATAGACTTATCCAGATCTAGTTCCAAACTATCAAAATTGGACGCTCATTGCTATGGTCTATCCAAGAAAAGAAGACTCTCTGGCAAAATGAGGAAATGACTCCAGCTCGGTCTATATTGGTTCAAAAATTATTGATCTGGTCTCAATAGTGGGAAACATTTTGATCTACAATTTGTGACCAAATCAATTATTTTTGAACCAATATTTTTCGAGCTGAAGGCATTTTCTCATCTTGCCAGGGGTTCTTCTTTGCTTGGACAGACTATAGGTGAGCATATTCACCATTATTGAGGTAAATGCAATAATGAAGTTATACTAGATAGTAATATCTGTTACAAACTGTTTTTATGAAATTTTTAACTTAAATTTAAGTTAACGCCGGTTAGTTACTTGGATGCAACGTCAACGATAATCATCACCAAGTATCGAGTTGCATAATTTGCAAACCCACCAAGCTGTACGTGACGGATGAATGAGGGCGTTTTGGGGGGTATAAGGGAGAAATCGAAACTTCTCCCTCCCCCCCAAGTGGTCACAGATGGTCAGCTACAGGTGCAAACCAACTAGTTCCCTCTCAAACCCTCCTCCACCCCATCATAACAGGGTTTGGTTTTGGGCTCCATTATGGTGCTCAGTCTAGGTTAGTTAGAGCGTAAGTTTTGATAAGGGATTTAATAGAATGGGATAGATTGCATCTGTGTGCACTGCACAGACTTTATAAGGGAAATACAAGGAGAATATTATCATAGGATAATATACTCCTTTCTTAGGATATCAGTTTCAATCAAATTTGAAGTAATTAGTTTTCTTCCATTGAATGGGGGGAACAGAGCAAATTGAGTTCAGATGCGATGTGGAAGAAAGTGCGAGAAATCAAGCTTATAGATTCGAACATGAGAAGTCCACAGCATGAAAGGCAGAATAGGAGAGTGATAATATTGATAAGTTGCAGTACCTAGAAAAGTGAGAAAGGAAATGAAAGGGAAAATGGGAAGAGCAGAGTGAATAATAAGCGAAGCAGAGAAAAATAATGAAAAACAGAGAAAGGAAACATAGGGGGGAGAAGAGCAGGAAGGAGAGAATCATGAAGAGGAGACGAGGCCAAAGGAAAAGAAACAATAACAAATAAATGTTATGACTTTTAATAATGGTTGTCACCATCATCATCAATAATGTAAAATGATAGAAAACGAAGAGTAGGAAATTGGTGAAAGTAGAAGTTGTTTTCTGAAGAATAAAAATGAATGCGAAAATTCTCAAAATCAATAGCAATATCCTATCATACAATAGTTGGATTACGTATGTCTTTCTTCTCCTTCTTCATCCAACCCATTTGTGTCTGTTAAGGCGTTAGGTGTATGTGTGTCATTCAAAATTTTTAAAGTTCTTGAACATTCTTATTTGTTGTTCTTTCATTAGATCTATATAGTGATCAGTGAACTTTTATCAAAATGAATAATATTCTAAAGTGAGAAGTGTTTTTCAAAGTTCAAATTGTAATTTAAACTCTCATCTCTCATTCACCATGAACAAATTATCATTCACTCACTCATTATCACCTTTGCTTGAAATATTTGCAATTTAAAGTAATTCAAAGTAGCAATTATGACAATAAATAATGATATCAATTGAACAGAGAACTGCAACTTTGAGACTCTTTAGTATGAATTTATTACCTTAATTAATCTCTTTTGATCCTGAAACCCTGTTCATCAATGAAACCAAAAATCAGTTCAGCCTGAATAATAGAAAAAAATCGAAATTTTATGTGATCGAATCAATGACCAATAACACTAATGAAATGAATGGGAAAGGAGCTTAGGGTTGGAACTTGATTCTAGTATATACTAGCCGGCAGGCTTTCTTCGCTCGCCTTCTCTGCCTAGCCAGGGGGCTCCGCACTGGCAATATCAGCAGTGTCAGTGAGTCAAACAGGCTCGCTTCGCTCGCCTGCAATTTCCTTTCGAAAGGATTTGCTTTGATGATCATATCAATCAACATGGTTCTTTTCAGTAATCGTTCTGAATTAGTTGTTCTATTACCTCAGCTCAACCTAGGTATATGATTTGAACGTATTAAGTTCAGTAGTTTCCGTGAAATAAACAATAGTGCAGATTCCAAACATTGGAAAACCTTATTACCGGCGTAACCTCTGAAGGGTTTCGGAATTTATTGAACACAACATTTCTAGACAAAGCGTAACCTTGAAAATTATATCAGACATAGTTTGAAACTTGATTCAATAATCTTCAAAATAAGTTCATCTAGTATAATCTCCCTGAACCAGTGAATTTACAGTAAGGATTGGTCGTATCAAGGCGGAAGATATGCAACCCGCAATACATCTACAATTTTGAAAAAAATTATTACTGGCGTAATCTTGAACGGATTTCAAAAATATTTTAACGGAAAATTTCTAGAAATGATCTCAACCTGCCCACAATAATATCAACATTCTCTACCGATTGATTCTCGAAAAAATTAAATAAACACCGAAAAGCTATAGAAAAACTCAAATATTTGGCGCATCCTTATAAATTTTCAAAAATTCTGTTTCATTACGCGTCTAACGGTCCAACTGAACATGCCTGCCAAATTTAAACGCATTCGGTTCAGTTGTTTTTTCAGTTCTGCTGATGAGTGAGTGAGTGATTGATGCCGTGAATGCATGCCATTTCGCTCTTATAGAATGATATTGATGTCTATATCAGTTGCAACACATGCCAAAAACTTTCAAATCAAACAAACACATTACGTAATTAAAGAAAAAAACAGTATTTTGCGAGACAGAACACTGTGTCCATTCAATTGCTCCAGGCATCTATCCGAAAGAGATCGATAAAACAATTATACAAATTGTTCACACTGCAAAAATCCTACAAATTACAGGAGTCATAATTAAGCACATCAATTATCGAGCCAATTAACAAATAACTGCTGAAAAACACATAATAAATTCCTGTGGGATACATCACGGGAAATTTCCAGCTGCCGACTACAATGAAAAAGATAAGAGCGAAATTATAAATAACCCTAGTTTGATGAATACGTTTAGATTGGTCATCATCGGAGGGAAAATAATCATTTTATAGTTTGATTTTTTGGAGACTTTTTTATTATGACTCTATAATTAGAAAACTTCGAAACCGATTCCGGGTTTACTTATTTCAAACGTAGTGAACTGTTTTCAATCCAATAAGGAATTGTGAATTTCAATTACATCGAGAGACTTGCAATTTAATTACTTGAAAAATGTTGATGAGAATGATATAGATGGTTCAATTGGTCACATACTGTGAACAAAAAGAGGTAAATTCTAATGAATCATCTCATTGCTTCGGGAAGTAGAGTATTCAGTATGCTTTTTGGTGGCTGTGTTTATTCCAGCATATTATCATTGCCAACTTTTCCCAGTTGAAGCCATATCAGAGCAGACTTTTGAAGCTCGAAGCTAATAAAAAATGTGTCAGAACGAGTGAAGGAAGCTATAAAACACAGAGCATCTACTGCACAGAGAGCAGACACAGGAAAGCTAAGTGTCGTAAGGAAGTCAAAATTGCTGCGAAGAAGAAAAAGTTGCGGAGAAGAAGCAGAAAGAAGATGAAGTTAGCCGTACTGAAGTTGGCAGCCTGCTATGTAAACTTCTTCGTATATTGTTTACATACATCGAAGAATTGTCGGTCGCTCCACTGAGTCGTTCGGGGCGTGGTATTCGAGTTTGCGGTCAATCTTTAAAAGTAAATTATTGTTTTTCTAAAAGTGTAAAACTGGAGCATTGTTCAATACTTTGGTACTACTGTACTCAATTAGAAATCCAGTAGATACTTGATAGTTAGTTCAATTCTTTTCTTCCTATCTTACCATATCAACTGTTGTCTCAATTAAGTGGTAGATTTGAGATGGAATTATCATTTTTGAAAGTTATCTTTAGAAGTAAGAATTTCTCTTTGATATTCATATTCTTAACTCTCGCGGTAGGCTTACTGTTCTAAACATAAAAATGTTTCAACTATGAAAATTCACAAAATTTCGACTCAAAAATAACGTGTGTTACGCACAATTGGTCACTTAGATTATAATAGCACCACTCCAGTTTCATTGAAATTTTCCATAAATAAAGCATTTCCAGGCTTATGATTATTGTTATTTCAGTACAGACACATACGAAAGCTGTTTTTCGTTCTATTCAGAAATCTTACTTATAACACTTAGCGAAACAAGCTATTTTTAAGACAATATATCACAGCGAAAGCGATTCCTGACACAGCATTCTCCCACGCAGATTCTGATGGATTAATTCTGAGAGCGAATATTTCCCGGCCATTTGATCCACCTGTGAAATTCCCCGATGATTTCCAGTGGAAAACGGTCGGCGTCTCCGGAGTGGAAAACTTTCTTCGCCCTGTTCCTTTGATAACCTATAAAACTGTTATGGAAGCTCCGACATCAAAAGTTATCACAAGGTTGTCGAAAGTGAGGTAGGAGGTGGAAGAAAAGTTCCAGAGAAGTGATAAGAAAGGTACAAGTCGGAATATGAAAGCTTTCGTCAAAATTTATGGACTCTTAAGTTCAAAATATGAAATCTATCGACAATATTCATGAACTCCAAAGATAAAAATATGAAATCTATGGACAATATTTATCAATTCTCAAAGTCAAAATATGAAATCTATCGACAATACTCATGAATTCTTAAGGTTTCAACATCAGAAAATTTTGGAACCTTTTATCCACAATGTATGGTTTAGAGTTCCTTCCATGATCCCTAATTTCTTTCAATATTATTTGTAGTCATCACATTGGAATATTATCTTTTGAGTGTTTTCAATCCACGACGCTAATTTTTCATTAAACTCATTCTTGTGATAAACTTGTCAGCAACAAAAACATCTCAAAGGGGTCATTTTTATTGAGATTGTTAATCCATATAATAATAATGGTTGACAATGGAATCAAAGTCACTCAATGATCTCAAAATTTGACTTGAAAATCATCAGATATACAGTTTGTTCAGAAGGCCTACGAATTTTTCTCTCCAACAATCTCCCATTACTCACCAAGTGACACTTGACACCTAAAATTGCAGCACAAGTCTATTTCAATCACTTTCTCTTTGTTCCATCTACTCAGTAAGCTAAGACAAGGGCTTCAACCCTCTTCAAAGAAGCTGAGTTGGAACGCGCCCTAATAACGTCAAAGTAACGCACTGGAAAAGTGTCAATAGACATTTGAATGAGTCTACACAACTTGTGACTCTGCAATATTGGGACTCAGTTTGAAACTGCCAGTGAACTTCAAGTCAAAATCAGGCGCTTTGTCCTACAATAATGATAATAATCCTCAACAATTCACCTCGTTTCACCCCTAAACCACGCTTTGTTGTCAGTGGTATGTGGCCCAAATCTCTCACCGTTTGCTCCTGTGCAACATTATGTTGTGGCACAGTTAATCCATACCCGTTATTTCATCCTGCTAATCCTTCTTAATCCTGCAGTTAATTTGTCGTGCGCTATCACTAGTCCCGACCAATCAGCTCAGCATCCACTATGGCGGGATCATGATAGTGCAAAGATAAGACACGTATGTTGGTTTTTGGAGGGATTATTCTATACTAAACTTATCATGATATTGATGAAAACAGCTGGAAGCATAGGGATTATCGACTGCGTATCAATCACAATTTGATTAGTTTTCTCATCTTCGCTGCATCACCTTGGAGTTGAGAGATCTCGGGTATTAAATTGGTGAGAATATTATTCTAAGAGCTTTGTTACAGACTATTTTCACCTTGTTAACTAGGATTTATGTAGAGTGATATGATATAATATAATCATTGTAATGCAAAGTATTTATATATACTATAGGAGAATCCAAAACCATAATATCTTATACAGAAGATAGTTTTCTTGAAGATTAGCCTTTTCTTTTGAATGATACAAATAAACATCTCAATTGCACTTATCAGGCCCAACACTAGATTGAATACCTAGTTTGTTGTAACTGTTTACAGTATAATGATTTCTGCCTATACACAAGACCATCATCTTCAATCAAATTGGTCATTGTTTGGCTAAATAAATCTCAACTGTTGAATAGGCCTACTCGACGGAATTTAATATCGTACAAAACCTTTAAATCACCCACTATGGAAAGGAAAATCCCATGGTCTAGCTCTAGCTCGAATATAGCTTATGTTCAGTTTTGGAACTTTATATTCTTTGATAGCCGGCAGGCTCACTTCGCTCGCCTTCTTCGCCTAGCGGAGCACCCTGGACCCCCGGCAGTATCAGAGGTGTCGATGAGTCAAATAGGCTCGCTTCGCTCGCAATTTCCTTTCGAAAGGATCTGCTTTAATAATCATACTACTTAAAAGGGTTTTTCCTTTTCCCCAGTAATCGTTTTGAATTAGTTGTTTTATTATCTCAGCTCAACCTGGGTATATGATTTGAACGTATTGAGTTCAGTAGTTTCCGCGAAATAAACAAAAGTGCAGATTCCAAACATTGGAGAACCTTATTTCAGGCGAAACCTCCGAAAGGTTTCGAAATTTTTTGAATACTAGACCTAATCTGGACCTATTTACCAAATTTCAACATATTCTGCCAATTAGTTCTCGAAATATTAAAGATAAACTCCGAAAGTTCAAAAAAATAGTGGAATGCTAATATTGAGCGTGAGCTTGGGAACTATATCCGATATAGTTTGAAACTTGATTCAATATCTTCTAAATTAGATCATCTACAAATTCTACAATCTCGCTGAACCAATGAATTCACAGTAAGGATTGGTCATATCAAGGCGGAAGATATGCAACCCGCTATACATCTACAATTTTGAAAAACTGATTACTGGCGTAATATTGAACGGATTTCAAAAATATTTCAACACAACATTTCTAGACCTCATCTGAACCTGCCCACCAAATATCAACATTTTTACAGATTTGTTCTCGAAAAAATTAAGAAAACACCGAAAAACTATAGAAAAACTCAAATATTTGGCGTATCCTTAAGTTTTGAAAATCATTTCTTAGTACGCGTTCAACTGAACATGCCTGCCAAATTTGAACGCATTCGCCTCGGTAGTTTTTTATTTCTTCTGATGAGTTAGTGAGTGAGTGAATGAATGAATGAGTATTATTTCGCTATAGATTAATATCACTCTCTTTGATCATCAAACCTAATTATCGAGTGATAAAATTTTATATTCAGGAAATGTTATTTTCACTCACTTCAAATGAATGAAAACTGGAAGAACAATGAGTTTCGTTTAATCATAATTATTATAAATGTTGAGTTCATGTTAGTTTGAAATGTTCCTAAGAAATTGAAAAAGTTCACATTCAGAATCGTTGAAGTTTCACATTATTAGTATCCTTTAACTATTTTTCCGGGGAGTTGCTAGTCTCCTACGGGGCGCCTCCCCAGGTGGCGGATAGGGGAATGCTCACCAGATATGGTGGGTACCGAGGAAATAAAATACCCGGGGCGGACCAAAACTAGCACATGTAGTGTCTGTCTCAGATTGAGCGGCTACAACCGAATGATTGTCGGTATAAACAATCCATTTCTTGCAGTCCAACAGCTTCGGGTGGAGGAGATTGGAAGAAACAGGGCACTCTTTTGTCCATAGAGTAAGAAATTGCTCTTAAAGGCGGATGAATCATATGTGATGAACGGCATAAGGATGAGGAAGGACACCGGACACCGCCTCATTAAAGATCCTTTATGGATAGTCCTAGTAAAATCAAAATGGCTATGCTTGCATCTAAATTAGAATCCGGAGTAAGTCCCTCAATCGGATCTCCGGGAGGGACAGTTACAAGCAGAGACGTTAAATCAGTTAACATCAGTGAAAGAATAAGAATAGCAACTTGGAATGTTAAAACAATGAGTCAGCAAGGTAAAATCCACAACACAATTCAGGAGATGAAAAGATTGAAGATTGATATCCTTGGTGTAAGTGAAATGAGATGGCCAGACTCTGGGGATATCTACATTGATGATTTTAGAGTGCTTTATTCGGGTAGTGCAGATGGAAGACATGAACATGGTGTGGGTATCATATTGAGTAATGAAGTGGCCAAATGCGTAAAAACCTTTACACCTGTATCAGAAAGAGTGGTACTTACTCAAATGAAAGCAAGCCCAGTTGATATTAATATTATTCAAATATATGCACCCACACTTAATAAAGAAGATGAGGAAGTGGAGAATATGTACATAACACTCAATAACATATTACAAGGGCTGAGGAAACATGAAATTAATATTGTAATGGGTGACTTTAATTCAAAATTAGGAGAAGGCCGTACGTCAGATGTTGTTGGACCATTTGGATTGGGAGACAGAAACAAAAGAGGTGATATGCTTGAGGAGTTTGCTTCATCAAACAATTTTATAGTGATGAACACTTGGTTCAAACTACCACCAAGAAGATTGTATACCTGGAAGTCACCTATGGATAAACCGACAAATGTGGTCAGAAATCAAATTGACTTCCTGTTACTTAATAAGAGATTCAGAAATAGTTGCCTGTCCCTCAAAACTTATCCAGGAGCTGACATAGGATCTGATCATTGTCCCTTGATAGGTACATTCAAATTGAAATTTAAAAAGGTCCAGAAAAAGAAAATGCTAAACTATGACTTACAAAAATTGAATGTCCCATTTGTTAAGGAAGCAGCATCAAGAATGCTCCATGCACAAATCCAACAAAATGATTGTGATAATGTTGACCCGGAACTCAAAAAAATTCAGAAAGCTGTAGAATCTGTTAAAAAAGAGCTATTGAAGCCAGAGAGGATCAAGAAGAAATCTTGGATGACAACTGAAATTTTGGACTTGATGGAGAAAAGAAGGTTGAATGAAGGAAATGCAACAGAATATAAACGAATACAATACATTATAAGAAAGGAAATTAGAATGGCAAAAGAAAGGGATATACTAGAAAAATGCTGTGATATCGAATACCATCAAAGCAAGCATGATGATTTCAATGTTCACAAGAAAGTTCGCGAAGTAATAGGAGAATACAATAGAAAGAACTGTTCTGGTAAATGAAACAGGAGATACTGTCATTGATACTGATAAGAAGAAGGAGCTATGGAAATCATATCTGGAGAAACTTTTCCATGATGTTAGGGAAGAACATGATACACTTGTAGGAGAAGGGCCAGAAATCCTTATTGAGGAAGTACAAGCAGCCATTTTACATATGAAGCCCCAGAAGGCAGCCGGACCAGACCAAATAGAAGCTGAATTCTTGAAATTGCTGAATGAAGATGGTATCAAATGGCTGACTAGAATATTTAATAACATTTATTCATCAGGAGTAATTCCAGGGGATTGGTTGAAGTCAGAATTCGTTACACTTCCCAAAAAAGCAAGTTCTAAAACATGTGGTGACTTCAGGACTATTAGTTTGATGAGCCATCTCTTGAAGATATTCCTCAGAATAATTCACAGAAGGATACATAGGCTTTGTGAAGAGCAGATTTCATCAAACCAATTTGGGTTTGTGAACGCTGTTGGAACAAGAGAGGCTCTATTCAGCGTTCAAGTATTGTTCCAAAGGTGCAGAGATGTCAGTTGTGATGTATTTGCGTGCTTGATAGATTACAAGAAGGCTTTTGACAGGGTCCAACATGATAAAATGGTTGACATACTCAAGGCAATAGGAATGAATAACAAAGACTTGAATATAATCACGAACTTGTACTGGAATAAGACAGCAGTTTTGAGAATTGATGGCAGCCACACTGATGAAGTGAAAATATTGAGAGGGGTGCGACAGGACAGCAGGGTTTTGTCTCCTATTCTGTTTAATTTGTACTCTGAGTTTATTTTTCGAGAATCACTCAATGATATGGAAGAAGGAATCATGATCAATGGTGCAAATCTGAATAATATAAGATATGCGGATGATACCATCATGTTTGCAGATAGTCTTGAAGGATTACAACAGTTGATGGACAGTGTAACAAGAATTAGCTCACAGTATGGTTTAGAAATAAACACAAAGAAAACAAAACTTCTGATAGTGAGTAAAGAGAACATTGCTGGAGCCAGCCTTTACATCAATCAAGTTAGGGTAGAGAGAGTGGAGTAGTACAATTATTTAGGAACGATTATTAATGAGAAGTGGGATATCTCTCAAGAAATCCGGTGTCGCATTGAAAAAGCCCGTTCAGTGTTTGTTAAAATGAGCTCACTCTTCAAAACCCACAATCTGTCTTTAGAAATGAAGCTTCGACTTTTGCGTTGCTACATTTTCTCTGTTCTGCTGTAAGGTGTAGAAACCTGGACTCTGAATAAAGAAATCACCAGGAGACTTGAAGCATTTGAGCTGTGGCTTTACAGAAGAATCTTAAGGATATCTTGGAAACAAAAAGTCACAAACGTAGAAGTACTGCAGCGCATGGGAAAGGGACCAGAGTTGATAAAGACCATAAAATGCCAGAAACTCCAATACCTCGGACATATAATGAGGAACACAAAAAGATACGTGCTGCTTCAAGAGATCCTTCAAGGCAAGATAAACAGTAAGAGAAAACCGGGTCGAAGAAGAATATCTTGGTTGGCTAATCTGAGGAAGTGGTATGGTAAAACATCAGTAGAACTCTTCCGAATCGCTACCAAAAAAATCAAGATAGCCATGCTGATAGCCAACATCCGGAACGGATAGGCACTAAAAGAAGAAGAACTATTTTTCAAAGAATAGATTCTTCACACAGCAATAGAACGGCTTCTCCGTAAGTGATAGCCTGGCCTAAACTCTCTATAGTCTATTTTCCAACCAGACTCGATTTAAGTTCTCATTTGGCAGTGGTCACATGTTATTTTTGGAACAGATTGATATGTCGTTGAATTTTTCTATAAGAAATACCTTTGATCTTATCACTTTCGTTTGGTTCACTGTTGTTTTTTGTTCAGTAGAAGTAAGGCATAGCTTCCTTCAATAGATTTTGAAGACAATATTGAGCACCATAAATACCTACCATATTGAATAAGAAGACAAGATGTTGTCAAACCACTGATTTATTGAAGAATTCGAGATACCGATTTCGGTTGTTAGACCAGTCGGTTGGTAAACCAGAGATTGATAATAGTCTAACAACCGAAACCGGTATCTCGAATTTTTCAATAAATTAGTGATTTGATAACATCTTATCTTTTCATTTAATATGGATAACAACCACAATATTACCCTCACAACTACTCAAAAAGTAAAAAAAAATACCTACTATATCACATCTACTACTATAGGCCAGTATTCCCTATGTAGTACAGAAGTAGGTATTGACTCTATTGATCGGTATGTGGTAATAGTTGGAAAACAACACATTTATTTTTATTATCAGGTATTTGTGATTTTCGGGATTGCCGATCAATTATTTTTCATTATCTATTTTAAATTCGTTTTCGTTATTAGTTCAGTGATAATGAGCAATCCCGATGTATGGCACTCTGAATGTGAAACTAGTGACTATCTATGGTGTTCTATCCAGCCTCATTCATCTTCGGAATCCCTTTGTGATGGTCAGTCATCCATTTACCGCCTCAAAGAATCGCCAAAGTATCCTATTTACGATTTCCACCTCGATTTTCCCTTTTTCGCCTGCCGCAGATACGAAAAACAAAGTGGAGAAGGAAAGTTCAAAAGAAGAGTTTTGATTGGTGGAGCTTCTGTCTGACCCCTCTCCACCACCTACATTGCTTCACACTTCCTTGTCTTTTACTCACATCTTTCCCACTCTCTCTCTCGCTCTCTATTCCAATCATATTTTTCCTGTAATCTCTCTGACGTCCCAATGTTGGAGCCAATGGTACAAAAGTGATCGTCCACTGACACTGAATGCAAGGAACGATAAAGATAGAATAAGGAAGATTATTTTAGAGGAAAAAAATCTCTGAAAATTTCAATGGAAAAGAGGATGTTGAAGAAGGAAAAATCTCAATTCAGAGAAGGATTTCTTGAGAATATTGGACAGTCTCTGTTTCTATAGTGAGCTACGTTGAAACAAATCACTTTCGTTTATTTCCATTAGTATAAATGTTGTTGAATCATTCATATAATATTATCTTCTGGAGGAATTGAAAACTTTCAGCTCAAGCAGAAAACTATTCTAGCAGAAAACTGCATGTTTCATCGATAGTGAATGTCAAATGAGTTTTTACAAGACGGTTCCTCATGAGAATATTTGTCATTATCAAGCTTCATACCAGAATAATGATTATTGATTTCAAATACACATTAGAACAAAGATAGGTGTACATCTCATAATCTTGAACCTCTAAATTTTTCTCAAAACAAATGGCATTGCATTTAATGATCGTTTGAAGTAAATGAATCGTTATCAAAAACACAAATAATATTGGTTAGGCTATGACAAGATGTTTCAGAATATAATCGAACATACACTTTATATAGAATCAAAGATTCATAATCATAAAATGTTTATCAATATTTTATTTGATATGATTTAATATGATGCAGTATAAATTTAAACCGAGTGATATTGTTCATCAGGAACTACATTTCAAATCTCAAGCAGATATCAAGCAAGTTCAGATCAAGCAGCATGCTTCTCTGGCTATACAGGACAGCGATTATTTCTGAAACTATTACATACAAATATCTTCCCATAAGATTGGATTCAATGGCGTGCTAAAACATCAAAAGTTTTCTCGCCATCATAACTAGTCATCGCTCTTTCTCTCCCTTACCTATTTCCATCTCTGGAATATCTCTCTTCCTCTGAACAAACATCAAGTTTTCCCATATTTCACCTTTTACTTCTTCTTTCTCTTCTTCATATCATTTCTTTCCTTCTTATTCTTCCTCTTCATATTTCCCTTCATTGACCGTCACAAAAATGTCGTCACAATCTCAGCTTTTCTCACTTTATGTCATTAGTCTTCCTCCTTCTTATTTCTTCTTTCTCCTCATACTTCCCATTCATTTCTACTTTCTCCCCTCCCACGTATCTTATTCACCCCTTCACCTTCCATGTCATCAGCCTATTCTTTGACCTATCACGCACATCTAACCCTTTCTCACACACACTTTCTCTCTCTCTCTCTATCTTTTCTAAAAAAAGAAGAAGTAAGAGAATCTCATATGCTCTCCTTCACAGTACGATCTCTCAGGTCCCATATGTTATGGAAAGGCCTTTTTTCTCGAGATGAGAAAGTGGTTGTAAGGGATTGAGATCAGCCCATGTTTGACTATTTGTCATTTCCTTTTTACTCCATTACTCTTTCTCTTGGATATTCACCTGTGAATTTGCTTGTTGATGGTTGGAAACATTAATCCAATGCATTATTTTTATATCAGTGGGGATCCTAATGAGATTTTCACTTCATTTTCTTCACATGATTGATGAATGGTTAGATTGAAGAATGAAGATCTTATTATGAATTAATTAAAACTCATCTTCGACTTGAGTTTGTTTACAAGATCGATTCAGTATTTTTAGACTATCGTTCTGTATTCTTATTATTAGCTTATCTCTATTATTAATTTAGCCTATACAAACGCGATTATTTTTTATGTTTTGGGCTATAATTGATGTCTGTGATCTCCTCTCACTTATCCGATTCATATCATGTTGAATTACTATGCTGAAATAAAATTTATGTTATTCAAGTTTGTTATTAGAGTGAAACTTATGAATTCGTGTGTTACTATGGCAAATGAAATATTATTGATTGATAATTGGAACAATAATAATTTTCCACTATAGTTTCATTCAAGGTCTACCCAAAATCTGAAGAGGATTGTCCAAAGCCGAATCTTCCAAAAGAGACTAGCGAAGAAGCTGGGAGAAATCATACACTTTTCCAATGCAATTCTTGTTTGAAGTTAGTGCTACGAAGCTGATACAAAGTAACTTGTGGGGGAAATAACTGACAAGATGGAAATGAAGGGAGTAATATGATTCATCTCATTTTAATAGAAGGCTAAACCGTTCCGTCACACTCTGTTGAGTAAATAATTATAAAAAATAGTGTCATGTTAATAAAATGTAAAAGGATAATCAACTAATTTGTCTTTGAATTATTATGGAGAAGATAAATTATATTATTTATAATTATTATCATAAAATTATATCATTTATGAGTATAATCATAGCTCCCTTTAATAGAGAGCTCTGTCCTTCATAAAAATGATCCCTGTGTTCAAATTTTGGACAAATTTTCCTATTCTATGAAGTTGCCAGTTTCAAGGACATGGCCTTATATTAAAGGAAACTATGATGTTATGCAATAGAAGTATTATTAAAATATGAAAATACACTATAGGTTTAGTGGAGTATCAATAAGTATCCTGTGTATCCTATGTATCCTGTGTATCCTGTGTATCATGTGTATCCTGTTTGGTATTAATTTATAATAATTATTCATTGGAGGACACGTAAGGAGAGACCCACACATAGCACAAAAATAATATCCCACATAACCAGTGATCTTCCAAATCACGCCCGTGATCTGCTTGACCTTTCAAAAGCCATCAACATAACGTGCAAACAAAGTCAAAACTCATAGGAAATAATCCTCGATTCTCTGACAATGCTAAAAAACGATTTTGCAAACAACGATTCCAGTATTTGAATTATTCGGCATCAGAATGAGAAATGAATGGAAATGGGAACAAAGGTTTCTAAAAGGAGGGTGTTAGAGGAGGATAAATCGCAGGAATCAACGTTCAATCGAGTTGATTGAACGTTATTAGCGTTATTTCAACGAACAGGTTTAACGTTATTACAACGAGCTGGTTCTCCTCACAATTATATCACTAACAATGAATCAACTGATCGAATAGAATATCTCAGCTGTTCGTGGAAATCTGAGGGTGCCTCAAGTTTGCGTGTGCTTGGAAAAACCCAACATCAACTCAGTATTATTATACTAACGAACTTTTTTGACAATAGTCTACTTGATAGTTGAGAGTGAATAAAAAATTGGCTGTGTTATTCGCTCTTACAGTAAAATTCAAACCCAAGTTACAAAGTTGAGCTTATCAATAACAGGTCTGGAATCCCATATTTTCCGCATTAATTTCCCGCTTCCATCTGTTCCTTGTGCGCTCCAACAGCTGATACTACCAATAAGGGTTGTAATTAAAATATGCCCAAGTTGGATGATGTTTAAATTGCGAGAGACAATGGGTGCTTCGCATTAGATGTTGGTAGGACGTTGGTATAGATATCGTAGATGTTGGTATAGACGTGATTCCACGTATAAGAGACAGACAGACAAGACCGTCTAACTTATGGCGTCAGCTATTCAATGGCTTAGACTATTTTTAACTGTTACTTGAAAACAAGTTTGCGTTTCGTTGACTGTTTCAACTTCTCTAGTTACTCCATCACCAAAATTGTTATGAAACGTTTCAATTGAACGGAGACAGCTGGATGGAGCTTAGGGGTTCACAGTGATCCCTCGGTAAACAAAGGTAACTCATGGAAAAACGGGGAAAGGAGAGCTTAGGTAACCCCTCTGAAAAGAAGAATAGAAGGGAGAAATACTAGTGATTATGAATGAAAGTGTGTTGAGTATAATTCTCGGGGCAGAATGACTGTGGGAATTAGTGGTGGATGGGGTATAGGGGTTGAAAGCATCAACGCGTCAATCAAACCCCCCTCTACGTAAATGAATGGATGCCAGTATGATATCCAAGTACCATTGTTTGGCAAGGCATAATTCCACTGTCTTTCATACGTATGCATGGAGGAACGGGCACATATAGACCCCTCACAATTTCGTCAACAGGGGCATGTTTTTCATAGTATTATGGAGGAGTCACACTGGAGGTTATTGGTTATTGATATAGGTATTAGTAGTGGGTGAATTTGAGTTGTGGGTAAAACTGAAGGGCATAATCCTGAGTTGTACTAGATGGTGCGGTGATTCGTGATAGTGAAACTGGGGGGATCAACATCGAGGAGAGTAAATTTGTGGTGGAATGGGGGGGGGAGGTGATCTGTTGATCTGTTGAGGTTGTGGAAATTATTGAGGTTTCAGTGTGAAATGAATCTAGTGAGGGACGAATTTTTGCCGGTATTAGTGAATGTGAGTTGTATTTAGAGTGAGGGGAGAAGAGATCAGATTGGATCAATCGTGGCGGAGCCAATCAGCCAGCCAACGCGGTGTATCAGATAATAAATCAGGTGCTTGTGATCTGACCGATCGACTTGTCCTCATCGACGAATATTCGTGCTGTGTGCGCCAAAATCTCCTCTGCTCCTCCTCACTACTACTTCCCCCCTCTAACCATAAAAAGCCACCGTTAATCATGACAGTTGGCCTGAGCTCCCCCAACCCCCCAATGATAGTTGCTGGAAGCCACCAAACCGAGTTGAACAAGAGACGGCTCGGCCGCGCTGTCCTATAGCGCTAATGGCCTGGAACGACCAGATGATTACGTCATCCAACTAAACCATACCCCCCACCTTCGAAAAGTGATGATGTACGGTATGACTTTGCTATCCCTTTCTGTGCATTCTCACCATGTGTGTTGTCGAAGCTTACATGCGTTTTGGAATGCAATGTCGTGCAGTGTGTGATGAAAGCCCAATCGTGTGTGCTGTGAATGATTGCAAGCCTATCTATGGTGTGGTCTACAGGGGTTTGGCCAGTTCAGATAGAACTTGTACCACAGTTTATCAACTGCTGGTTGAATGCATTGAGTTATCGGGTACAAGGCTGTTTGGTATAAGGGTGTTATGTACGATGTCGAATGGGGAGACTCTTGCCAAGAATGTTAGTTTAATTATTTTTTATGAGGTGAAGAATTCTTTTGAGCGATTAGATTCTATTTTGGTCTTCGATCGATGATCACTATCAAGAATCAACGAAATAAATCTCATAGAATTTAATTTGGCCAATATAACATAAGGAAAAATCTATAATTGTGTCAGCTAGTTCAGAAATCTATATCTATGAAAGCGAAATGGCACTGACTGACTGACTGACTGATTCATTCATTCATTCATCACCAGAACTAAGAATCCACTGAACCGAATGAGTTCAAATTTGGCAGGCATGTTCAGTTGGACGTTTAGACGCGTGCTAAGAACGGATTTTGAAAACTTTTCAAAAATACGCAGAATATTTTAATTTTTCTATAGTTTTTCGGCGATTTCTGAATTTTTTCAAGAACCAATTAGTAGAGAATGTTGATATTTAGTGGGCAGGTTCAGATAAGGTCTAGAAATGTTGTGTTGAAATATTTTTGAAATCCGTTCAAGATTACGCCAGTAATCAGGTTTTCAAAATTGTACATGTATTGCGGATTGCATATCTTTCGCCTTGATACGACCAATCCTTAGTGTGAATTAAATGGTTCAGCGAGATTATAGATGGAGTAATTAAGGAGATATTGAATCAAGTTTCAAACTATGCCCGATATACTTCTCAAAGTTACGCTCAATATTAGCGTTTTACTATTTTTCGGAGTTTTTGGAGTTTTTCTTAGATTTCTCAAGAATCAGCAATTGGCAGAGAATGTTGAAATTTGGTAAACAGGTCCAGATTAGGTCAAGAAATGCTGTGTTCAATAAATTTCGAATCCCTTCTGAACGGAATTTGCAGGCTCGCTTCGCTCGCCTGTTTGTCTCAGCTGACACTGGTAGAGGTTTTGCAAGTGAGCGAAGCGAGCCTGTTTGACTCACTTACACTGCTTATACTGGCGGGGTCCAGGGGGCGAGCGAAGCGAGCCTGCCGTCTAGTTGATTATATAATCAATTATTTTATCAGTGCAACAACTGATATCTATGCGGAAATGCAGAGAGCTGCATTGATATAAAGTAGTGATTTTGTTTGTTTGTCAATAGCGCAACAGCCCTATAAAGGGCCTAGGCCTACCAGCTGGTTACCAGTTTCATATTCACAAAACTATACAGTCAAGCAAAGAAGACACTCCGGCAAGACAGGAAAACGACTCCAGTCCGGCCAATACCGGCCCAAAAGCCCACAGCCCCCGAACCAACACCGACCGAGCCGAAGCCATCCCCACCCCACCAGAATGCCCATCCAGCCCGGACAGAAAATACAGCAGACGAATAATCATCAACCAGGATAGAGGTAATGTGTGGTTAGCACGACGATCCTCTCAAGCATATCCCTATTCCTCCAGAAACGGGAATCGACTGACTGTCTTTACTAACGACAGCCAATCTCCTATCAGCCTATCAGTTATGATAGTGTACATGTTAAAAACAATTGATCTACTGAATGGAAGCTAAAATTCGCCAGAAACTTGGCCTACAAGGGAGGCATGACATCTCACGGGCCAAATTATGAATCAGGCAAACTGATTCAACGGAGAAGAATACTAGGTTGGACAATTAGACTAGAACGGAGGAAGATATTTCCAAAATGTTGAACTCATTTGTAAATGTCGAGAATTTTTCAGTATGAAGTAAGAACTGTAATAGTCATACAAGCTTATTCTAAACTTTTCATATGCTCCTAGATATTGGGATTGGATAAGATTACTCTTCGTTTTAAACCTCATTTGGTTATTTTAAGAAGACGTCTTGTTCAAAAAACTCTGTAAATATTATTACAAACTTATCCGCCTAGCACTCATTCACTATCTTTTCACGTTTCAAGTATTGTACTGTAACTGCAGAAGAGTTATAGCCCGTCTATTCAAATAAATCTCTTGAACAACAATGACATTATCAGAATGGTATTTTTTATACTGTATATTGCAAAGTCCCTGAACAATTGTGAAGTCAGGATACAATCCTTTAATTTTTTTTTAAATTGTATATATTAAAAAACACGTTCGTACAAAAACTACTGTATTGCCAAGTAGGTTTCAGCCCAACCTTCGGAGAAATTGCTGTACTAGTTGTACCCTATTGCGTTCAGTTACGTTGAGATAGTGAAATATCAAGGATCTACAACATCCAGCTACTCTTATTCTATTTCTCTTTTCCTTATCCTCCTCCTTTTTTCCACTCTCCATTCTTCTTCATGGTGCCTAGAAATAAGCGGCAATAAATTTTTTCAAGTGTTCCATTGGCGGAACCCTGATTCGTATCCTTGCATAAAGTAGCAGCACACCCACTCGGCATATTTTGAATGCTTATTTATTTGCAAGTGGAACGTAGAGAAAATATCATTCATATAGTGAACGAACGTTACTGCTGCAGTAGCAAAACTAGCAGGAAAATGCTATAGTATCTTCCCACTCCACTTTTTCATCATTCCTCTTCTATGCACGAAAAGCGCTACTCATATTTCCTTTCACGCTTTGTTTATTTATTTTTGTATTGCTTCCATCTTTTTTTAGACTATTGTTCCTTTCCCTTTTCCCCCATTCCTCCTCATCTTGTTCCATATTGAATATCTTCATATTATCCTGACACAGAGACTGGTGATACCCTATGAAAAATTGACCTAAAAATATAGCTCAGTACAAGTTGACAGAACCTGGCTGATCAGACCAATTTCTATGCACTATGAAATCTCATATGAATCATATGATATGATTAGCTTTTTTACGAGTTAATGAAGTTTTCAACTCTTAACTTCTGAATCTCATTTCATAGAATTATTCCTCGAATATTTCTCCCCACTAAGTCATATTCAAATGAAATCAACGATTCAATAATTTTTTCATATTATTTTATTGTTGAAAAATGATATAAGATTTGGAGTTGATATTTTAAACTCCAATGCTTATTTGTCTTCTGATTCCATCCCATATTCAGCTTGTTATAATTTTCTTATAATCTTCTAACAAGGCCAAGTTATTATTCTTTGGCTATCACATGCCTCATCCTCCAAGTTTTTTTTGTTATTTGTGCCTTATTCTACGTTATTTGCGTTCTGTTCTCCCACTTATTCCTCCGCCTCCCTTCAAAAAATATACAATACGGCCGGCATAACACAATATTATTTTCTATTACAGATCATATGAATCATATCTTCATATGAATTTTCAGAATCTAATTGTTCCCCTTTCATGAAACAACCCTCAAAATTTAAGCGTTTCTCACAGAAATTGGAAATAATTATTTTCTAGTCTTCTCGTCTCATATCAGTCCTCGGACATGCTTTTTGATTGTAAATCTCCGGCTGTGATTCAATTGTGTTTATGATATGTGATATAAGTATCAAGCAGTGTGTGAAATCAACTAATTCTCTATGGACTGACTATCTCTGGCTGAAGATCGAGTAAAATCTTCCCTTATTCCTGATAATTGTTTGGCTGTATTTCTTTGGACCCATAGGTGCATCGTGATTTATGGCAATCCACCTTGATAATAGCAATTCTAATTTATCTGATTTCTAACTCACTTCCTGTCCACATTTCGACAGAATTTCATATTCAAAAACTATTAGCATAATTCTTTTTTCACCAACCACCACTACTGTTCCATAAAATATTTACATTACATGGAACAATGTACTGGAATCTCGTATACAGTAGCATATTGGGGGTAGTTATGAATGTTGGAAGAAAGCACGTTCTCGTTTGTATAGGAGACATGTGAAGCCGTCAAAAAAAGTTTAAAAAAAGGAGAAGGGGAAGAGAATCAAGAGGAGTAGGAGAAGGAGGTTTGAGTGGGGGAGTGGGGGAGGGTTGACATTACTCTACATGCGCGCATCGCAACGTATGAGTGACCTAATACCGTATTCAGAAAGAATGAGGTCCACACACATACAACATATCCCAGGGATATGCTGCTCTTTTTTTCTTCTTGCAGAGGCATGTCATCACTATATTATACCGGCGACAACCTGTCGGCTATTCTTATTCTTTTTCTCCTTCTGTTCTTCTTTCTCCTCCACAAAAATTCCTCCTACCCCTCTCTAGTTTTCTTACTCTTTCTATCACTTTGCAATATTTTTTTTCTCTCTCTCTCTCCCGCCACTGCCCATATCATCCCTCTCCCCTTTCGAAGCCCCATCTCGCATAAGTCCCTATGATGTCAACACACTGTCCCTCTCTTCTCACATTAGCCTATTCCTATTCTTCTTCTTTCCCTTCAGCTTCTTAGTTTCCTCCAGCTTCTTCACCTCTCCAGCGTTTTCTCCCACTTTTTTCGCTTTCACATTTCCAACAACGACCCTGTCTAAGTGGACCAATTTAGTAAATTACGTCTCGTCGCTTCAAGGAAAACACTTGGCGAATTGAGTTGGCTATATGATGTGGGAAAACATGGCGTTTTCCGGTTATTGTTCTCATTACTCTAAAAAACATCGACCGATCAAACCGCAGTAATGAAATCTGTTTCCCAACATCCTTAATTTTGAAATTATTTTTCTGAGAAATCGATCCTTTTGTACACAATTTGTAACTGATTAGAATCCTAAGTTAGCCTCTCCAGACGCTTATCACAATCTCGCTAACCATAGAAACCTGATCACAATATCACGATTTTCTTTGGAAAGAGAGAGTCTTGAAAAATTGAGCGAGTTTTTAAAATTTGATCATTTTCGAAAAGGAAGCGTACTGCTACAAAAATCTTATATGAGAGATATCTTGTCTTTCCCAATAGACAGTTATTCAGTCTTCGTAATTCATTCCCTTCTCTCAATTTTTCCCATATTCAAGGTTTTTTCCAGTATTCAGGTTGTAGTATTTTGTTGGTCATATGTATCATTAAGAAAGATTCATTATGATATTGAGAAATAATTGTATATAATACGAAGAAAAACATGTATTGGAAACAAAAAAATTATGTTTCCTGCCTGACCAAGATTTCCAAAATCAGAGACGGCAGCTAAATGGTGATAGCTTGCTACAATTGCGGCCAGAACTACATCGTCTCTTAATTGAAAATAGAACATTAGGATCACCGAGACAATTCTAGAAACGTCTTAGCCAATGGCGGATCGTAAATTGCGTGCCCATTTACTGGTTAGTGCTTACTGTCTATAACAGAGAGCCTACAACTCAACCAAACCCCGATGGTCTTCTCTGATCGATACCATTGGGTCTGATTCTGTTTAATAGAACTATTGTTATTTCCTATTATAATTTGCTTGAAGATATTCGGATTGTACATGTACGATTTTGAGAATATTCACTCCATCTCCGTTGGAGATTCCGACTATTCCACTTTCTATTCAATGTATTACAGAGTGCGAAATAGAGCCATTTTTAGTAATTTATATCGATCTACAGGTTAGATGGTTAAATAATTTTATAAACTTCATTCTTCAAATAAAATGATGTCTTGATTGGAGTGAGTAGTCACATAAGAAGTCCCGATATTTCTTCTCTGATTGGATATTTTAATTTGAATACATGGATTCGCTCAACTTGAATTCTATTTCACTAGGGTACCGTTACAATAAACGCAAGATGTGGAGTGTAATCAATCAAAAGTGACAAGATGTATTTCGGTACCTCTGCTGTCAAAGTGGTAAAAAAATCGCGTCATGATTGGGCTTCCACTCCTGATTATATTAATATTATATGAGTACCATTGGATAAGATCTGAACTCAACAAGCCTTTATCAGTTTTTCTGGAATTTGATCTGAGTTTAAAATTCAAGTTGAGAAACTAATTCAAGTTTCTTCGAAGTAAATATGTTCTGGATAATCCGGTACATATCAATGCTTCAAGTATTCATGACTGCATTATATCTTGTAAGAATGATCCACAGTTAATGATTTGAAATGATATGCAATATATTATAAGTTAACATTATCCTTTCAGCCTACGTATTACCCGCCTACCAACCTACATATTATTTACTACGTATATAATACTATGTATCACTGGAACTGATGTAGGACAATATTGATAATCATGAAATAAAACTCTTAGCTCTATGGAATAATTAAATCTAATGAAAAAATCATGACTTCTTCTACGTAGTCTCCTTATTCCCTAACAAACTTTCAAGAATATCGGATTTGAGATTTTTTCAATCAACATACATGAACACAGTTTCTGGCGTTGAGCCTATTATGCTCACCTTTGTATTCAATCGATTGATTTCGGATGGGTGACCAGATTGTGACCAAGGCGAGTGGAACCTACTCTTATGGGTAGCTCCTCACAATGAAAGTCATATGCATGATTTTTAATTAAGTGATTATGATTATTATATATGTTATTATTATTATATATACGCAATACTCATCCTGAATGTTGGCACAAAGAAGTGTAATCTATTTTGTAATCGTTTGTCGGGAGAAAGATGCCTTAATCAGCAAGCGGGGAAGAGTGAAAAGTGGTGTCATGTGTGAGTGCGCGGTAATTGAGCTTTGGTGACTTAATTCTCGCACACAAAATACACCAGCTCTCTGCCTCACATATGGTGACAGATCTTGCTGTAAGTTGTGTATTATGTATGAAGACATGTAGCCGAGTAGAAAATGCTTTCCAAGCCGCCGACAAAGGGGAGTTACATACAACCCCTTTCCGTTACTACACTCTAATTGATGTAGCTTTTGACTTGTTATAAATTGTATTCCCCATTTTATACATGTTGAGTCGAGTTGGAAGTTACATAGATTGGAGTCTAATATGTGCTGGCGCCCGAAATCCCAGCCAAGCCTCGCCTGAGCAGAGTCCTAGCCTACCCTATGTCACGGGAATAATTATCTCTTCCTGCTGTATAATAGAGCAATAGGCTGGGGCGCAGCACAACCAACAGTCTCGTTTTGGAATCAAATCTTATAATCACTCAAAGCTACAACCTAAATGCCTTTGCGCACCAGATTTCAGCTATGTTTGTTGTTGTCAGGCTTTGTCGGCTACCTTCCAATACCCTTACCATACCAAACAGTGGAAGCTGAACGAGATTTCCATACACCATTCACGCAAAATGGAATAATTTTCAACCCCGAACATATTCCAACCGAATAATCTTTGTATGAATTTACCCGTCTCGATTTAATATGGAGGTTGTTGTGCTATGACTTGGTAATAGGGGAAAACAGTGTGAATGCATCTATAGGTTAATTTGGAGGTGTTTGCCTTGGATTGAATAATGTCTCCGGTTCAATATTACAGTAATTGTTTTGAGTTGTTATGCGTGAATAGGGATGCAATTCATAATATTGAACCTCTCAGTTCTAACTTTATTTATTTCTTTATTCATTCGACAAATCACAATAAAGGGTTGCTGAAACACAGACATAAGTCCAAATCGTCTTTTTCCCGAATTTTGATTAAAATATTCAAAATAGTAGAGGTTATGTTCAACAGATTTCTAAAAACTTATCACAATTCACAAATTTTCACACTAAAAAATTGAAAACTATAATTATTTCAAATTTCGAATGTTAATTAAGAAATCAGAATATCACCAAGAAATGGATGAAAATATTTTAAAATATCAAATTGAACTTGAAATTTTCAAGTTCAATGATGATCAATGCAAAGCAAATCATAAAAGAATAATCTGATAGTATTAGAGAATATTTCGAGAGAGAGAGTAATGAACTGGAACACAGTAATATTGAGTAGAGTCATTTTATCAATAATCATCATAATCATCTTTACTTTGTAAATTTCTGGCTCTAAAACTAAATAGTACTTACGTCACAACTCATGATAAAATACATTCAATTATTATAAGTTTCACAGTGAAAAAGGGAGTAATCTACATTTATTTCAAGAAAATTTTTTTTTGTTCCACTATTAAAAAAAAATCCTTAGTCTAATAAACTCCGAGTCTAAGAAAAAGGAACTCCGTAGTCTATCAGAAGTATTTCAATTCAACTCAGTATTTTTAAGGAATGGAAGTTGAAGAGAACCTAACACCAAAGAAAAAGTCATATAACTAGTAGAAACTATCGAAGTAGAAAGTAAAAAAAGCAGTAGAAACTAATTTTCTGTTAGTATGGTTATAATAAGGATTGGAGAAACCAGATCAACTGAAACTACTCATTCACTATTGATTCTTGAAAAGTTGGTCACTTCACATTCAAGACTTTGTATCTGGTACGTGGAAGACATTTCTTTGAAAGAGATTATAACTTATATTGAAGATTACTTATATCAACGATTTGGGAAAAATTGATGAAGTTATAATCTGAACATTAGAACAAATTGAATTTGTTGATTGATTGTGGAGGAAACACACTACCAAAACATTAAACGGAAAGATGCCTTCCCTATTATTTCCAGAAAATAGACAAAGATTTGCCTTTGAACAGATGAACCAAACGCATTCAGTATTTTTTTAAGCAACGATTCAATTTCTATTCACTTTTCATGGAATTTTATTGAACACCAAAATCCATTCATACCGGAATCTGAAAAGTTCGATGAAGATTTCATATCCCGAATCAATTTCAACAAATCACATCAAACTGAAAAGTCAAAGCAGAAGATAGAAAGATTAGTTCTGATGGAAACAAGAATCTTGTTAGAAATCCCTGTGAAGGATTGAATAGGAGCAGAACGGTTAGACAAAGAAGAATACTGAGAGAAAAGCAAGGATTTTATCTTGGCTTGAATGCTTACCGGACCGTCACTAATTGGGAGTTGAGTCGAGGGTCCCCCAGGACCCCTTCGGGCCCCCCTCAAAGGAATCCCTAACGGATCGCAAATACAGGGTAGCGATTGTATGTGAGTGAGAGATTGAACATATACACACACAAACATAGTCCATTATAAATTACACACTAGTTTACACTCACTAATCTTTTTAGTTCTCTATTCTCGTTCATTTTACTTTTATTCTCATTCCATAGACTTCCCTCCACATTTTCCATATTCTTTGCTTTGTTCCCTCTCAATATTTTTTTATTTTTATTTCTCCTCTTCCCCTCATCATTTGTCCTTATGAAAATCATTCTCCTCCCCTTGACTTCTCCGCGTTCACTATCTTCTCAATGTTGTCTATTTCTTCGAATTTCTACCTTATCTCTTTTTTTATTTATTATTATTTTCTCATCTTTATCCTTCTTCATCATTTTCTCCACTTTCTTCTCTTCAAAATCTCCAGTATTCCAGTTCTATATCTTCCTCCTCACTTACCTTCTTCTTCTTCTTCTTCTTCTTCTTCTTCTTCTTCTTCTTCTTCTTCTTCTTCTTCTTCTTCTTCTTCTTCTTCTTCTTCTTCTTCTTCTTCTTCTTCTTCTTCTTCTTCTTCTTCTTCTTTTTCTTTTTCTTCGTCTTCTTCTTCTTCTTCTGTGTGAGGAAGTCGGGGAATGTGCAGCCATGCGAAGAACATTGGAAAAGCCTACTATAGTGGGAAATGAAGTCAGAAGACCAGTGTAAGCCTAGATAAGGTGCCGAGGGGCTCTGCTGCTGGGTGACCGAAGGGGTAAGTAAGGGCTGTAGCCACCTTTCCCCCCCCCCCCAATAGTGTGGTGTTAAGACATTACAACACAGCAACGGTCACGCAAAATGTCACAGATGCTTTTTATCTCTCTTTATACCGCTCTTAATGATCATCTGCAGCTCTGTCTACTGTAAAAAACATAAATGTTCACTTTGCGACCCCTCAAGTCGTCTGTTCCCAGCTTTTCTTTCTACTCTTCTCTAGCTCATTTTTCTTCTTTCCCTTGCCCCTATCCTTGCTGATGAAGAGAAAAAAAGATGATCATAATCCTACCAGGTACTGAATTCAAAGAATCTTTAAATGCTTATTTTGCTTATATATTAAATTATTTAATTAATGCACTTTTAGACACTAAACAAACGATCAACTCATAATATTATCTAGCATCATCGTCATTGAACTAAGTCAATGGTAGACAAAATTAGACACAATGAAAAAGCTATCTGCATCAGAACAAATCTATCTGTAAAGTGTAACGTGATCTGTAAAACTACAATAATATTAGATGAAGCATATTTGATTGAGTAGACATGAATAAATCAGCCTAAATAATCGCATGTCGAATTGGCGTATTTACCTAATAAAAATCAACCTGAAAATTCTGCATCCCTGTTCGAGTTTCCACAATTTTTGTTTATTACAGAATAATTAGCCATGTACATTATTATTATATTCAATAATATTCCAAATTCTCCCTCATTTGAGAATTGACTGTGGTTAGCGAAAATAGGTCACTCGTTTTCCATCTCTGGAGGATTAGTAATTGTAGCATTACACTAACTTATTAACTGGATGTTATTCAGAGGTGTTCTGCACCATCACTTTGTAACGGAGCCTAGTTTATAGTTGAGAGAATCAACGTTCTAACCTCTACCCGTTACCTCTATAATGGCTTATGATTATTCACCTCTGCTGTATAATGGAATGAATATAAAACTGGCAACCAGCTGGCAGGCCGATGCCCTTCATGAGCCATTGACAAACAAAAAATATTCTCAATTCACTATATTATTCAATATACAATTCACATTTGACTTTTCGACAGATTCAAGAGTTTATTGATTTTCCACTCTGCAGATGTTGAGCTTAGAATAACACAGAGTCCGGCGGGGAAGATGGACGTTTTTGAGAAGGGCATTACTCATTTCCTCCTTCACCGAAAGTGGTGAGGATGGTGGCGTTAGACTCGTGTGATCTTATGATTTTTTGTATTCTAGTTCCAGTTGTCGCCATGGAGCGTTGGACGATGGAAAAACGCGTTTTGCCTATGATTGTTTTTTTTTCTAAATAATAAGTGATTTACCGTCGTGAAGCTCAAATTTCGACACCATTCATCGAAATTCATCAACATTCACTTCAACATTCATCGAGTAGGGCTGTTCCTTCTCAAGACAACATTCTATACGATAACAAGCCCCGAACTCTAGACAAAATTAAGGACGGACGAAATTCGCATGGAAGTCGCCCATGGGCTCTCGACTTGCAAGTAGAGAGAGCGATGTTTTAAGAATTAAAAACATATTTCTTGTTGATGGGAATGATTTTTCAGCCTTCAATATATAATAAAAAACGTGTAAAAATTGAATTTTCAAACAAATCCCGTTTACTTGAAGTTTTTATCACTGATAATTCCCGTTCTTTGAATTAGGCGGATAATTCCCGTGCTTCTATGGAAGGCGGCATCCACCATTTTGATTCTGCCATTGCGTGACCCAGTCGTGAATCTAGAGTAGCATCAAGTGGTTCTGATATTCCTAGATACCATTGATAACGAAATATTTGGTCCTGCTGCTTTCTTCACGAACCTTCTCACGGAAATAAATGAGGAACCTTTCTATTGAAGAGCCTACAAAAAGGGCAGGAATGCAAGGACGCACTGTATCAAAAATTCCGGCCACCACATGCCTGATGTGATTTTCCATTTTCGATTTTCTTAAATGGCATTCCCATGCGAACATTTTGACACCAATAAATTTGTTTTTGAATGGAAACTAACAAATTCATGAAATTTTTCAAATCGTTCATCATCACTACCGGACCCAGTAATAATGTTCAGTCTCAATTATCATGAAACAATCAAAATGCTGTCACTGTTCTGCGAATTAGTTGCTTTCAGATGATATTAAATTCTTTGAATCAATAATCAGACAATGATGATCAATTGTATAACCTGACAAAGCCATTTACTGTAGAATTAAATACTTTACCTGAGTACCTTTCACAGATCATTCACGGTAATGCATTACATTTATTATGGCCAGAAGTCCAAACTACCTACATCAAAACAATCTTCAATAACAATGTAATCTCTTATTTTATGTCCATTTTCATTCATTATATCATTTATTGATACAATTATGTAGAATATTGTGACCGGAGGAGAAACTTGGCATAGCCTGTGCTATTCCTCTCCCAAAAATCTGTTGATAAAGTCAGAACTATGATAAGAAACAATATTATAACTAACGTGAAACTTTGATCATTCATACCTCTATATTTCGTGATTCTCTATAACTTGTGGTAAAAGCTTAGTCCCTTGGAATAATATCCCACAGATCGCAGCTCCGATAATTCGTAATCTTCTCTAATTCGTGGTAAGGCTTTAGTCTCATGAACTACGAATTATCGAAGCTCTACTGTATTTTCTTTGTTCAGACGCGGTTTCTATAGATCGTAATCTATAGAGCTGGATTGATCAGTATCGCAAGCACTGGCGGCTCGTGACCACGAAAAAAGTGACTTCGTCTCACGAAATGTTGTACAGTAAAAGAAACGGGCACTTCACCTGTTTCATGGATGCGAACCGCCAGTGATCGCAAGTGAGGCCCGTGAAATTCCTTTACAAAATCATAAATCGTGACCAGCTACCGTGATACCTGCAGATCTCCAACCCCAATCGCATTGTATTCCAACACAAAAACTCGTCATTACTCGGCTATTTCGATTTCGTCGACGGGGGTTTCTAAATTGACAAGCGACGACAACAGCAATAGCACCGGCATTTCCACTTCAACTTTTTGCAATTGATTGCAATTCGCCTGAGAGATATCTAACTCTCATTGGCTACAATCGTCGGCTCTCGCTACCCTTTATTTTCCATCTCACGTTTTTCCACCAAGGTGAAAATGAGTGGGGAAACGGTTTCTCATTGAAGTAGCTTGGGATGAAAAATACACACTCGCGCGCGCACACAAAGGGAGACCACTTGAAGAAGGGAAGCTTCGATTGCCAATTTGGAATATCAATCACATTGCCACAAGGCGAATAAAAGCAACTAGAGTGGTGCAGAAATCTAATCAGTTGCCATTTCACTCTCCTATTCAGTGTCAGTTGAGAGAGTAACTTCCATTCCTATTTTTTTATTTTTCATTTCTCCAACGATTTTCCGACTCCAATAATAATCCGTCGCTATCATGCCTTGACGGTGCTGGCTTTTCTACCTTGCGCGGTGGGAGGGGGGGTTGAAGCATTGATAGTATTAATGCCCTGGCTTTTACGCCATCATTTATAGAAAGCTATCTGTTGTGTAGCGGGCTACAGGGGGTTGGTCACTGCCAAAATGCATTGAGAATGGGGTGTTTCGCGTCCAAGTCCTATAATGGTGGCAGGGGTGGGAGGGACGTGGAGTCGTTCACTTTAGGCCACTAATCACAGTCAGTCTGATTTTGCCATTTCTCCTGGCCTGGTCCTTGAAATCGGACAGTAAATTGTCAATATCTCTCCATCTCCAATCACTCTTGTTAGTAGCTGACACTATTTCACTCTTTCATTCAGCCATGACAGGTCTCTCACTACACTCCCATTCAAAAGAAGAACTTCATGGCTCTCTCACTCTTTCTCTCTTCTCCTGTATCCATCCTTCTTTTTCCACTGTTTTCCACTGACTCTCTCCCACTCATATACTCTTTTTGTTACTCAATCACTCTTCTTCTCATCCTCTCATCATATCTCTTACACTTTCTCTCATTCTCTTCCACTCACGAAATCTATAACTCTCTATTTATCTCTCTGTCTCTCTCTCACTTAAACTTCGTCTCTCTCTCCAGAGAAGTTTCCAACAATCCTTGGAACTGGCTAATGACCTCGCATTAATTTCACACGGCTCTCTTCACTGTGATTGCATGCATATCATTCAAGAGTTTTCTTTTTTTCTAGAACACTATTCCTTTCTGGCTCATTGTGGGGCTAGAACTCTTCCACTTCATTGCCTCCTCGATTATCCTCTCTAGAGTGATGGACAACCATGATTACCCACTTCGATGAGAGTCAATTAGTTTACACAATAAAACTTCTAAAAATGCTCAATGACTTCCAGAACAATCAACCATGCATGACATTCTTTAGTAGCGACAATTTAGCTTCAGCTTCATTCAGTTTATTGTTTACGTCATGCTGGGTGATTTGGAAACATTCTAGATGGGGTAATCTTCTTTGTGCTCTTTTGTTGATTATCTGATCGATTATGATAGATTTTGGTGTCTGGAATCCGAATCCGAGTGATGCTTAACTTTGGAATTTGAACATTCTTTGTAATTGAAGATGGCGGCCAAAATTTCGGTTCCGTTTCTGGTCCAAAATTTTCGTCAAAACAAAGCGTCGGATAAAATGTTTTTGAATGAATGGAATTCTCAAGATAATGGTAACAATATTATTCCTCTTTTTTCGTAAGAGACCTATTTTTTAAAAACAGAGATTGATTTCCAATAGAATCGATAATTTCATAATTTTTTTTGTTTGCTACTCATAAGCTTTTTTCATCTGACGTACCATCTGACGTTTATTTGAACTGTGTTGTGTAGGTAGATCAAAATCCACCCAAGGGTAATTTTGTCTTCTACAATTTGAATTCAAGTATAGACCTGAATTCCTTGTGAAATTTTTGAAATAGATTTTCTTGTATTCAAAAACCCCTATTTTGAGAAGTATGATCTCCAAAACAAACCCATATGTGCTAGTATTGAGATCTTCTTTGGTAATGGATGATGTCTTTTAGATTATTGAGTAACTGACTTATCGACCTAAATTTTGAGAAGGAGGAAGAGGGATAAATGTGTCGCAAGTGAAATCTCGTAGACTTTAGTCATTGATGTGTGGTCCCATTGAATTGGAAAACAATTACAGTTGACATGGTTTCAGCCGATCTCATCACTAAACTCATGCTGCCAAAGATTAGTTTGTACTAATAATAAATAAATGACGTCACTTTCAATTCTCCCTTCCTCTCATTTATCATTGAAATATCAAGGCTTATGATGGTTCAAAATCGTAAAACCTTCAACAGAGGTGGGTTGTGATAGCTTTTTATAAGTGGATTGTTCTACAAAGTATGATAATGAGGCTACAGCCCCACTGAAACTTCTGAAGTCAGTTACACTGTAACTCAATAATCCGATAAAAATATATCAACCGTATTTGATTATAGCACTAAAGTATAAAAAGAGTGTCTGTCACTTGAATTTCAATTAGAATCTACAAGATAACAACAAGCTTCAACTTCCAGCAAGCCAACAACATAAATACTGAGTGCATCTGTCTGAGCCTATTATCGGGCTTCGCTGCTCTCACAGAACAATCCTCCAGAGAGAGAAGGAAAGAGTGAGAGAGAGTGAGTGAGTGAGTGACTAGGCGGAAGCCGGTAACCGGGAAGTGATATCGTTACTTCTCTTTCCGTTTACAAACTTAATGTTTGTCCTTATCCCTTTATTTTGCAACAATCGTTGCCGGGATCAGAACGCTGGAAGTTGGGAACAATCTTCTTGTGTTGCTCAGTCCCGACATTCCTTGTTCCTGTGTTTCCCTGAGCTCACTTACAATAACTTAGACTCAATGCTTTGTTACAGTTTGTCTTTACGCATCAGACTGTTTGCCATTTTCCGGCCCGGCTTGAATATTTAATGCTGTCTCAGCGATTTACGTAGAGGAATTCACCTGTTGTCTGTGTTTGGAATTGACTGTGGAAAAGTTGAAGGTACTGACCTATATCTGTACATATTCTTGTACTAATATATATTTCATTTATAGTATGTGGACCTACTAATAATACTAGTAACTGATATTATTCTCTGTTCACCGAGTTTTTGAAGCAAATTCAGTCTTTTAGGTGCTTTAATTCTTTCTTCCCTGCTTGCCCTGTGGCATTTTTTGCGTGGTACTGTGACTGCTTATTCCGGGTTTCTCCAAGCACACTCAGACTTGAGGGACCCTCAAATTTTGATAGAACAGCTGACATTTCCTATATTTAGTACAGGAAGTGTGAACTGACAAATGTAAACTTGAGGGTGTCTCAAGTTTGAGTGTGCTTGGAAAAACCGGGCTTCAGTCTCCCTCTAAAACATGCTTGAATCGAAGCAGGCTTCTAAGAATTCAAAAACTTGGAAGATTACATAAGCTTAAATCACTGTCTTGGTAAACAGAATAGAGTAGGCTAGGTGATAATCAGAATAGCTAGAGAGGTGATAGTTCAAGTAATGTGAGAGACTCAACATTTGGAGAGTCCAAAAATAGTGTAGTAGGTACCGTAGATCTTATTCAATTTGGAAAATAGCAAATGAATGTTATCGATGTTATTCTATTCATATCAGAATAGAACTGGAGCTGGGGACGCTTCGCAGCCGAAATGCTTTTGCAGACCTCTCGACTCTACAGACAGTCCAGACAGAGGTTGAAGTCAGGACTAATAGTCCTTGACTGCTCACCAAAATAAATTGCAAACTTCTCTATAATTGAATGCGAAGACAAGATGTTGTCAAACCACTGATTAATTGGGAAATCGAGATAGCGGTTTCGGTTTTTACACCATTATCAATCTCTGGTAAACTAAACTGACTAAAGTCTCTATAATTACTTCTCCCAGCTAAGCCAATCTTTCGATGAGAAGAATAGCTGATTTTTTTCCAAATCGTTATTTAGAGTTATTCAAGGAAAATATAATTACAGTGGAGCCTCTATAATTCGTAATTCTCTATGATTTGTAGTGAAAGCTCAGTCCCTTGAAATAATTTTCCATCACTGTATATTCATAAGAGAGTTTGAGTATGATCACTAAGTTGAATATCAAATACTTTTCTAACATCAACAATTCAAAAGGAAACTTATCTCTCAACCCAACGTTTTTACTGCAAAAATATCCAATCACGCTTTCTATCAATAACGTCTATCAGAGAAGAAGGAGACATTAAGTTTACTTAGAGAAGCGGATGAAGGAAAACGAAAACTGTGACAAGAATTTGAAACTGGCAGAGGGGAGAAAGAAGAGATTCTATTGAGAGTGTCGCATATATAAAGAATGTTATTTATGGACTGAGAAATGAGGAGGGAATTCACGGTAATTCAATTTGTCGAGTCTTTTATATCTGGATTAATACTAATAATAAAAAGAGGCGAATTGGAGACGCAGTTTTAAGAAGGGAAAGGAAGGCTTTTAAGGATGGTGAGATGGTGAGGAAAGGAGGGTTGGTAAAGATACTATCAAATCTCCTCTTCCTCTCATCAGCCTTCACCAGTTTTTCTTTCTTTGGTCACAGGGTTTTTCCTTCATAGACTTCCCCTTCAATATTACCCTCTTCCCCCTTCGTCGCCTTTCCGCAACCTTTAAATTCCACCGGCCTTCTGTCTGTAGAGAGTAAAGCTGGCAAGATTTACCGGCGCCCAAGTATGCTCGAGACTATTTGCAGGATCAGAGAGACCTAATAAAATTCCGTCTCCTGTACAGTTGGCCGGGTGGATCGTTCTCTATCTTGGGGAAAAAAACCGGAGCATAAAGTAGATAGCGTCAAGGTTGACTTTTTCTCAATTTTAAAATGTTAGGCTATAGGTGATTGCTACTGGTCTACAATCCTTGAGGCTGAGACCGCACTGCCGGTGGGTAGAACGTGGAGGGTGGAGGGTAGTTGGTAAATCTATAGAACATACACACCAATCACAGTAATACGTCGTATGAATAGTATGTGTTCAGCCGCCATCTTGAAATTCTTAAATATGGACAACATAACCTCAAAAGACACTATGACGTCATACCATTCATACGATGTATTACTGTGGATGGTGTGTATGTTCTATAGGTTTACCAACTACCCTCCACCCTCCACGCTCTACCCACCGGCAGTGCGGCCTCAGCCTAACAGCCTAGGAAAAATGTGCATACTGTCGTGAATGAATTCCCATTGGATTATATTTTAGCTTCCTTCCTATTAAAGGAAGCCATGATGATATTCATTTCCATAACAGATCAATCAAAGATTTAATCCTCATAATTTTCATATCAAAATGAACTACTGTTACAGTATGCTACCAAAATCGGTAAGCGCAATATGTACCTTACTGTTAATCAATTTAAAAATGGATTAAACAGACTGACCTGTCAAAACTAATTATTATTGAATTTTCATTGTAGGCTATTTGATACATTATTTTGTGGACATGTATTTTTCTATCATTTATGTATAAGGTCCATACCCTATTATTCTTTGAATTGATGAAAAAGTATTTTATTATTTCCACTAGCTGATTTCGATAGTTTTGCCACTGATTTCGGTTTTGCCAAATTTTGGTAATTTCAAATCGATAGCCTCGATGTATTATTAGGTACTTTATTCATGCATATTTTTCGATAATTTAATAAATATTCGATTATTTTTAGGTAATATATTGCAGGATTGATTGTTACTCCTGCATTCTTCCTATAATAATGGTGAGTCGACATTCATGGTCTCTAAATGTTTAATGTTTGTGTAATTGCAAACCGTTATCATCAATTTATTATGCTTCCAACATTGAAAGCTTTAATTAGTCATTGTAAAATATTGTAAATTGGATTGAATACTCCCCCAATAATGTGTCGATAAATGAGATGATCCATTTTTCACCGATCATGAATTGCCACCGAATAATTCATAAAATGTATTGGGAGAGGTGATTCGTTAAACCCTGGCAAGAAGAGGCCCCTACTCCTTACTCGACCTTGTTTTTTGTAAATACACAAGAGTGTACCAGTACGTAGAATTGAATGTTTTAAAAAGATAAATGTTCAGAATTCAGATGTAAGTTTAAAATGATCTCCAAGTGTATCTAAGAATTGAAATTTCCAACACATGTATATGGTACCCAGATAGCACATGAGCTTATTTCAAGCTTAAAATTTCGTGGATTTTTGATTGAAAGTTACAGTTTGATCAAACCAGCTTGATTCAAACTTGTAACAGGCTGTAAGTGATCAAGTTGTAAGTTTCAAACTTGTAAAAAAGCTGTAATTTTCAATCTTAAAATCAACCTTGAATGTTCCAGCTACAGTCCAGCTTATTTCAAGCTGTAAATTAAGTGGGTTTTGAATTGGAATTCACAGTTTGATCAAACTAGCTTGGTTCAGGCTGTAAGCAATCAAGCTGGTAGTTTTGAACTTGTAACAAGCTAAATTTTTTAATCTTAAATAATCAGCATTGAATGATCCAGCTACAGTCCAGCTTGTTTCAAGCTGTCTTTTGAGAGACAAAATCCTTTGCACTATCACGTGACTAACATAAGTTCATTTAACTACCACGAATAGCGCTGTGTAAATTTTCAACTTTGAAGCATATGTTTACCAAATTCATTTGCATCATTTATTTTGATCAACCAACTTATGGATTTTCTATTACAAAAACTTTACATTATTTATAAACACGCAAAGGTAAGTGTAATACGTTTAATTGATTTTATTGTACATAGGATATAATTTTAGTATTGTCCAAAAGTAAATGAAGTCAAAATTGAGATTAACATCTTAAATAACTTATCAACTTATAAAAGTTAGATATTAACCCTAAATGTTCTTCATCCTATGCCTATCAATTCATCAGCTATAATGGCTACTATGATGACAAAGTTGAATACTAAATTATTTCTTCTTGTTTGGTTGTAGTTTGCCTATTTATATTTTGATTTCTGTATATTTTGCTTGCTATATTCCTCTCCTCTTTTTTGTTCAGAATTACTGTGACGTATTGAAATTTATAATCATATACTTTATTATGATTTGTTATTCTTGTTATTTTTTCTTTCAGGACCATTCGATTAGTGTAACGTGTAACAAGTAATCATTGTTGACGTGGGGATGCGGCGGTGTTTTATGATCGATAATACTATTCAAAGAAAAGAAATTGAATTTTGTCATAAAAAAATACATACAGGCATACATCGTGCAGCTCTCAAATAACTGTTATGTTGAACAATGTGAAATAGGCGGACTAACAGAACAATTCATTTTTGTTTGTCATATTTATGAGTGGATTTGTATTTTTCTTCCAATATATATCAAAATTTTGTTCCCTGTATTCTCTTTTGTATTCCATTCCTTCTCCATAATTGGTCAATATTTTGTGATTGATATAACAACAGCTTTTCTCCAACTGGATATATATCAAGCTTGAATGATTAAACTTGATTCCAGCTTGAACTTTCAAGCTTTGAAAAAAGCTTGGAACGTGGTAACTACTTAACTTGAGTTCAGCTGTATTACAGCTTAAAGACTGTAAATTACAAGCTTGAATCCAGCTCTTGTTGATTTAACTTGATTCCAGCTTGAATTATCAAGCTTGGGTCATTCAACTTAATTCTAGCTTGAGTTCTCAAGCTTGGGTCATTCAACTTGATTCCAGCTTGAACTTTCAAGCTTTGTAGACAGCTTGAAACGTGGTAACTTCTCAACTTGAATTCAGCTGTATTACAGCTTAAAGACTGTAAATTTCAAGCTTGAATCCAGTATGTTAAATTGAAAATTCCAGCAGGAAACCAGCTTGATTCCAGCTTTTTGTGCTATCTGGGTAAGTAATTTGAAATAAGTACAATTATTGGATGTGGAATAAAATGTACAAGGACTGGATTGTCTTCAAATCGTTAATTAATAGATCGTTAGAACTAGATTGCAAGAATAGGAGAAGGGGAATATCATGTAAAATGCATATAAACTTATTATAAAGCACTTATTATTTCGTTTTACCCTTGGCTACTTCTTACAAGTAGCCCAAGTTATTCATCCAAATATTCAATTTGAAAGCAATCCATTGATGACCAGTTCATGCTTGGAATAGCATTCCTTTATTTGATGCATGACATGGAAGTCAATTAATTATTAAAAATAAATTTATAATATTGAACAGCTCTGCTTAAAATATACGTGTATTGCAAGGTGCTTATCATTTTTTGCCTCAATAGAAAATTTTTAGATATTGCAGTACACAAATTGCTAGAGCATTGTAATAATAATTTATTATTCGAATTTATCACGACTCAATATAATTATCATGATTAAATCCTCAAGAATCCGCATGTCAATTAAGTGCCACTCATTTCAAGTAAATGAATAGATTAGTCCCATTATGAATATCATGAATGTGTGGTGTGTCTGGTTGTTCAGTGAAATGGTTGCGAGGTGATTGTGATGTTAAGTCACAAACACTATGGACTGCTTACGGATGGGTGACCAGATTGTGACCAAGGCGAGTGGAACCTACCCCTATGGGTAGCTCCTCACAAAAAAAGCCATATTATGCTTATTATATTTTTTTATATCATGGAAAAGTAGGCCTATGTTTTTAAAGTTCGGGAATTGAATGGCCACTTAGAAAAGTAGTGTTGCCATTGTAAGTAAATTATATTGATTTGATTCATTGGCACACCTATACTGGGATCCGCTGATATCTCTTGTATGAAATAAATCACATATCAGTGAAATATTTTCCTGGATTTATATTAGCAGATCAAACTATGCATTGAATTTCTAAATATCTGCCCTAATAAAATTTGCTCACCTGCAGTCTCGATTCTAATTTATCACACATTCCTGCATTATTATCTGCCTCAAAATAGAACTCTTACAAAATTGCGAATGTGAATAATTAACAAAGCCCTTCATTGGAAACAATGAAGTCACACGTTTGTTTTGCGCGTTCCATTGTTTTCAACTTCACAACAGTTCTTCATCCATGATGGATGTGTTACGCTGCAATATGTATCTGCTTGATTCAAGCGGACCTTTTCATGCAGCCCGGCTCACCCTACAATAATGTATCTGCTTGATTCGAATGAACGACCTCACACAGCCCGACGTATGAATGACGTAAGCTCTCATGGTAGGCTACACAATGGGTTTAGTTGCAATGAACCTTATTTGAAAACAATATCATGTCAAGCTGAGAAGATAATGTTTCCTCTTTGATGAAGGCCATGCTATATCGCACATGAAATACATCAGGATGAATTATGAAATCATTTCAGCTCTCATATTCCATACGTAGAGATCTTCGAAATCCCTTGTATCTGGCTGCATTTTCTAATGAGGATTAATTTTTTAGTTTCTCTTTTATGATTTGAGTTCGTGTTCGGGATTCACTTTCATATTTTAATGATTTGAAAACCTTTGAGAACCTCAGTAACATTTTCAATGTGACTAGAATGTGGTCACATTTTCAATCCAAAATCATCAAATCACAAAGCTCTAGCTGAAGGTTATCTCGTTAACCGGTAACTAAATAGCCATTTGATATAGGCTCAATATTCATGACAATAGATTCTTGATAATAGCTTACTATTTAAGAAAGCTATGTTACAAGTCATATTTATGTCGAACGGACTTTCAAATAGAATTTAAGAGTTATTTCTTTAACTAAAGTTTATATTGATGAGATGAGGAAGCAGCAGACAAGATCTTGAAAGATATTTTTTCCTCAATGCGCACTTGCGCAGGAAGCAGCTATTTTCCGGTACTTGGGGAGATTGTTGTGCTATACAAATCCAGGTTTCTACTGCATGTTATCTGTCCAGGTCGCATCAATTTACTCTAGTCTGCGATCACTTTCCACAATCTAATAATTAATTGATCACTAGTATCTGTCCTTATAGACATTGAACACGACTTATTTTTACACCTTCATGAAATTAGTCCCCTCCGGGATACATAGCTTTTTCTGTACTTGAAACCCTCAACCCACATAAAGCCAGAGAGACTGCAGTCTGCAGTCAGACTGTTTCTTTTCGAGGTATTCATCTTGTGATAAATGGTTCAAGCAAAAACAGAAAAAAATAATACCTAAATTAGGGTACCGTACAGATTAACATGCAGAACAAACTACCACCGTAATGCTATTACAGATAGTAATGAAATTTTTTGAGCCTGAGTCAAAGTAAACTCAAAATAATTAGAAGCTCAAAATAATAAAAATGAAATTTAATCAATCTCATAAGCCCAATCAAAATTGAACCAGGCCACTCATCAAGAGGAGAAAAAGAGAATTAGGAGAGAAGTGAAATTTTAATCAGAGCATAATGTTTCCTTCAATCAATTGATATCAAAGTACTGTTTAGAACTCGTACAATGACAGAAAAGAGTAAGCTATTATTTCTGATACTGAAGTTAGACACCTAGTCTATCTAGTAAAAGTGAGAAACAATAGCTTTTCACTAAACACCGGACAGTCAGAGATAAGCACTGTAAAGATAAACCGTTATCAGTTAGCCAGTAGGCCAATACAGTTCTAGTACCAGTAATATTTTCAGTGAAAGAAATTGAATTCGAATAGAAAGAGAAAGAAAAAAAAACTTAAATGTTCTGGACACTAGTGATATTAGATTTGAAAGTTTGATGTTGTCAATAAAACAAATATTAGAGAATAAAAGTCTATTGATTCGTTATAATGTATTTACAAATTGAAAAAGTTACAGTTTGATCACCATCAAACAAGGTTAATTTAACAAATTTTACGTAACTTCGAGCAAAACAGGCAAAAAACACAAAAATAGAGCACCAGTTATCGGTCGTGCCCCGTCACCACCACCGGGCCACGAGCGATTGCTGCAAGATGCAATGTATTACAATATTTCTTACAAAGCAGCTTACCAAAAAGGCGGATCTATTTTGACCTGTTTATAAAAGTGTAAAAAAGAAAGATAAACAAAAATTTATAAATATCAGGTAAATTTTTTTTTATTTTACTATTGCTGACTGTGATTGGTCTATGACTTTATAATACAGTAATATTGATGTTCAAGTTATGAAACTGTTTGAAAAAGCAAAAAAATAATAATAATAAAATAAGGTTATAATTAGGTAGTTGAATTTTTATTTTTATTTACTAGTTAGAAATTTCAACCTACATTTATAATTCACTAAGCTAATTTATCACAATTTGATTTCAATTCGATTTTAAAAGATGTTTATATTCAATTATTATGGGAAAGATTGAGCATGAATTAAAAATAGGATTATTATTATTAATTCAGTAAGACTTGTGCAACTGATATCAAGACTTTATTCAAAAGAAAAATAAATCAGTAACTTATGGAAGAATAATATAAAATTAGTCCAAGAAAAGATAAATTTTGATTGCGTTATTCAACTAAGGAAAAGAACATTAGTACAAGATTGTTAATGATTAATGATGATAATTATTATTAAAGACGAAAAATTACTCCATGAAGCTATTAAGCTTGAAAATTATTTTAATATTTGATGATAATGTTATATTCAGTTAATGGTATTTTGTTATAATTGAGGTAAGAGGTTAGTTTTTAGACTACAAAATCCAGCAAGAACATTCAATCCATTAATCTACAATCTTATCTGAGACAGCTCGAAAACACGACCGCTCTGCTCCGACGCTCTATCGCAACTTCCAAGGACATTTAACCTTCCTTCATTTTCCTCTACAAAAATTCATGATTGTCCGTTCATATGCAATTGAAATTATTTTCATATTCCATTGAAAACACTCTATCTACGTACTTTTCAATAAAACATTAACATCCGTATCTTTCTGGGTGACTCGTCTTGGAGCAAGCGATAATTCAATTTTCCGAGTTTGATCTTTATTTTATTTCAATTTTCGAATTCAGCAGTTCCCCTGGCATTTATATTATTGAGTTTTTACACAACCTGGAAAATCCAGATTGTAATGTCTTCGACCTTCGATAAGAATCCCAATTCCAGTAGTCTCGAATCTTGACATAATTTGAAACTTTCAATTTCAGTGGCATCCGTCAAGCGGTGGTGACACCAAAGAGAAAAACAAATTAGAAATTTCCGAATCCCGACTACGCCTGAGTAAGCTTATTAAATTTCCAATGATAGAGCAGAGGACGCAGCGATTCGATTGCTATGGTTGGAATTGAATGGAGGATTCTGCGAAGCAATAATGCTGAGCTTGCAAATTAAAACTTTTTGCCGTCAGAGAATTTCGGGTTCCGAAAAAAGCATGTCGAATTTCACTCTCATTCCTAACCTGATTCGATGTCAATTCACTATTTTTCGAAGAAAATACTCTGAAAAGTAGACAATTGATGAAATACCAACAAAGTCAATCTCACAGAATTGAGAATTATGAAAATTCATTTCCGCTGATAAAGCGTTTTCTAAGAAAATTTAAATTGAAACTAAAATTATTCTCAGTCTCAGAAGGAATATTTTCAAAACCAGTGAATATATCCACAAAGTACACTACCTGTCATATCCTACAGGAAAGACCATCCAGTGGACTACAGATATTATAATAATGTGATGAAGGTTAATGATAAACTCACAATATTGATCAATTCATTCGTGATTGAGATCGAATAGGAATGAAGGAATCTGAGTAGAAATAGTATATTTATTATTTTCATTTAGTTTTCAACAAACATAGGCCATTGTCGCACTTTAACAAATAAGGCATAGAATAGATGCTGAATACTTGATAGTGAAAGATGAGATTCAATTATGAATAATACTTTTTTATGAGGGTGATGCCTACATATTGTGATCTGTGCATGGGTGATGAGAGAGATGATGATGAGAGTTGACGACTGCTTTTTGAGTCAATCGGGACCGACAGCTTTACGTCTCCTACGAAAGACGATTAGTTTATAGATTCAGTTTTAGACTCTCCTATAAAGACTGCATAATTATCATGATTTTACAGCTTCTATAGACTCCATTAATGAATCATTATCACTTTACTAGATTATAAAAAAAAACGAATGATAATAATGTACATTCCTAGAAAAATGTATCGTATAGCGATAGTTTGAAAAAATCGAGATTGATTGAAGGGAGTTGAAGATTTAAGATGGTTTCTATCAATTGGATAAGTAGGGGTAAGCTATGATAATAGTGATGAATAGAACCAACATGAACATACTTCTAACAGAAAACCCGTATAACACGTTCGCTTCTAATCACCACTTTCCATAATATTGCAAGTTGTAAAGTCCAAAAAGTATTTTGCATGATAGAGCACGAATCCTTCCAACAGGATATTCAACTCATATCGTCATCAGCATCATCATCATCACCACCACCACCATCATTATCATCATCGTCGCTGTCATCATCAATACCTTCTACCCTGTAACAAAGATAAACTAGCCCCGAGGATAATATACAGTTACGTTGAGGTTAATTTATGAATAAAAATTAGTAACTTACCTCACACACTCACCTCATTCGGCTTGTACAAACAATCTAGTCAAGCTGTTCAAGTTTCACAAGGTAAAACTTTGGGGTGGGTGGATAAACCGCATGTTTGCCCACATCCTATGTGTACACTGTACAGTGCAGCTTCTTGCGGTAAGTGAATTTTGAATTTTTCGCTTCTTTTGGTTCAAGTAGAAGTTGATATTAGTCTAATACGTGTCCTCTACTCTTTCTTATCTTACTAGTGAACGATTATCGTGAATCCTAGCTCCTGAGTTCTCTCGAACGAGGAGAATTGGGTATTGAAGAAAAAAATATCATTTTGGAGATACAGATTGATAGATCAGTGCTTTATTGAAAAAAATATTTTATAAGGAATAAAAAAAATAGATATTACATACACTATGCAGCTTGGTCGAAGACCGTGAGCCGGAAGTTCCGAAAACATAGAATAAAATAATGAAAATGAATTCTTTCAATAAAAAAGAAAAACAATGTATTCAAACTTTTAAATAGTGGAAAGGGTAATATATGATGAATGTTGCCGTTGTCACTATTTCCATCCTAATCATGAGAATGATCAGCTTAGCGTCGTTTTAACTCGAAATATGAAAATATTAAAATAGATACAACTGAAAATGACTATAAAAAGGTCACTTAAGATAGAGTAGCTAAAATGAACTAATAAATCAAATAACTGAAAATTAACTGTTTTTCAAAACTAAAGATAAAAATTGTAACTGAAAATGAACTGTATGTCAAAAATAAAAATAAAAATTGTAATATACAATATAGAAAACCTTATGACAGCTTATTCACGATTGCTATTATAATACCGTAATCAATTTTCTATTCACAATGACTATTCTTGCCTATTCTTTATTTTGATACCTATCAGTGAGGTAGAATTCTCGTAGGCTATTTTTTTTTGAGATACAGTACTATGAAGTTAGTGACTTCTAGTGAATAATGTTAAATTGGAAACTAATGTGCAAATTGGAAACTCTGCAAGTATCTAAGAATATTGTCTATACATACTTCGTTTGATAATGTAGATGTAGAGTACGAATGTTACAAACTGCTTGTGGAAAGAACAATAAAACTGCTATAAAAATACCGACAATTGAGAAATTATTGCTCTGTTTATAATCGTTCTGAAACTACGTGGTTCACTGGCAGTCATAGTTCAAGTTTTTGTTTTTGTCAATGGCGCAACAGCCCTATGAAGGGCCTAGGCCTACCAGCTGGTTGCCAGTTTCATATTCACCAAACTATACAGTCCATCCAAACAAAGAAGACAATCCGGCAAGACAGGAAAACGACTCCAGCACGGCCAATACCAGCCCAAAGTATGAACTCTTATTTCTCCGTGAATACGATATTCTTATAATGTTTGGGATTCTGATGAGATTTTGACATGCACGATATTTTGACAACCATAACAAGAACATTGCATAGCATTTTAGTTATGCTTCTGTATTTCCTTGTTATGCGTAGTAAAGCTATTAAGAATGTGAATAATATGGATGGATGAATAAATTATAATATTCTATTTAAGGTGATGAAAGAGCAGATAATGAATGAGGAAAACCTTATGTATAACTCAATTAGGAATGGCCAATTTTATTTGTATTTTCTCAGCATTGTTGTGGTGAATGTACATAACCATCCAACTAGCTGAAAAGTTTGAAATAACTTTGATAGCAGAGCTGAAGCGACAACCGAAGAGACGTCAACAAGACTAGCTGAGAAACTAACAACAAACATCAGAAATTATTTTGAAAGTGGGGGAATGGCATGGGTCCCCCAAAATCATTCTTGTTGAAAACTTTTCGAACAACTTCGAGAAAGAGGCACGTCCTCAGTCGTTTCACTAAGAAAGAGAAGTAACAGTGAGAGATGGTATGAGAGGGAGGATCTAGATTTAGGAAATTGAAGGAGCACAAGAGGAATATGAAAGGAATGTTGAGAGAACAGGAAGAGAGTTAGGATTGAAATGATGAGGAGGTAGAAAGGTAACTAAAGATGAAATCGACAGAAAGCTATGCGAAAAGGAATGATGATGTGATGAAGCAGAGGATGATGATGGAAAGCGTATATTAGAGAAGATGTGGAATGTGGAGAGTGACAAGAGATTGAGGAAAAACAGAGAGAAATAGTGAATTAAATCAGGTAAACTGCGAAAGGAGGAAAGGTGGAGAAATACGAAAAAAGAGGAAAACAAAACATTCGAGAGCAGAGCATCAGAGAGTTGAAAAATATGAAGTGGGAGAAATGAGTTGTATAATATGTACTCAGCCTACAAGCGATTCAAAGATCAAAAATTAAAGGGATGATGGGAGAAAGTTAAGGATGGAAGAGAAAGAATAGGAGGAGAAGAGGAGTAAGATGATCAAGTGATGGAGGGAGAAAAGAGAGGAAATATAATGGTGATCAAGATGGTAGTTGTGGAGGAGAATAACAAAGAAAATGACTGCGATAGAAGAATGAAGTATCCCAACCAGAAAATAAATAAAATCAACAAAGGCTGGACGAGAGCATTCAAATAGATAACAGGGAAATGGAAATACAGAATAGCAGATAGAAATTAAGGAGAAAGCTCTGAGAAGTATAGAAGGAAGTGAGTGGAATTTAGAGTTTGCTTTTCAAAAACAAATACTCTCGCCACAGTTTTGTTTGTACTTCCAACGTCTTTGGAAAGTCTCCACGACATCTTACCACAAGAAGATACTGTGGTCAGAAGGTCTAAAGAGTGGTTTGGGGGTATCTGTTTTGTGGTAGATGTGGTATATCTTGTTGCTACTCAGAGATGTGAATTTTGGAAACCTCAATGCCCCTGCTACCACTACTGTCTTTAGATCAATCACTAGCTTAAAAGCAAACATAGGCACTGGACTCTGTTGACTCTGAGGTTGATTTTCATAATAATATTATTTCATTCTCTAATTCAAAATAGTGATAAGATTAATTTTGTATCGAATTCGGTTGAAATTGAATCTATGATAAAAATGATACTCCAGTAATTATAAATAATACTTCTTAATTCAAAGATAAAATTGATTGTAGAATAACCTGAATAGTTTTAAGATTAAAGAGAATTGGAACCGCTTCTAGATGGTTCTAAAATCTAAACGTTTACCTTAAGTTGGAAGCACATCTGATCAAATCAATAAATTGAGTATATACAACAATATAATACTGCATCTACGAGTATATGTTATATTATCTATTCCGCGTTTCACACACCACGATTTTTGGACGTCTGGTTTTTTATCGTCCTTATAAATTCTACTAGATTTGATGACGCTTAGCAAACATATGATGACACATCATGTGTAGCCTAAGCTGACTTTTATTAATTTTGATAATCGGACGTCCAAAAATCATAGTGTTTGAAACGGGACTATAATTGATAGCTGTGATGGACCACCACCAAAATAAGAATACTTTAGTCATAATTATTATCATCATGTTTATTCTTCAAATATCTAATTGGAATAATTCCGTATTTACTTAACTGTTTGATACCGAAAGTTCGATTGCTAATTATTATCAATTATTAATCACTTATTCAAATAAGGATGATACTGCTTTCAATACCGTTAATCAAAGGTTCACTTCTAGAATTATCCTCCTGACGTCACCTAGTGTAATAAATACGGATCTAGAAAACGGCTCTAACGATTTTCTTGAAATTTAAAATGTAATATAACTGTGATGGAAAAATAAGATTGCATCAGGTCTCATGTCTGGGAAAACTCTCTGGCAGGATTAATAAAAAAATGAAATATTCCTTATTCAGGCATAATCCCAAGTACTGCGTATAATGGCTGTTTTCGTTAGCTAACCAACGCTATCCAGCTGGAGTGAATGGAGTTACATTCAAGTCTATAACACATGTTCATGACTGTCAAAAAATTGTGAGAGGTGATCATATCAATTTTAAATTTATTTTTTACAAGGAGGTTCCTTGATTCTTCACAATAACATATTTATGTAATTCAACAGTTCGGCCGCAGCTTCAGAGCAAAGCTCGGTACCAGATATTTTAATTATTATCAATTATCAATCACTTATTCAAATAAAGATGATACTGCTTTCTCCTGATCACGTTCCTTTCGCGTTGATCAAAGGTTCACTTCTAGAATTATCCTTCTGACGTCACCTAGTGTAATAAATACTGTATCGCTCTATCAATTAATTTAGTGTTCGTTCAGATCTGATCACTGTAACATTATTTCGATATACTCATTCAGGTTGAGGAGCACTTCCTCAATCTGTCTAATTCTAATTTGTCTCTTTAATTGTGAAGTGATGTAAAGTGTTGTTACAAGTAATAAATTGAACTTTACTCATTCTAAACTTGTGAGTGTCATTGCTGAACCTTCGTCAAGGAAACACACTAGCCATATAGAGCACACAACATAGCGATGATGTATCATGTAGTATTGATATGCAGTATCACCATAGCGATGGTGCTGATATCAGCACGAGAGTTCAAACCATGATTGATGAATATATATTAATAACTAGCCGGCAGGCAAGCTTCGCTCGCCTTCTCCGCCTAGCCAGGGGCGGACCCCCGACAGTATCAGCAGTGTCAGTGAGTCAAACAGGCTCGCTTCGCTCGCCTGCATAGGCCTAACCTCTGTCAGTGTAAGCTGAGACAAACAGGCTAGCTTCGCTCGCCTGCAAATTCTGTTCAGAAGGGATTCAAAACTTATTGAACACTGCATTTCTAGACCTAATCTGGACCTGTTCACCAAATTTCGACATTTTCTACCAATTTATTCTCAAAAAATCAAAAAAAAAACTCTGAAAATTCCGAAAAATAGTAAAACGCTAATATTGAGCGTAACCTTGGGAACTATATCGGACATAGTTTGAAACTTGATTCAATATCTTCCAAATTAGTTCATCTATAATCTCGCTGAACTATTGAATTTACAGTAAGGATTGGTCGTATCAAGGCGGAAGATATGCAACCCGCAATACATCTACAATTTTGAAAAACATGATTACTGGCGTAATCTTGAACGGAATTCAAAAATATCTCAACACAACATTTCTAGACCTTATCTGAACCTACCTACCAATAATCAACATTTTCTACCGAACGGTTCTCGAAAAAATTGAGAAAACGCCGAAAAACTATAGAAAAACTTAAATATTTGGCGTATCCTTGAAAAGTTCCTGAAATCCGTTCTTAGCGCGCGTCTAATAAACGTCCAACTGAACATGCCTGCCAAATTTGAACGCATTCGGTTCAGTGGATCTTTAGTTCTGGTGATGAATGAATGAATGAATCAGTCAGTCAGTCAGTGCCATTTCGCTTTTATAGATATAGATTTGGATGTGATTTTATACATTTCTCTATCCTGGGAGCCATTAAGATACGAAATCCTACAGCGATTATTCTCTTCTGCAGTCACTGCAACAAAACTCAACATTTAGCGCCACCTAGAGTGGCCTGTTCGAACTGAAAACAAATTAGTGTTTAAAACACAAAATATAGCGCTTGTTGTTGAAGTGAGAAATTTTACCTACCCGACATTTTACAGGATTTGTAAGAGGAGATGGAACAGAGATAGTTGGAGATATGGTAGAAGAGAGGGAAAGAGTAAGGATAGGGTTATGAGAGAAAAGGCAGAACGATATTGTGAGTGAGAGAGAAAAGAAAGAGAGTGTGAGGAAGAAGAAGAGGAAGAGAGAGTGTGAGGGAGACGAAAGAGTAGTAAAATGAGGATACGTGACAAAGTCTGGTAATATTTTACCAGTTTGTCGTGAAATTGTTTTCGAACGAGTTGTAACAAGTGACAGAGTGGGAACTCCTCCTCTTATTCTCTGTCCTGCTCGCCCGACTCAGCTCAAATAGGAACTAGATGCAGGAATAAATACAGGAGTTTCGCTTGGTTTCATTTGTAGTCCGTTTTATACTCTTAGCCAAGCCCAATAGGTAACTTTTGTCAATGTCATATTTCAATCTACTGCTGCTAGTCCAATTTGAGTTTGTCATTTTCAGGATATAGTAGTAGTAAAGGAAATGTACGTGAGAGGAATTCTCCATTCTTCATTCTTCATCTTCCTAATTTCTATTTTTTGAGGCTATCGTGTTCGACAAGGGAGAACTCGAGCGAAAAGCTTTCAGTGGAATAAAACGGCGGTAAATATAGAATTGAATGATGAGGTCATAATACAAAAAACAAGACTTAAATAAAAATATAATATATGAATTAATAGTTTCTGCCATTATCAGAAGATAGTCTCTTGGGAACCGTCATAATTGAAATGGCGTGAATTAGCAAAAACAAAGCGATTGAATTCCTTTTACAAGAATGTACGCTCTAGCTATAGAGATTAGAGACTGTATAATAATATACAGTCTCTATAGCTCTAGCTATTTCAGTGAGAAATTTGATTTTGATAATACTTACGGTAAAAATAATCACTCGATTCCACCATAGTTGTGCAGGAAAATGACTCGTTATCAATACGCGTTAGAATATGCTCCAAATTAGAATTAAAATTACTTCTCATAAGAATCAAGAGGTGAATCAATTGATTACCTATTTAATAATTTATTATTGAAGCGATTATCTATTCGATATTTTTCAATTATCTTAGATAATCTATTTGATCATAATTCTATTTGATTATCAAGGTAAGTCAATCTTCTAGAAAGTTTATTAAGTTGATTGAGTTGCAATGAGAATTTTATGAGTAAATTCTGTGAATCGATTCTCAGAATTCATTATTCCTCAATTGTAAAAAATTATTTCAAGTATTTTATATTATAATCTTCATTGAAGAATAAATAAATGAGTCAATCAATCTTATTTCAATAATATTCACTCGATAAAGTAAAGTCCCACTCTTTAACCTGAAAGATTAACGTGTAACAGCATCTTTTTTTACTCTACTTTACTCCACTTAGCCAATTCGAGTTTAAGCTCAAATCAGAGGATCAATTTCAACTTGAAAGGGAATCGTTCTGTCTGAATCTTTTTCATGTTGAAATCGTTCAACAGAACAAACACCAAACGTGCAGCTTCAGGCTTGAATATCAAAAGTTGAGAGAAGCCTGTCTGTCGGAATTAAAATGATCCATCAGTATTAGTTTGAATGCCTTACCTGAGTATGGAAATTTTTGATGAAAAGCTAACAAATGAGAGAATTGATTTTGCATGTACTCGTATTTTTAGGATATGATTTATTGATTCATCTCATCCAATGTATTATCGACAAAATTCTACAATTCGTGAAGGAACACGAACTCACAGACTGATGAATAGCCTATACCATTGAAATTAGTGGTAGTCTTTGTTTCAAAAGTTTCATTGAGTGGCACTATATGTCTTTTCTAGAATCTGAATCTAGACCTATATATTTAGATGATAAATGTCATCGTGTTATTTATACTCTCTCAAAATCCCGTATATCTCCTATTCTGAATTATAATGGAACAATGAGTGTATTATATTACCTCATGGAAACTGCACAACACGACTGGTTCCTAGCTTAAATATTAGTTGCCAACTCCTGGTAATAAAGAATAATCTAGGGGGTAATGCGCACGTGGAAACTCTTGGAAAGCTGCATCTTCCCTGATTCTTAGTGGAATTATAGTCTCAGCAGCTCTTTAACCTCCACTAAATCACAAAAAAAGCTTTATAGCAATGATGAAGTTCTCCGTAGAAACTATAAAATACAGTAGAATTACGTATATAATAGTTGCTATGATAAACTTACCTCATTTACTTATTCAGCGTATGACTTTCAATAGTGGGGAGACCCGAGGGTTGTCCAACTTTGCAGATATAACCTTGTTCCTTGGAAAGGAAACATGTTGAAAGTTTGTTATGATGTTCACAGTAATTACTCACCTCATTATTTCAACCAGATAAGAAAAGTCATTATTGAATTGAATTATACAATCCATTCATATTGGAGTAATGCATAACAAAGAATATATGGTTGATATACTGTTCACTGATTTAAGGAAGTGATATAAAGAGGTTTTCGTTCTTAGAACATCATTTATATTGAGATAAAAGAGATAGATGAGTGTGATGGAGAAGAAAGGAATATAATGACACACAATAAGAAAAATATAGAGGATAATAGTGGTGCAATATTATTTTTTTGTGTAGACATTTCCATCATTGATTTGTAAATTAGTTTCAGACACATTATTTTGTGAATAACAATATTATAATAGAGAGAGAAAGAGCAAGAGAAAATGGATGAAGAGAATGTTGGGAGAGAAAGAATGAGTAATATAAAATGGATTGATGCGTCTGTCAACAGTGGACCCAGAGTTTACTTAGGTAAAAGCTCTACTGGAAAACAATTTGATGGTTGGAGCATGAGTGGCGATGATATAGGCAGTTTTTACGCCGCTACTAATCGAGTAAACGAGTAAAAATGGTTCCAAGTGTACTCTGTATTTGGCAGAAATCACAATGGATTGATGCTGTGAAATGGTCCTGATGAAGCAAGCGCTTGGGGTGTTTTCAAGTTTCAAATACGCATGCAGATTTTGTTCCATCATATTATTTTGTTATTTGAAGCGGGAATATGATCAATTGAAAAAAAAATTTGGGATGTTTAGGTGAAAATCATTTAGAATAAAGGGATCAAGATATGAAAAAGTTTTCCAAACAGCATGTCAAACTCATTCTTTTCAATATAGTGGAAACAATCAGTGATATCAATCAATTCAGCAATGAATATTGAAAGAAAATAAATAAATAGAAATGAGATTATTTTATTGATTGATCTTGGAAACCCAATTTACCTCAAATCTATTTCGCCTTTCTATAACCGGATTAGCCTATAGGCTAATTCAATTCTATCTGATGGGAAGCTGTACCTTCTTGGAAACCATAAAATCAAAAAAAAAAAAATTAAGAGAGGTGTTCTAAAATGTGAAAAACCTCCATAAAATAAATCCTTTATACTTGGATGGTATAAGAAAGAATGATTGATTATTGGCTATGTAATATGTACGAAAATGTATATTTATTGATTTAGAGTGATCAATACTCAATGTTCCAATCTCAATGGCTAGCTTTTCGCAGTGTTGAAAGTGAGAGTGGGGAAAAAACTTCCAATGAACGAGCTCCATTGACGCCATAGTAGGCTCCGCCATTTTGCTCTTGAAGCCTTGTTCGCGCTCACTCTTTGTAAGAGTATCAAAAATTCGTAAACAAGATGGTCAATGATAATAATAATTTATGAAACCTGATCTGGTATCAATCACAGAATCTCTGACAAATCAAATACTACCGTATATTTCAATTGAAAATCTATTTAAAAATTAAGGATAGAAAGCATGGGGAACTGGGAGCATGATATGGTATATACATAGTTGAACACAACTGTATTATTTAAAAGATTGGAATGCGTAAGTAATTAGAAAATAATTAACGATCACAAGCAAAACATTTTTGTGATCTTGAAATCACAATTGAGGAGATTTCAATCATCTCCCCATTTCTTCCCTCCCCCACGAAACAGGTGAAGTGCTGAACACTAAAAGATACGGGCACTTCACTTGTTCTATGGGCACGAGCCGCCAGTGTCCGCCCGCTAATTGGTTCTTCCATATTCAACATCATATAGCCTCTCATGAGAAAAAAAGGGAATAAAATTAATATAATGAATTAAAAACGTTGGCTGGATACAAATGAACAACGGAAAGTCATTTTTTGGACGCCATGATCAAGAATATAGCGATACCTCATCTTCTGAAATAGTTGGGAAGGAAAATACCTACCAATCTTACTCAGTCGCATAAGTGTCATGAAAGAAGAGAAGACATGTGTGCTTTTCTCCATCTAAGAAAAAGGTTCGGTTATTATTTGTTGGAAACAGGGATTTGTCACTTCTTGAGTGGAGTCACTCGAGACAGTTTTCTGCGAGACGGGAAAACAAAAAGTGTTTCTTGCAAAAATACTGGTGACATCGACTGATTGAAGAGATGCCTGCAGCGCGGAAAATGACTGAATACTGAATAGTGATGCACTGATGAGAATGTGTGCTGTGCTGGATAACACATATGTCAAACACTTTATACTTGTCAGTATAAAAACGTATTGTAATAACTTGAATTGCAATACTTTCAAAAGTGCAACTGTACCAGAAGAAGTTAATCTATGATAACACACCTTGGTTTTTTTTAAACTATATTGGTGACAAACTTGATGATAGAATGGGATATGATTATAGTATAATTCCATTATCAGACTTCTGTTTCAATAACTTACACTAGATATTTTGTCAAGCTTTACAAAAGTTGATTGGTTTAGATTGAAATTGTAATTTTATTATCTTGGATGATACTCATATCTTCTGAACGGTGGGAAAATCATTATTATGAAGTTGTGTGTTTCTTCTTCAATGACTAGTCACACTTTTCAACAGTTCTGTGTTATGGATTGAACTTTTTCTACTTTTCTTCTTCAATGATTTTCTTGTACACAAGAGTAATTAATCGATAAGTTATAATATAATCGAAAAAATGGCACATTTGAAGTTTGTCGCCGGACAACACAAGGTTGAGAACAAGATGAGTGACTTGAGAAAAACCCGGAACTAGTGAATCATTCTCTTGGAAAAGAAAGTATGAGCTTCAGCTGATATGAAGAAATACGTTCTATCAGGACCTCCTAAATACCTAAGTATTAAGGAGGTCCTGGTTCTATTATAGTATATTTTTCAGAAACTGTTCTACACTAATATGTTAAGTAAAATAATATTCGAGCATGAACTTTGACCGTTAATCAGAGAATGGACGACATGAACGTATATAGAAAACAAGAAAATAAAAAAATGATAACAGAAAGAATATTTCCACTAAGTTCCCAACATTTTGAAAAGTCTGTCTCGACATTGTATGATGTAGGTTACATGATTGTGTAACACACGCCAGACATATGTGTCACTCAACTTTCAGCTTATCAACACACAAATTTATTCTGATCACATGACTGTGTCAGTCTTGACTTTGCTATACTATCAGAAGGGAAAGGAAAAGCAAGAATGAAGGACAAATCAGGAAGAGGGAAGAAGAAGAAGAAGAAGAAGAAAAAAACGACCGCATGAATAACTTGTTCGGCTTTGCAAGTTATTGCAAGTTCTGCTAACTTTTAACACTCCCCTTCTGGTTGGTTACTCTTGCTGCAGTTGTGTGAAGCAAGAGTTTCGTTCTGTGAATGCAAAGCAACGAAATATTCGGGTAGTCAAAAGTAAACATTCTAGCCGTTTTGTAGTTCAAGGTTTTTGAATTCGCACAATAAAAAATGTGTGATTACTTAATTTTAATTAGGCCCTATGTGATTCGGAACTTGTAGCCTATTGTTCACAAAAATCATTCTTGATATCGATAATTTCATTGTTTGTGGAAAGTGAAATTACATCAACGGAAATGAAAACAAAATTTCTTCCAACTCTTTGTAGCCAATACTATTATACTAGTAAAGTTACTGAAATTGGTTACTATTTTAGTATTACGTTCTATAATACATGGATCCAATAGATTTATAGATATATAATTATGTACATGCATACATGTATTCATATGCGTATTATATGTATTCACATCTCATCACTTGTCTTGTAGCATAAAGCTTCACATTTTTTCGCATAAAAAACTACAAAGCGTGGTGAACATCATAATAGCTTTGAAATATCCGCAGAATGTAGTGGGTTTGCTTTGTATGCAGAAGGGATTTCTTTCTGTCTTTCAGTAATCTTTCATCCCTCACAAAGTTTATCCCCTTGAGATCTTATTTCGAATATTTTGTTCCTCGAAATTTGGTACAGAAATATGAACTCCCATATTTTTCCACACTTATTTCTCAAAAATATGTCTGTTCAATATCTGTGAATACGACCTATTTGGACTTCTTATTTTAATTGAGAGAAGAGTTATAGTGGAGGCTTAAGCCTGTTTTTATTATTAGTAGATTATGTGTTTAAGTCAATTATTTTGAATAAATTTCTGAAACTTCTCCATTTTTTCAACCAAGCATAATTCTTCTCATCTCATTCGTGAATTCTTATTCTATCATTGCATTTGTCCTTCAAAAATTATAACTCAAAAACAATTTCACAATTATTTGTTATTTGATTTTCCATACATTATGTATCTCGGATTACTTTTCATAATTTATTATCTCTGATATTATACTCGTTATATTCATAGATATACTGATTAATAAATATACTTAATCGATGAACCAATAGATATACCATACAGATATGTATAGAATATACCATAGATATATGCATAGACCTACTGAATAGAATCAAGCACTTGCCCTCCCTACTATATCAACATACGTTAAATTGTTTTCTTCAATTGATTCATGTCTCAATTTGAGATTGGATGTAATGATGGTGAAGACTCCAGATATTTAATTTTTTTTCGGTCGGTATAGACTGGTTAAGTGGAAGAGGGGGCTTGTATGCCTCAACTTCGCCCACAAACTCTTGTAAAATGTTTACAAAGTCTAAAATGAAGTCATTTTATCTATCTTTCTATATATTCTATGAAACTAACATCTTATAGCTCTACATAGTTTTAGATTCAGAATAAATAACTTCTACTAAGTTTAACCTACATAGTTATAATAATATATAATTGGATGGCTCGTTGGAGGAGTGATGAAGATAACCAGTTTGACTCTGGTTCAGGCCTGAACCGGGTCAAAATTATTTGAACACAAAACTATCACATAAATGCGGCCACCCAGTCTTTCGGAGGAGACGATACCCAATCCTCTTTGAACTTCTATTTCGTCTCTTCATCACGACTCCTTCATTATCAGTTTTCTTAACTTTTCATTTTCTTCATCTCTTACAATTCCAAACATTTTTCACTTTCCACAATTTTTCCCTTCCACCATACTTTTATCAATTGCTTACTTTCACCTTATTATCTTCCTATTATACATTTTTTAACTCTCATCGATTCATTTTAGTTTGAATTTTCTCTCAACCCCCGTAAGCTTCATTTACCTTTTTTGGCCATGGCCTGGATAGGCCATTTGTACATGTCAGAGTTGAACGATGCACCTATCCTATTGTAATGCAATTAGGGACGGCTACAAGAGTCAGGGCTCGCTTTATTGCTAGTCCCCCTCCCCTCTTTTATTACTCCTCTCCGTCACACTCCTGAACCTTCTCATTCACCTACTCCTGGTCCTCCCATCCTCCTCAACCTATCATCATTCTTTATCTGTACCTCTCTCTCATTTCCCATTTCCAATGCCTTGACTTTCATCGCGCCAAAATGTTATAAAGCTGTTATCGAACCAATGAAAAGTAAATTAATCTAATCATCGGGGTCCCATTGTTCCTCCCTCACGCATCTCTTTCATCTTCATACACTGATTTGATTCTTTCTCACTTTTTCATTTTTCTTCCATTGAACTTTTCTCCTCACTAAACTTTTATTCCTTCTTCTTGTGTATTCTCCTTCCATCTATTCTATAATTCTTCTTCCCTCTTTTCTCCCTTCTATTCTATAAATATATGCGCTTCCTTCTACATAATTACATCTCCTACACCGATTCCTTTTCCTCTCACATAAACAAAAAAATGGAAACAGAAACGTGAAACAATGCACCAAGACTTTACGTATAAAATTAACGGTGCATGGGATTGATGGTGAAATTCAACAGTAAAATTCTACTTTAAAAATATTTAATTCGCATTTCAGAAGAAACAGAATGATAATGGATGAAGATTTTTTGATTCGTTGGAGAAAATAGTATACGAATTCAATACTAATAACAGAAACGTGAGGATTCAGATAACGATTTATCTTCATTCAACTTCTAAAAATTCTACACAGAGGCTTTATTAGATGCTGAAAAACAAGTCTCATCTGACTATTTTCGCACATTCTTCTCTAATGGATAGATAAATAATAATTATTTGATACTGTCGCAATACAGTGATACTGACGCAGTACAAAGTGAACATAATTATTATCCAGATTATACATTGAAGTATCGATGATTGTGGTGAATGCTTTAACATCAATTTGTTAAACAAAAGTTTGTCAATCGTCCATTTCGATCTTTAAAATAACATGTTTCAAGTCCAAGTAAAGCTTTTGCAATAAGGTCTGTGCATGAGGCAGCATTTACAGTTTGTTTACTGAGTATTACCTCAATGAGGAAAGCTGAGCTTGACTGTAAACAGCGCCAGCTCTTGCATAAACAAATCAATGGTTGAGCCTAGGGCAATAGGTTCAAGTAAACAGGACAACTCAATTATCCCTTCAGTCTAATGAAAAGTGATAATGTGATTATTATTTTTGAAATCAACATCATTTGAGAGATTCTTCAACCAGTTATCATCTGAAAATTATGTGAAATGATGAAAGCACCACAAACAATAACATAATTCAAACCTGAACGTAATTAGGTTTCTTTATACATTTGAAAAATGTAATTCAAGAAATAAAATTCATGTAAATTATTGATATTCTAACTGAGATGAATCTCACGAGAGGAATCGACATTGAGATCATGAATCAAGAGAAATGAAGAAGCAGTTGGTTTCTACTGATCTGTTTTTTTTTTCACTTGGAATGGTATGATAACTTCAGAAAGCAACACATTCAATCCTGATCTAACTTCCAGCAGATACCTTTTATTGTTGAATTTGATAAGACCTATGAAAATGGGAAGTAGAGCTTTAGCGGAATTGAGGTGAATTTCATGAGAGGAAATCATTTGAGCTGTAATAGACATCAATAATTTAGGGGCCAATCCCCTTTCAAAATCTCCTTTTCTATTTGAAAGAAATTGAAAGACAAATCACGAAAAAACATGATCGACTAGTAAATCGAATTAAGAAGGTATTATAAAACTGAACAACATATTTTTTGTCAGTGTGTCTCATTAATATTTCTGGGAACAATTTCTCATCCCAATATAATATGATGAAATTACAAAATCGGTGTGCTCATGTTATTGGAAAATGAGCCCTGTACTAATCCTGAGCTCAACCTATCACGATATTAGAGGATTAATTTATCGTGTCTTTAAACTTTGTATCGATCAATAAGTCTGTTGGGGGATCAGAATGTGTCACGTTAAATCTAGATGCCAAGTTGATTAATTAAAGGAGTCCGCTACTAGGATAAAAGTGTGCATCTACTAATTAGCTTTTCCATCAATGGAGTTTTTCAAAGTCCCTTCCATGAGAGGAGAAAAATCGTTTGTGTCTCACTAAATTTCCATTCACTTTTATTAGAAATAGAGAAACTGTTGAATTCATTCTATCTCTTCGGTTCGTAATTGATTTTTTTTAGTTTTGGAATGAGATACAAAGAAATAAGTGAGAGTGGAAAGAGCATCGAGAGCATCGATGAGTATCAAAAACAAAGGATCGTTACAAACCACAAAATATGAAACAACAAAATATGATATGAGGTAAACAGAACAAAGGAAAAATTGATAGAACATTGAAGATTGAATCATAATTAGCACTACAAGAGAGATAGCATTGCTGAATAGTTACATGATACAGAAATAAATAGTTCGGTACCCCCCCCCCTCACCAAAAAAGATACATCAAGCGTTGTCTTAAATGGGACCACAATAAATTCAGTAGACTGAAAACTGAACCAAAAGTCTCCTTCGCTAATATTTTGCTCGGGCAAATGTAAAGGTTTGACTTCTGGCATTTTCGAATGGAAAGGCACACTTTATCACTCCGAATTCACTTACCAAATGACAAATTCCCTATAAAAAGTAACAGCGTTTTTCCCCCTGTAGTGGGTGTTTCCCAGAGAAAAAAATATTCCCAGAATTTGATTTATTGACCAACATTAATCTCATGAACTATGAGGGAACTTTGCCAATATCACAATCTAAGAAATAAATTTTCTCAGTCTTCCTCCATGATGGGTCTCTATCGAGCACTGTTACTACATCAGAAGTGACCAGTGTTTGTTAGGATTAAGTTGTTGGTGTGGATTTACAAGAAAAAACTTGTGAAATGAAGAGTTTCTCGGATTTTTCTCCCATAAAGTTTGAAAGTTCGGCTGTAAACTATCCGATTGTTGTAGTGGAAATCAACTTTCATTATTGATATCTATGATACCATTTATAACAGTTCATGTTTATTATTAATAATACCAATAGAATAACATTTCATCAAAAGCATTAGTGAACTGTTTGACCTAGACTTGGAAGGCGATGTTCGATTTAAAGTGAGTCGCAAACTTCCGGTAGAGATTTTTCGAATGCAAGAGTTTCCAGTTGAAGTATGAAGAAGGGCAATTAATATTGAAAATCGTTTATTCGACCTTGTATTTGAAATGACTTGTGTTTTGATACTTGCTCATGAAAGGTGGGTGACGGCTACTCAATAATTGATCATAGTGGTATGTATCATGTACAATTTTGTTTAAACCAAAACAAAATATGAATATATTTGAATGTTTGTGAAGTGTGAAGACATTGAGACTTGCTTTGGACAGTAATAAAATTCACATAACAAACTTATGTTTATCAAGTAAAATAATAATATTCGACTCCTCGGCTCCTTAGTAACCTGGCTAGCTCAGGTCTGGTATCAGAGTTTTCAGGTCGCTCCTGATCATTTTCAGGGCCTCTGACATGACTTAACGACTGTTTTTAGGAAGCCGGGACCGACGGCTTGACGTGTCCATCCGAAACACGGGGAAGTGGTTTGAGAAAAATTTCTGGTCTGACTTGGGTTTGAACCCGGGACCAAAAATTTATCAAACTCTTCATTTTAATAATTTATTTCCTCATCATTATTTGGACACAGCTTTGGATTTCCATTTTGTTAAAATTAATTATTGATGATTTTGAATTGTTGGTCAACAGTTGGTTCCACTGTTCAGGCTCTGTGGATTAACCAGCCAGCCAGGAGTTTCTTTCACTTCTCATTCAATTGGCCTACTGACAAGTGACAACAAAATGTATTTATTAATTTCATGAATGATGATATTCACTAATTTCTTTAAATATTCCATAATTATGAAGTAGTATAATATTTGAAGCAACGATGCCCGATTGAATTTTATATTTAAATAACCCAGTGGGGTAAGTCTAAGTCTGATATACTTGTAACTTGTAACAAGTTCATCAAATATATAATGCATTTCAAATAATCGTCGCTTATCTACGATACTACGTATTACATCTGAAGCTTCAGTACCGGGTTACTAACATAGAATTTTAGCAAACACAATTTTGTAATGATTTTAAACTTGAAGATATTTCAATTCAAAATATAATATCCAATCGGATTTGGCTTTGACTAAATTTTATTTCAACCAGGATTACCAAAATCCACTGGCCCTCATGACCAGCAATGCTTCCTACTGTGTTAAACAGTCTTATTTGAGTACACTCAAATAAGGCTGGTTACAAGCTACGCCACCCCCTATCAAGTAACATTATCGTAATATCTTCTCAGATAATTTTTTGAGTTCTATCGCACTAGACGTCAAACCTGCGAAAGTAGAACAAGGAAAAGAAACCACCAACGAAGTATAAAAACTGACTTCACAATTACAGACATTGTTCTTCAATGTGTAAAATTCTTACATTAAAATCCTGCACATTACATAGTTGTGAAGAACAACTGGTTACTGGAGAGACTAATATATTATTATCTATTCACATTATACATTATCATGTATTTGATTGAGAGTAAGATAATTATTTATTTATTTCTCAATGGAGACAATGGGTTGCCCCAGATATGTCTCCTTTACATAATATTCATACAGAAAAATTGTTTATATGTAATTTATAAAATAGGTAATAAGAAAAACAAATTTAATAATCATAATTCACCGTAAAACTAAAATCATGAAACTATCACTAGATGAAAAAAAAGAAGAATAAAACTAATGAATTTCTATCAAATCAAATTAGTAGGTACCTCGTCCCAAACCATATGCAAAATCTCACTCCACTCAACCCTAGTAAGCACTAGATCATAGCTGGAGCTTATACAAGGTTATTATAGACTATTCTTCGGAATGTTGCGCGAGAGAACCAGAAGGCATCAAGGTACCCTGATAGAGAATTATAGCTTCTCTGGAGCCTATTCAGAGGAGAATTGTAATTTCTCACAGTTCTTGATCGAGGAACCAGGAAAGAAAATTCAGAGCGTCTAGCTACAGGTGAGATATATATATATATATATATATATATATATTCAATTTTGACAGTAAATATGAAGAATCTATTTTATTATTTAAGAGATTATAGATGAAAAAGAGTGCTCGAGCATCACGCCTCACCTTCAAAGAAGTCATGTGGAATACATTCCTCAATGACTCAGTTGGAAAATCGAGAGGACAATAGTGATTGTATTTCTTGTAAAACATAATTCTCAAAAACTTGCTTTGCAAGCACTCCAGAGCAACTATTCTATCAGCGTGATATGGGCTCCATATCTCAGAAGCATACTCAAGTAGACTTCTAACAAGAGATTTGTAAATTAATATTACCGGCTCCACATCACTAAATGATGAACAGGTCCTCAGAATGAATCCCATTTGTTGATTAGCTCTTGTAGAAATTAAGTCTATATGTGAATTAAAAGAAAAATCTGATGAAAATTGAACCCCAAAGTCTTTAAAATACCTCACCTGTTCCAACGGTCTATCACTTACATGGTATAAAAATATTTGAGGATTGAGTTGACAATTGAAACTTAGGAATATACATTTGGGAACATTCATTTTAAGTCCATTATTTTTGCACCAAAGAGAAAAATTGTTGTTATCCCCCTGCAAGCAAAGTGCATCCTCTACACTTTTTATCTCCTTGAACAACTTAACATCATCTGCATACATCAGGCAGGATGAATTCTTTATAACAGAAGGAACATCATTAATATACAACAGAAATAAAAGAGGCCCAAGATTGGAACCCTGAGGCACCCCAGATGCACACACAAATGAATCTGATTGAAAATTTTCAATTTTAACATACTGCATTCTCGATTGCAGATAACTATGCAGAAGGCTTACCAAACTATCAGAGAATCCTATTTGTCCAAGCTTTCTCAACAGTAGCTTGTGACTGATTGTATCAAAATTGGTGACCAATTATGAAAATTGGTAAGCGAAAGATTCCCAAAAAGACCAGTGGAGTCTCATCTATTCGTTTATTTCTCACCTATCATATCTCATCAAAATCGTGTCAATTTAATGTTCCACATTTGGATACATTGACAGCTAAATTGTCCAAATGTACATTCATCGTCCAATACATTACAATGTGTGCCGCTGACACATGATAATCATGTGATATGTTAACATCACTGTTTAATCAAAGTTGTCTGTCATGTAATGATCACCGATTAACAATGATCAGCGACTATTCATCACAGCTTAGCTGTCACTCCCAACCAGAGGTCGGTGGGGGTTCAAGTGTAACTGTAACACTAGACCAGCTTACTAAATCCCTCACATTATTGGCTACCTCAAAGTGTAATTGCACTAGTAGCCTAGACTTGAGTAACGATATTGATCAAGCTATACTAAGTGCGTGTACTTGGGAATCATTGAGTTCTATTGGTGTTGTATGACATTCTACTAGTCTTAAAGTAATTGAATAATGATGAAAGCAGGTGTTATACAAGAAAGTCATGGAGAAAGAATAATTATGTGTATAAAAACTGAGGGGAGTTCACCAGTGTGGGAATGATCGATTATAATTGATAATGTTTTGTTTTCTTGACATTAATGTCAATGCTTCAATCACAATGATTCTTCAGCTTCTATTTCAAACAAATGTTCACGCAAACTTTCCATATTCTTGCACTTCTGCAGTGCTTGAACCAAAGAAACATGGGTCAAAGCCCCAAAAATAAGTTAGCTGGAAAGACTAGATACTCAGATAATATCATCAGCGAGAAGCATGAAAATGCAAAATAAAATAGAAGACCATAAAATAACTGGTTCTCTTTCAGAATCGGTACCGATATGTACCATCAATTTATTGATTTGTCATTCAATGGATTTTCTTCACCATTCAAACTCGATTTTAATTTTTTTCAAACTCGATTGCAGATCCTGGATTGGCCGCATATATATTTAAGCCTCATACATGGAACTTTTTCGAGTAAATCTGACCAAAGGCTAACGTTCTACATTCCTCAAAAATGTTTTGGAGCTTCATTAATGAAACATCAGTTAATGTAACTCATCTTATTCTATCTCCACAAAGTTCCACACAATACAAGTCCAATCTCAAACTCAGACTTGGCCCACCGCATGAATAACACCTGAGGGCCAAAACATGCTAGCTTTACATGCCCAGGTAACGTGAATACAAACTGTGCAGACCTTCATGATTGTGTATCCTCCATTGTGAGCCTCGATTATCGATCATGCTTTGTATACACAACAACAGAACATTGGGTCAAATTACACATATGCCTTGTTAGGGTACTGTATAGGGTACACACGTCAATCCAGATTTTTTAACAAGATTTTCAAGGTAGGCTGATGTTATTCGTGGATAATATGTCGATCAATAAAGTATTTAATGATAATGACCTTTTTTCCTCTATAGAATTAATACGCTTTTGTATCAGAAATTTCAAAGATGATTTGTTTTTTATAATAATTGCTTCCCTTCTCCTAACATATTTTAGCTTTATTGATCGTGTTTTTCACTAATCCAACCTGTGCTGATGTAGGGACTAGGTTTGGTTTTTTGAAGCGATAATATTTTAAAAGGGTTTTCCGGGTTTTGGCGAGCTGATGTGAACGAACGATAAATTGATCGATTTGCGTCGTGTGTTTGTGCGTGTGTGCATGTGTTGTGTGTTGTGTGTGGTCCCTTTATGATAGAAATGGATGTGATGTGGTTATACAGAGCGGGCTGGCCGAATAATGGACCAATAATGATTCAACTATTAATCATGCTATTCACAGGCTTCAGCTCTTTTGGCTTATTGGCAGATCAATGTGAGCTGTTTTGTACCATGTGCATCTACCTCCTCTCATCAGCCTCTCCTCCCCTTCATCATCTTCTCCTCCTCCCAATCCTTCCTCTGATACTACCTCTCTTCATCCTTATTTTCCCCTTTCAATGCTCTTTCACGTTCATGCTTATTTTCATGCTCTTCTTTATTCAGTTCTTCTTAGCATCTCTAATCATATCTCCAACAACTCACCATTTGTCCTGTTATAATTTCATTCAATTTTCTTTCCTTCTCCATATAGTTTCCATCTATCATCACACTTTTTCAATCTTTATTGACAAGATTCTATTCTACTTTATTTCCACATACGTTACTTCCTTTAGCTATCCAATTCATTCACTTTCTTCTGTACATTGAACAATCTTCTCCTCACTCTTAATTTTTAAAATTGAAGTAGGCTATAGAAAATTTCCTTGGACTTCAAGGGAACCTGATTCCTCTAACCTTCCTTATTATATTTCTCTCACTTTCCTGTCCCGGAATTTTTCCTGTTCATTCCGTCTGTTTTCTTTCTTCATCCCTTCTTCTCCTTCATTCCACTTTATTGTCCATTCCGTCAACCTCACTTCACAACTAATTTCAATCTTCCTGTTTTCACAGGATTTTCTTTCCAGAATTGCACCTTCAAATTCTATTGCAACTTCAACTCTTCCTTCTCTATTTGTTTCTTTTTTTCTTCGTCCTTCTCCATCTTCATCTTAATCTCATCTCTTTCCTTTACCTCATCCACATCCTCTCTGACTTACATTTTGTTCGTCAACTCTTTCTTGTAACTCATTCTTCTCACGATTCCCACTCTCACTCACCTCTTCTCTTTTTTTTTATTCCCTATTCACTCTCCCTCAATATCTTCTTTATCACACTCACTCTCACTCCTTCTTCCTCTCACAATTTCTCTTTTCATCACGTTCTGTCTTCTCCTGCTCGTTGACACCCTCCCAAAGGGCAGCTAACATGAATGTAATGTTGCGGTCATTGATTCGCTAGTGTGCACGAGCCTTTCCCCTTCACACGATGCGGCAAATCGGTGTCATGCCCCGAACCTTTCCAAGCAAAGGGCCTCTGCACACTATCAACATTCCTCTATGCAGCTAACCGGTTAACATTGCTTTACATAATACTTAATTGCATTCTGAGGTCCAAATATTTTTGTTGTTATGTTATAATATCTTACCACATGAAGGTGGTCCAATAGTTGGGTTTGGCCATCTAATTTTGTTCAATATTCATATGAATTGAACATTTCTTATTCTATCAAAACCATATCAAGTTTGGCCTACATAGAGACATCAAATAACAATTAAAGTGACTAATTTTATGACATCTTATTCTGGCCTTTCATAATAACTGGCACAAATACGTTTGTATTCAAATTCAGCATAAGATTTATTTTGTTATACATGGAAAGATAGACATGTGAGTTTCATATTCATATGACAGAAAATAATGGAGATCATGTTATCCAGAATATTGTGAATATCTCAACATATAATCCTCCTTTTTCATTTCTTGATCTCCATAATAATTATTTCTGAATTTCAATCACGACTTAAAAACAGCAGATAATTCGTAGGCCGTTTCACACTTGGTAGAAACATACTAAGAATTTTACCAAGAATTTCTAGGTTAAAACATAGATTCGATACAAAAATAAGTAATCACTCAACAAAACAAAAAATATTATTGAATTAGTTCGATGAATTCAATTTTTATATTCAACAACCATGATGAGATCGAAAAGTAGATCACTATAGTTTAATAAAATCATTCTCAATTCATACTTCAAAAATATAGCTATATTTATAGTGCTCTCCAATTCACAACATACCATGTCACAATCCTTGAAACCTTTCTACTTTTCAATTTCGTTCTAGCCACAGCTGCCACAGCTTTACCTGAGGTGTAATGAAGTGCTGAATTTTGATTGGACCGAGCATTCGCAGCAAATGTCGGCGCATCTCTTATTCCAATGGCGGCTTTTTATTATGTGAAGAGGCAACGGGAGTGGAATCGAAATGCTACTGTACCTTTTTTGAGGGGATGGTATAGTCTGTCCAAGCAAAGAAGACATTTTGGCGAGATGGGAAAATTACTCAAGCTCGTTCAATATTGGTTCAAAAATTATAAATTTGTTCTCAAACTTCAGAAAACATTGTAATCTACTATTGTAAACAAGATTTATAATTATTGAATCAACATTTACCGACCTGGAGTCATTTTTACATCTTGTCAGAATGTCTTCTTACCAGAATTGTCTATAGTTGGAGGGATAGATAAGGTACAAGAGGAGTGTGACTCGAGGTTCAAGGAGAGATAAGGAGTAAGGAAGTATAAGAAGGAGTAAGTAAGAGTTAGAAGGAGTGAGCAGGAGTGGGGAGGAGTGGGGAGGAGTGGGGAGGAGTGGGGAGGAGTGGGGAGTAGTGGGGAGGAGTTTGGAAGATTGAGGAGGTGTAAGGAGGAGTGAGGAGAAGGAAGGTATCCCTTGGGCGCAGTTGTAAACCGTTTTCTCTCCTCATACACATGACCTTTGTAGTGACCCTACTTACTCCAGTTTTCCCGTCACACTCACACTCACCTCAGACGCTTTTCTCCAGCACTGGAAAAGTTGCCTGCAGTTTCCAGAAAACTGTTTCTCGACACGAATTCCTGAGCATCGCTTGCCTGCCGGCTTCCTGCCTTTTCACCGTTGGTCGAAGAATGGGAGGCAGAATGTTTCGGCAAGTGTCGCGAGGAAATGGAATTCAAATTTCGGATGTGGCAATCTACTGAACTGTTTGTGTTTTATTGATATTGAATTTGCATATTCATCATAAATACTCGTAATGTGGTACTGTAAAAATGCAAGAATGGATTTCAGACAAATGGATTATAGACAAATGAAGGTCTATGGTTTGTTTTTCCTCTATCTTATCCTATTTATGATAAATGTTTTTGTAGATTAGTCCTCTATCTTATCGTATCCTACTTTTTTATTATTTTTGAGCTGGTAATTTGTGTTGAAGCTGGTGACAAAACGGTTTCTTCTGATCCTTGTAGTTTCCTAGCCAGCGAATTGAAATTATAGTAGCATCTTACATTGTGAGATTGTTTTTTTTAAGCTACAACATTATCAATAACAGGGCCCTCTCGTGGTTTCTTGGCGCCCTATGCGAGATTTTGGCTAGCGTCCCCCCTCATTACCAGACTAATGTAATTCAACATATTATAATATATTCAAAGCGAAACATGATTCAAGTTGCCTTGCATGCTCACATTTTTCTCACAAGCAATCCCTATGTTGCATGTGGTGTGGCAAAAAGGATTATAGGAACTTGCTTATTGTATCCCAATGTATTGTTCCGTATTGGATACGAAGCTTACAGGAACTAATACAAAATAACTAAGGGCTATCTACATCGAGCAAAACTGTACCGTACTTTATCATTGACCAATAAGACCTATTAAATAATTTGGTTCGAAAAAAATATTGGGAAGCATCATAAATATTTCATTTCACTGGAAATAAAGATGTTTAAAAAAATCGGAAACTCAATAACAAGCAAATTGAAGATTTCATCCATTTTCACTGCTCTCACTGCTCTACCCTACTTTCTTGAATAACATTCCAAATACCTTGAAGAACTCCTCAAGTCAACAAAGAGCTTTTCAGGCATTTTTTTTTTTTTTTTTGTATCTGGGGCCACTTTTATTTATTAGAATGCCAATCGAATTGAGGAGATGTCATTCTCATGCAATGTTTCGTGAAATAGCTAAAATATGGTTATTTACTTGAGCGACACTTGGCCTCTTAGAAGTGTAATAAGGTAGAGTAGTGTAAGAATACGATTTTTCTTAGCATATATTTGATATTTTTCTAAATGAATCTGTGTAATATCTCCTTGGTTCTAAATCTTATAGTTTATGGCTGATTGTTTTGTTTTTTCTTTAATAAATCCTTGTAATATGTTGTTGGTATCAACCACTTATAATTCAACGTGCAGGAACACTAGAGTCACGACTATTATCATGAGTGATTGGAATTTTGTTTTTTATTTTTGTATAATTCTAGTACGATGCGTTGCAGGCAGTTTTCCAACTTTGTAAATTGTATAGACTAGACTCACAATTTGTATCCTTATTTTTTTGTAACATTTGTTGAACACTGGCCACATTTACTGGATATAGTGGCCAGTTAATTTCCTAGTTTTTGAAATCGAAAATATGTAATTGTCTACGATGGAAATAAAAATTCATTATTGAGAATTAATAATTCATTATTCATACAGTAGTTCCTAATTCAGCCAGCAGTAGCAATAGGGTGACTTGCTTTGAATTCCATTGATCACGCCTCCAAGCTCCGCCTACGATCAAAATGGCCAAAAACAACGGTTAGGAAAGTTTCCAAATTCAACCACTAGATGGAAGCAGTTGATGAGTGATGTTTCAGATTTGACTTGGACACGCCTTCATGCCCCGCCTGCTTTTTTCTTATTGGTTGACTGTTTTTCGTGAGTTCTGTCTTAGAAAATGACTGCTAGCAAAAAAATGATGTATCACAGGCCCTTGGCCGTGGCGCCCTGTGCAGTCGCACACTCCGCACAACCCATTATTTATTTCTAAATTCACTCACCCTACTATTATATTTTAATGGGACAAAGCGTAGTTATTCCATAGGTTTTAAATTGGAGGCTTGGGTTCAATTCTATTTATGGAGGGTCAGTTGTGCCTCAGTTTTGCCCTCTCAGACAATAAGCAAAGGCAAATATGCTATTTTTTCTCAATTTATGTGTTTCCAGTGTGCTATTTCACCGCTATTGTAAGGTAATCTCAAACTACATCAAAGTTGGATTGGAAAACACAATTTCTTAAACTGAACTATTTAAAAAAATCATCAATCATATTGTGTTTAGGCCTATAGTTAGCTACTTAAAAAATATATTTCATTTTTTTAAAACTATTTTGGATATTCAAGATGAATATAAATGGAGAGTTGAATATTGTAGAGCGTCTATTCTTATGTATAGGATACTGAATCCATTGATCATTGTTGTTTGACAAAAGGTCAAAGATCGAATCTTCGCTGAGCCTCTTACACATAAAAGAGCCGTGGACAACGTGTCATTATATTTTTTACCAGCCCTCGAATCTTGACCACATGAACAAGAATCGGCTTCTATGAAAAGTAGTATTTTAGTAACAATTCCAGTCAAATCATAACCTCACCTCATAATATACACTAACCAACTTCTCTGAAAAAATGTACGAAATGATGAAAATTAGGTGCTCAAACCAACACTAAACATAAAATACTCAATTATTATCAGCGTAGGTACCAGGATTTCTTTTCTTTCCTACATCTGAGCGGAATAGCGTCACGATCCTTCCATTTTTCCACTCGAAAAGAGTGAAATAGAGCGCAGGGATGTGCCTTGAAATAACCATTTCCTTTCTAACAATAGTTTCACTGGTCGGTCCAATGCTCTCTACTCTCTTTTACTGTTGCTCTGTCTTGCTCTCTAGTGCTGCTATCTCTGCTAGGTTGTCTGGGGAGGATAAAGCTCCCCGGAGCTTAGAACAGTGCGCCCCTTTGTTCGACCCTTATTTACGAGGTCCACCTCACACCTAACTTCTGCCTCATCCTACTTGCCAACAAAATCCCTTTCTTGGTCATTCTTTTATCTCACTCCTTAGATCGATCCAAGGTGAGAAATGGAGAAGAAGGAAATTGGAAATTACTGATGAAAAAAGATGAATATTGTACAAAATGAAATAAAAAATAGTGTTAACATAATATACTTGGTCCAATTTCTAGACAGGTAATTCATACTGCAAAACAGAAATGGGGTAAAGCTCCGGCCTTCAAACTTTGTCTTCAAAGTGGTCTTCAAACTTTACAATATAAAGAAATGACTAAACTTTATAAGGAGAATCTTCATCCACAATGAACTGAAGAAAAAAATAATGATAAAAATAATAATGAAAGTTCTATTTCTAATCCTTATGACTGTCTTTCCGATTATCAAAATCCTCCAACTCTAGCTGGCTACAATCATTGTACAGGTGGAGCAGGACTGATTGACGAAGGGTAAAACATAATAAACAGTATGACTGGGAAAAAATGGTTTAGTCTATTCAATTTAGTTAAAAATATAGTCTCTATTGTTATTTTTCGAAAATCATATCATTTGAATGGCCTTTACACTAGGCCTCACGTAACGGAGTTCCCCATCAACGTTTTTCTGTTGCCAATAAGGTTGAGTCTTAAATGTCTATGAGACTTTTCTTCGATCGTCTGCTTCCATTGATGAATTGTGTTAATAGGGACTCAATTTTAAACTCATCAGGATCATCACAGTCACAAACTATTTCATTTTGTCTCTTTCACGTCATAAACACGAGAAATTCAAGTAGCTTCTTATAAAAAGTGTAAGATAACAATGAGCGGATGAAAATTTAGTACAGTTGGCCAACACAGCTTCAGAACAATAGAACCCTAGCCACTTATCTATGTCAGTATAAACTATTTATCTTTGTTTTATGATAGATATATATTTTGTGTAGAATTTTTCACGGTCGATGCGTTATTCAATTGCCCGTTCATAAATGCGACAGAAGAAGAGAGAAAAGGATAAGAAGGGTGAATGGACGAGGGAGAAAAAATGGTTGATAAAGATTGTGAAGTGAGTGAGAAGGAAAGGAGAGAAGATAAAACTACAATGAACAACTTACGACTGAATTTCCTTCAACTATCTACCGCAATAGCGATCAGAGGGCTTGTACACATTTATCATGGATAAGAAAAAGAAGAAGAGGAAAAATTAATATATTATAACGATAAGAGCCGGAATCGTGTAAAGAAGGAGAGAAGAAATCAGAATGATTGCTATGCAGAACAAAAAAGAAAGAAAAATAAGGAGTAGAAAAAGAAGAAGAAGAAGAAGAGGAAGAAAAAGGAGGAGGAGGAGGAGGAGGAGGAGGAGGAGGAGGAGGAGGAGGAGGAGGAGGAGGAGGAGGAGGAGGAGGAGGAGGAGGAGGTGGGAACAAGAGCAGGAAGAAGGACAATTAGACAGAGAAGAAAGTGGTGACAGAGAAGATAAACAAGAATGAGAAGTAAAAGGAAATGGATTACAAGCACATAGCCTACACTGGCACACATTGTAAACACTCTTTCCAGTTGCTCTATCCTCTTCCACTCTCACCCCTTCTTCTGATTATCCAATTCTCCCTCTTTCTTTGTTGATTCTCCGACCACACAGCCGTCGGCGAAAGAGAGGGAGGATGGAAAGTCCAGCTTCTTCTTTGTTCTAAAAACCAAACAAGATAAAACTCTCAGCCTAATAGAATTTTCGCAAACAGCATAACACGTTGTAGGCCTATGAGTGCGCATTCTACATTTATTAACTAGCAAGGCATATTCTTCTTCCTTAACCCTTCTTCGTAGCCTCTTCCTCTGTTCGTATGTTACTCCTTTCTTCTACTCTTATTCTCCTTCGTTCCTTCAATTTTATTTCATTATTCCTACCCCGTAACTTTTTTTTCATCCTTTATCAAGTCTCTCTTGTTGAACCTAATTCTTCTTTTTCCTTCTTTTTTGTAATTCTTTTCCTCTTCTTCTTCTGATCAAATACTTCATGAACTTCACTCTTCTCTACATTTCCGCTCATTAAACTCATATTCCTTCTCCTTCAACTCGCTTTAGTCTCCTTCCTCTTCACCTTCATTCCTCTTCGTCTTCCTCTTTTTATGTTTCTCAATCGTCTTTTTCGTTCTTTTTCTAAATTATACTCCTTTTTTACCCCAATTTCCTTCCAGCTCTGGTTCTACTTTCCACATTATTCTTGGAACAACTACTGGTACTGGCCTTTACGTTTAGCTGAAACAAGAGAAGAATTTCATTTTTCTTTCATTCTCAACCTCTCTTTCTTTCTCCACTTCTTTTGTTTTCGACCCTCTCCACCTTTATACTACTTTTTTCACTACTTTTTCCCCTCTTTCTCTGTTCCTTTCTCTTTTATCCACCTTATTCCTCCACTTCTTTCTCTTTTTTTCATCCTCCTGTTTCTCTTCCCTTCTCCTCTATCGCTTCTCGATCTGTTGGCCAACATAAAAGTGTTCCTTTCTTCTCCACCATCATCGTGTTATTTTTCATCTTCCTTCAATAATAATTATTACTTTCCTATCCTTCTATCCTTTCTTCCATTGTTCTCATTCTCCATTAACCTTCCCTTCCTATATTTTTCTTCCTCGAATCTTTTTCCACAGAGAAACTTGTTTTTTCCTTCGGGTTCTTCTTCCCTTACCCTAAACTCTCCTTTCCTATATTCACGCCAAGGAATCCGTAAACAGATTGCTAGATTATACCCTGTGGAGCTTCAAGTAATCTACGTTGTAGGCCTACAGATTTCCCTTATTTACACAAACTGTTAACTTATTGGTTTATCGTTACAGCGTCTCATTTCTAAAGTGCTGGATATCTCATATCCTCCATGGAATGAAGTTGCTGGCGGTGTTCTGTTATGGAATTTATTCAATTTCTCAAATAACGACGGCCATTTAAACTATAACTGAGACTCCATCGTAGTGGATCAATTCGCCTTGAGGAGTGCCGCTTTTGATCACCAGTTTGTTTCAACCCTAATGAGTGTCAATGTTATTTATTAATTTATTAATCCATTCACAGAAAATAATAAACTTATTGGCTAAAAACACAGATTAACGTCCAAAACGTCTTTATACCAAATTTTGATTAATATAAAGATCTTTTTTTTGCTATTTTGCACTTTCACAAGAATTAATAGTCGAGCAGAAATATCACAAAATCTCTCAAATAACATTGGACCAGTGTGATGTTTTGGTCCGTTGTTGACGCTTATCTCTCAACTTACAATCGAAATATTTGTCCACAATCAGAAATCCATCAAATCAAACCACTTTATTGTCAATGGTATCATCAATTGTATATTTATTTCTTCAAAGTTGAAGTCCCGTTCTATAGGGATTGTGTATACGCATGTGTATATATTAACTGAGTTTCAACCGGATTAAATAATAGACACTGTTAACTTATTGGTTTATCGTTATAGCGTTTCATTTGTAAAGTAATTAAAAGAAATTTATTTCATGGAATAAATCTGCTGGCTGTGTTTTGCTAAGACATTCATTTACATATAATGCATTTCATCATATAATTCTTCTAATAACAATCTATATCTATATAAGCGAAATGGCACTGACTGATTCATTCATTCATTCATCACCAGAACTAAAAATCCACTGAACCGAATGCGTTCAAATTTGGCAGACATGTTCAGTTGGACGTTTAGACGCGCGCTAAGAACGGATTTTGAAAACTTTTCAGGGATACGCTTAATATTTGAGTTTTTCTATAGTTTTTCGGCGTTTTCTCATTTTTTTCGAGAACCATTCGATAGAAAATGTTGATATTTGGTGGGCAGGTTCAGATAAGGTCTAGAAATGTTGTGTTAAAATATTTTTGAAATCCGTTCAAGATTACGCCAGTAATCAGGTTTTCAAATTTGTAGATGTATTGCGAGTTGCATATCTTCCGCCTTGATACGACCAATCCTAAGTGTAAATTCAATGGTTCAGCGAGATTATAGATGGAGTGATTAAGAAAACATTCAATCAAGTTTCAAGCAATGTCTGATATACTTCCCAAGGTTACGCTCAATATTAGCGTTTTCTATTTTTTGGAATTCTTCTTAGATTTTCCGAGAACAAATTGGCAGAAAATGTTGAGATTTGGTAAACAGGTCTAGATTAGGTCAATGAATGCTGTGTTCAATAAATTTCGAAATCCTTCTGAACGGAATTTGCAGGCGAGCGAAGCGAGCCTGTTTGACTCAGCTGACACTGGCAGAGGTTTTGCAGGCGAGCGAAGCGAACCTGTTTGGCTCACTTACACTGCCGATACTGGCGGAGGTCCAGGTGGCTCCTCCCTGGCTAGGCGGAGAAGGCAAGCGAAGCGAGCCTGCCGGCTAGTAATAATGATAAGCTAATAATAATAATAATTCCAAAATTGAAAATTTGACTTTAACGTATAGTAGGCCTATTCGAAATAAAAAAGTATTTGAAGGTGATCTTGTCAAACTCTTATTGAGCTCTGTTGTAAAATTAATCATAACTATGAAAATCAGTAGGAACATTATATTAACCTATAGGGAACTCTGATAACGAATCAAATCAACCTTCACAGGAAAAATTCGTTCTTCTAATTATGAGTAACATCTATTAATCATTTGATTATCATCTAATAACGAGTATCAACTATTATCATTCTTCAACTCTCATATATCATTCAATTATCAATTGACTAGTTAATGCAGGGCATTTAAGATAGTTTATAATCTGATAAATTCAATATCTTCTCTTTAACTCTGTTGAGGTTATTCATCTTCCTTGTTTTTCAAATTTGATTGTGGCGCAATTAACAAAGCTTAAAGCTAAAGAATTTGCAATGTTCATGATAGTCTCTTCCTCTTGAATATTATGTACCCAGATAGCACAAAAAGCTGGAATCAAGCTGGTTTCCTGCTGGAATTTTCAATGTAACAAACTGGATTCAAGCTTGAAATTTACAGCCATTAAGCTGTAATAAAGCTGAATTCAAGTTAAGAAGTTACCACGTTTCAAGCTGTTTACAAAGCTTGGAAGTTCAAGCTGGAATCAAGTTAAATGACCCAAGCTTGAGAACTCAAGCTGGAATTAAGTTAAATGATCCAAGCTTGATAGTTCAAGCTGGAATCAAGTTCAATCGAGAAGAGCTGGATTTAAGCTTGGAACGTACAGTCTTTAAGCTGTAATACAGCTGAATTCAAGTTGAGAAGTTACCACGTTTCAAGCTGTTTTCAAAGCTTGAAAGTTCAAGCTGGAATCAAGTCTAATCATCCAAGCTTGATATATCCAGTTGGAGAAAAGCTGTTATTATATTAAACACAAAATATTGACCAATTATGAAAAAGGAAAAGAATACAAAAGAGAATACAGTGAACGAAATGTTGATATATATTGTAAGAAAAATACAAATCCACTCACAAATCTGACAAACAAAAATCAATTGTTCTGTCAGTCCGCCTATTTCACATTGTTAAACATAACAGTTTTTTGAAAGCTGCATGATGTATTCCTGTATGTATTTTTTATGACAAAATTCTATTTCTTGTCTTTGAATAGTATTATCGATCATAAAGCACCGCCACATCCCCAACGTCAACAATGATTACTTGTTACACTAATCAAATGGCCCTGAAAGAAAAAATAACAAATCATAATAAAGTACATGATTATACATTTCAAATATCACAGTAATTTTGGATAAGGAAAAGGAGAGGAATATAGCGAGCAAAGTATACAGAAATCAAAATATAAATAGGCTAACTACAACCGAACAAGAAGAAATAATTTAGTATTCAACTTTGTCTTTATCAATATTTGAATTTTTTGAACCAAAATTGAAATAAACTTCCTATATAGGCCTATTATAGTAGCCATTATGGATTGATAGGCATAGACTAAAGAAAATTTAGGGTTAACATCTAACTTGTATAATTTGATAAGTTATTTGAGATGTTAATCCCAATTTGGAATTCATTTACTTTTGGACAATACTAAAATTATATCCCATGTACAATGAAATCAAATGAACGTATTCCACTTACCTTTGCGTGTTTATAAATAATGTAAAGTTTTTGTAATAGAAAATCCATAAGTTGGTTGATCAAAATAAATGATGCAAAAATGAATTTGGTAAACATATGCTTTAAAGTTGAAAGTTGACACAGCACTACTCGTGGTAGTTGAATGAATTATGTTAGTCACGTGATAGTGCAAAGGATTTTGTCTCCAGAAAGACAGCTTGAAACAAGCTGGGCTGTAGCTGGATCATTCAATGTTGATTATTTAATATAAATAAATTCAGCTTGTTACAAGTTTGAAACTTCCAGCTTGATTGCTTACAGCCTGAACCAAGCTAGATTGATCAAACTGTGAATTCCAATTCAAACATCACTAAATTCACAGCTTGAAATAAGCTGGACTGTAGCTGAAATATTCAAGGTTGATTTCAAGATTGGAAACTTCAGCTTTTTACAAGTTTGGAACTTTTAGCTTGTTCAGTAACAGCTTGTTACAAGTTTGAATCGAGCTGGTTTGATCAAGCTGTAACTTTCAATTTAAAATCCACTAAATTTTAAGCTTGAAATAAGCTTATGTGCTATCTGGGTATGGCCTACAAAATATATTCTTGAGAATCTCCAAGCTGAATTTCAGTTAGAAACACTTAACATATAAAAAATTATAGGCGACCATTTTTTTGCGGGATCAATATTTATGTTGAAAGGATTCTTTTTTACTCTCGAAACAATAGGAAAAGAACAAACATTCATATTCTTTATTTTTAATCACCCGTCACAACAGAACTAAGTCACCTCGTGCCTGAATACCTCCACCTTTTTTATTTGGTCTGAACACTTAGCAAAGTTGACCCGGTGAAGCACTCTCTTGTTTTTCTCTGTCTCTATTGTTTCTCATTCTTTATTTTCTCTACCGTTTCTCATTTATCTCCTCTCCCCTTTTCACCATCACGCTATTTCTTCCAGGGATGAGATATATTGTCGCACCAGCTAAATGTGTAGGTTTTTGCGCCTCTTTACAAATGACTAGGACACTTTCACAAGGAATTAGTATTCAAGCATAAGTTATTCTCTCCAGAAATTTTGTTTAGTGAATTAGTTCACTCATCTGTGAAATAGGCCGACGGTCGCCATATTGTTCCTTTTTTCGCACAACTTCGGGAGTTTGTGAGCTCGGTTTGTGTCAGCAAAAAATACTGCAAATTGATTTTTTTGTCAATGGCTCAACAGCCCATGAAAGACCTAGGCCTACAAGCTCGTCTGCAAATTAATACTAAGGTGGATTTGTATCTGCAGAAAGTCAATACTGTATGTATACTGTACTGTCAACTCCTTGTCAACCAACAATACTCACCAATTCGCTATTCTAATTTTTGAGATACCAGTTCCATTCTTCTACTCTAGAATGCCTTTTTGATGAAAACTGAGAAGCTCAGCCGAATATAATAGATATAGTCTGTCCAAGCAAAGAAGACCCTCTGACAAGATGGATGAAAATGACTCCAGCTTGTTAAAAATTTGTTCAAAAATTATAAATGTGATCTTAATAGTAGATTAAATTGTTTCCTATAATTTAAGATCAAATTGATAATATTTGAACCAAATTGACCGATCTCAAGTCATTTTCCCATCAAAGGGTCTTCTTTGCTTGGACAGACTATATAGGTCTACAACTGTCAATCAAGCGTCGCTTTTTTTCATAATAATTTAATTATCCTATTAAGGCGAATGGCTGTCATTGACGAGGTTGACTGCCATGGCTGTGATGGAGGCCACACAAAGGGTGTTTCAGAAGAAAACGTCACGCAGAAATTACGATGCAAATAACGAACTCCATGTACAATCAATATAATAGCCTGATAAGCCTACATGCTGCATATCCAGTATGAATTAATCAAGAAACAGACAGATTTTACCAATCCCTTCGATTCATTTTTAAGTCCTATCAACTAAGGCTATACTGTGGTGATAAGTGCTTATATAAATCACGCTAGCTGAGAAGACACGCCATCACACTGTAAGCTTATTTCAATGGCGTGTCTTCTCACTTGTGCTAACTGCAATAATCTTGCTAACAGAATCGTGCAACATCTATAGTTCGATAAAGCCCTCCGCAGTGTTGCCGGAGCAAGAAGCTTGTTGATTTTCAGCTGCAACAGAGAGGAGTGAGTAAATTTGCTTGGTGTCTATGCAATTTGTGTGTCGATGATATCCGGACTAAATCAAATACTAACGGGTTTATTCGAAGTATATTGAGCACATAAACGGGATATATTCATGACTGTTTCAACCATTCATCTTTTGTGTTCTGTGAGTAATTGACTATCTTTTATCTATCTGATGTAAATGTTTTTAACTGTTGAGGATTTGAGCTTGGTGTAGGGCTACTTGTACTTGGTGTACTTATATTTGTTGTACTCGAATTTGTACTTTTGCGTTGAAAGTTTGTATCAGTTTTCAGTCCAAAATATGACCTTGAACTAACAACTTCATGGTTCTCTTCAACTACATGCATCCATAGCATATTGAACTCTACATCACGTATTCTAATAGGCTTTAGTTTCCTGCCTTGGTGTACCCAGTTAGATAGAAGATACAGCTTCGTTTGTACAAAATATGAGAAGAAAGAGAAATGGGAGCAGGAGAAGGAGGAAGAGGAGAAAGGGAAGGAAGATAAAGAAGAGGAGGAGGAGGAGGACGAGGAGGAAGAGACGGAAAAGTAGGAAGAGGAGGAAGAGCATTAACGATGAGGAGGAAGAGGATGAAGGATGAGGAGAAAGAGGAGAAAGAGGAGAAGGGAAGAGAGAAGAAGAGGAGAGAGAACAAGGAAGAAAGAGAGGGAGGAGAAGGAGGAGAAGGAGGAAGGGAGGAGAAGGAGGAGAAGGAGGAGAAGGAGGAGAAGGAGGAGAAGGAGGAGAAGGAGGAGAAGGAGGAGAAGGAGGAGAAGGAGGAGAAGGAGGAGAAGGAGGAGAAGGAGGAGAAGGAGGAGAAGGAGGAGAAGGAGGAGAAGGAGGAGAAGGAGGAGAAGGAGGAGAAGGAGGAGAAGTAGGAGGAGTTATTCTTACTTCCAGTATTAGGAGGTGGGGTGGAAGAGGGATGGCATTAATAGAAGGTGGACGAGAAGAAGGAGAAGAAGAGGAAGAAGTGAGAGGAGGAGAAGAAAGAGGTAGAATTAGTGATCTTTGGTGGGCCTTCCGTTTGTGGACCTTTCTAATAATAACCCTTGAATTTCTACTATGAGCTTGTGTCTGTTGGAGGGTGAAATAGGCCCTCATCGAATTCTGCACAAAACAACCCATGCCATTTAGTTAGAGTAAGAAGCAGATGAAGGAGAAGAAGAAAGATGACTTGAACACTCCTCGTGCGTGAATTTATGCAAAACATCAATATATTGGGCCATGTAGAATTTCCATATTGTAATAGTGTGATGCTCCAGTCTTCATCGATAGATTGTTTTTATTCGTGCTTCCTAAAATATTGAACTTTTATCCTCCATACATATTATTATGAAGTACATGTAGCACATAGAAAATACACTTTGAAATGATAGCCTATTAATGCTTAAAATAAAATTTCAGCATTAGAAAACCTGATTTCTCCTCTTTTCTTCCATAGAATTTTCATTTTGGTAGATGCATTCCATTTATTTTAATGCAGTTCGACCATGATTCATTTTTGTAGGACCTCTTCAAACAATCCACCGCTAACACTTTTATTCATTCTACAACTGTGTTTACTATATTATCGTTTGTCTGGAATCTGAATACTAATAAATTCTTAACTCTTATGTAGGGATTTATAACATGTGATATTCATTGTATGCTGAAACAAAAAAATAAAATTCGCAATAAAAATTAATATGCAAAGGATACTGAAAGAAAAAGGAGAGATCGCTCCATGGGAAAAGCCTATGGAATATTGTTTTACACACTAAAAGAAGGGAGGGAAAGTTATTTTATGAACAGCCCTAGTACATTCTATCTTGTGGAAGGTGAGCCCCGATTGGGGGGGGGGGAATTCTCCTCCACCCCACACCCCGTTGATTAGCTCATGGTAGAAACCCTCTTATTAGTAGAGGGGAAATTATTTGAAAGATGTTTGAAAGGCCACAAAAGGTCAAGAGGTGGGCGAGATAAAGGCTCAACAGAAGTGTTCTTCAGTTCAGTTCGTCCGCTGCCATTAAATTTCAACGAAAACGCTTCTAATGAAACTACCCGACAAGAGCTTTAGCAAAATCGATTCCACTTTCAGGCCACAAATTACCATCGCCGACAACCGCTTATTAAAAAAGGTCGCATGTTTTTATGCCCCACTCAAATTTTTAAACGAGATTCAGTATGGTATGTTCTCTTGTATTAGCTTATTAATGTTATACCTTGGTCAGTGTACTGAAAACTTTGATTGATCATCTTTTTCATCATCAATTTACTCCTTTTACTCAATTCATCTCGTTAGGGAGTTTAAAAACAGTAGAAATCAAATTATAAAGAGAGAATCTAATAAATCGATAGTTTATCAAACTGCATAGCTGAAGATTGACTGACTACTATAACTCATCATACTAATCAAATAGTTAACAATAGTTGCTCCTAATGATGCACACATAAGACATGCATTTATATTTTTCAACATCAAGGCTTCATTTCATGAACTGTGAGTAGCATCAACATCATCAATCATTTTTATGATCTTGATGAATGGAAGGATAGTGGCCTTTCTTTGAATCATCCCTTCTATTGAATCCCTTCCAATTATTTTTACTCAATGATTATGCAAGGAATTAATATTGTGCTTTGGTGTTTTTGGACTTTCTGAATTGAAAAGAACTTTTCATTTATTTTCATACGATAATAGAAATCTAAATGAGGAATTTCTCTTTTTCATCGTGTAATAACAATCTTATTAGTGATGGATATCTAACAACACCCCTCATCATATTCCATAATTATGCGAGAGTTACGAGAGTTTCTGGCTATCAAAACTATCTATGCACAGTCCTTGCAACACTTTTCCACCCTTTTCATACATCATTACCCACTTCTATCTACCTTCATCCTTTCTTGAAGTAGGGTACTTCTTCTGTATTCATTCCTTCCCTAGCATTCAACATCTGCTAGCAAATTGGATATCCCAAGTGGGGCACCCCAGTGGAAGCAAGCACCTTTTATATTATGTGGCTGTGGCTAATATAATATTGGTAGAGCAGTTTGGGAATTGAGGTTTGAAAGGGTGGGAAAGATTATTGAAAATTTGCTTCTGCGACCAAAATTCATAAAAGTCATAGGCTGCATCTTATTGACAAGCGGAAGCGGTACATTGTGCCTAAGGAAAAAATTCTAAATTTTATATTTTCAGAATTTTTCGCTTTTTTTCTTTTACATTCAATTCTCCCTAATTTGCATTAGCTACCTCTTTCTAGGACAATTTTTCCTTCAGCTTATTGATTTATTTTTGCTTCTTAACGTTTACTTCTTCTCTCATTTTTACAACTCTTACAATACTCGTCAAATTTCCCCACATAGATGAACATGTGTGTGGGAAAATTGAATCAAAATTTTTTTTAATGTCAAAATGATTAAGTAGCCTACTTCTCAATAAACATATTGAACCAATAGTACAGTGAAAATAGAATAGTAATACATGGAAAATTGTGATAAAGTTCAAAAAGGAAATTCAGAATATTTCAACCACTTCGATTTCTTATTCATTTCTAGTATTTTATCTTCTTTTACATCATTACAATTTTAATCTTTAACGTTTCTTCTTTTTTATCGTTTTGTACTTATTATTTTTCAAAATTTCTTATTGTTTTCAACATAGTTTCTATATAGTTCTCCGTATCATTACATAATTATGCCCTCCTACTAAGATCTTCCCTCTCCCTTCTCTTTCTCCTCCTTTGAATCCTCTTTCTACTCTCATCATCTCCTAATCTCTCCCTCAATTTCTTCTGACTTGAATCTTTCTATAGCACTTGTTCTTTTGTTCAAGTACGTATTACTGACTACTTTCTTCCTCCTTCACGACCCCCTTCTACCATAAATTCTTCCTAATTTTTCTCATATACCTAAATGTTCGCTTTTTACTTCCTCATTCATTTTCTCTACTTATTCTATTTCTCTGAGTCCTATTTCTCATTCTCTCACTTCTCTTTCTTCCTCTCTCACTCAAATCACCCACCCCTTTTTTCCTTCTCAGTTAACAATCTTCTTCGACTCTGTTCAGCCCCACCACACAGAAGTGGTTTCCTACTCTCGGTATTCAACCCGCGAGGCTTCAGCATAACAATTTCCAACCTTCTATCCCAAATAGCTCCAATAGGACGTTTCAACGGCTGAGCATAGGCTACACCACATACATAAAATATATTTGGTGTATATTTGCTGGTATATAATAATATATAGCTTGGTGAAGTACATAAAATACATTAACATTTACTCACTACACCAAGCTATATGAGAAACATTACAAAATATACATCCGTATAATTATAGACTCCCATTATAGGCTACTGTGAAACAAGCTATATTCGAAAGATATTTGGGTACAGTTATAAATAGCCTGTATAAATACAGACTGCTATGATATTGTACAGTACAAGATGAAATGTGCATGAAACATCACGAATATGAATTAATCTATTAAAGACTCCTATATAGGCCTATACTAATAACAAATATTATAATGTAATAATACATTACGGGTATACTATATCTCAGTTGAATTCCTTCAAATGACACTACAAAATCAAGCAAAGCTTGGTAGTATTTGACATGTCAAAAATATTAAGTACAGTCGCGAAAAAAGTAATTATAGAAGATAAAAAAATACATATAACATACAAAGGAGTTTAAAATATGATTGCAAAACAACTATACAGCCATTGGTTGTACAAGCTATATACAGTAAGAAACATGAAGGATATAGCCCACATCTCTACATAGATTTATATGTATAATAGTGAGTAAACAAGACTACTTACTGCAAACTATATTGTACGTTGCAGACATGTATAGCCTACTTCTATATTGTGATAGAAAGTTAGCAAGGCTACAGCGTATATTGCAAGTTGGTAAAACGAATGCGCCACGATCCCGTGTAACGTTGGCTGGAGACGAATTTGACTTTGTAATTTTCATGTTGAATAATAATACAATGAATGTAGTGAGCGGGGACGGAGGGGAGGTAAGCACATCCCTAGGATATTTGTAAACGAGCCGTTGGCCTATGACTGTAGCGGCAAGGGCGTTTATGCGCCGTTACTCTGAGATGCGCTCGGAAAACTTACCAGATATAAAGTCCAGCAGCTGTGTCTGCTATGCTTTAGCCGGGGATTTGTTTTCGGCATCAAGTGGCAGGGGCATGTAACAAGTAGTGTCGAGTAGTTTGAATCTAAAGTGGTTGCACCAGTGTTTTCAATGAGACAAGCGTCTTTTTAGATTTGTAGAAGTGTACGAGCGTGTATCTTATTGCAGAATCTTGGAACGAAGATAGTTTAGTATCTTGCAATCTGGGATAAATAAACGTATAAATGAATTCACGTCAATATAGTCTGTAATTTTTTCTGAGGCCCACATGTGCTCATAAGCTTGTGCGTGGGTAATAAGATGAATGATGTTGATCAGATGGAGATGACGACTACTTGTTAGGTAGTCCTAACCTGTCACAGTACGTAGTTGTCCTTTGTTCATATTATAATAATTATTGTTTTCCGGTTGGAACTCGAGCCAGGTTCCATCTGGTTATCAGACTAGGTAAACATAATTCATATAATGTTGATCAGTTTCGAAGGATAGAAAGATTTTTTGAGAGGGCCACATGTATACCACACTTACACTTATTATGGAAATGTTGCACAGTGAACAAAATATAAAAAAAATGATTGAAATTATAGTATGTGACCCATTTCATGTCAGACCAAATCGAACAAATTATTCATATATACTGCACCACAGCCTGAAAACGAGCATATAAAGTGCCATATCACATGGTGAATGAAAAAGTTGTATAGATAGATATTTTGGAAAATTATGTTCTCATTATTAACGTCTTGTTTAACACGTTTCTAGATAAAATACACTAAAATACATAAAATATACGTGAATATATGTTTAGTAACAGGAAAAGTGGAATTCGAAGAGATGGAACAGAAAGATACTTTTCCGAGAATGAAAGTGCAGCTTTAGTATCAGAAAACGACTGAGAAAATCCTTCTCAGAAAAGTCTCAGGTGGGTGAGAGCGAAACCTTACTACCTTAAACATGCTTGGTCCAGTAATTGGTTGTATATACAGTATGGTACCAGCATTTACGATGTATGTATATGTATAAAGAGTATTTTCCTTAGTTGGATCAAACATCAAAGTTTCGGTAATAAACCGTGCTAGTAGCATACGAGGCCCAGCTATGACAGGAAACTTCACCTCTCAAAGTTTGAGCTTTTCAAATCCGAACAAGTCATTCTGTTTCCTTATATGACGCGAAACTAGATTCGAAAAATCTTGAACTTCCAAGATTTGTTGGGCTGACTCTTCGAAATAGCTTGCCTTAATTTAACCTCCATGGAGAAGACATCGTGTCTTTTCATTCGATAGAAATAAAGGCTTCCAATCCAATCCAATTAAATTAACAAGTAGTTGCTCATATATTGGCAAACACTATCGAGAACAATAATTTTTCCCCTGATAAAAGTATTCTGAGGTCTCCGTGAAAACGATGAAGAAAGTTTTAAAAATTACAAAAATCCTTTAAATTAAATCATTTTAATTACCTAGTCCTAGTGTATCTTAATGAATTCTCCTGTGTATCTTATTGAAAATTCTTCTATTATTTTGGAACAAATTTCATCTAATAAAGTTTCTTTATCGTATACAGAGTTTTCATAAACTTTTGAACTCTTGGACATATCTTATTGAAAGGAAATTCAATCAATGACATACAAAATTCCATTCAATTTTTTTGCATTCCAGGTCAACAATCAATAGTAAATTCATGTTATACAAAGTTTAACATTACAATATACAATAATAATAACATGAGTAACAATACAATATGCCGTAATATCAATAACAGAGTAATCTGAAGTTCAAATATCTCAAATGAAATTCTCTTCCCTGTATATAGAGTAGATTAATTAAATCGTCCATTGATTGATTGAAGCCATTGTGAATTTGCTCTGGGATGTAATTGAATTTGTTTATTTCAGGCTCACATGCTCTGTTAATTCATCCGTGGTTGACTTTCCAAATCAAACAGTTCTGTATCAATCTCTATGTAACTATTTGTCAATGACAGACCGCCGTACAATTTGTCATTCACTATTCGAATCTGGTGTGATTAATGGTTACTTGAGAATGCCAAAGTAATTAATTTTTAGATATCGTGATAATATTCAAATAGTCTATTATAGCTTATAATAAATATTACCAATAATAGTGAACTAAGGACTTCTGCTTCTGCAAATATTGACAGGAATACTGAATAGCAGGAAAAAATTCTGTTGATTGTTCTGTTCAGAAAACTGATACAGATAATGAGCACAGACCGCGCCATCCTGATCTGATCAGTTTTTTGAACAGTCTCATTCAACGAATTTCCTCCTACGTCAATACTTCCAGTAGCGGAAGTCATTATTTTTATTAATAGGCTATAGTTTTCATTGGAAGCTGAAATTAATTTTTATAATATTCCATCAGTTAATAAACTACAATATCAATTGATGACTCTCTCATTGTATACTGTCATAACCATCTACCAATTCTCGAGAATTGATACATCTATCAATTCTCGAGAATTGATAGATGGTTATGATACTGTATAGCCTATATAGCTTATTTGAGATTAATTTGCTACGTAAAAAGACATTTCTAAGACAAAAATTAATTGTTTCAATGGAAAATGTTTGGTTCCATCAAATTTCTTCAATTTTTTCATGAAAAACCTTCCTGGATTGAAAAATATTATAATTAGAACTTGTAATCCTCCAAAACATTTCTATTTCAACTCACACGAGCTATCTGTGCTAAAAGTGAAAGTTTGATATCCATTGTTTGATAAAGACGTTGATAAATTGTAAGAATATTCTACTGTATTTTGTTGGAGACACATTTTGCTCAAGGAAGAGACAAATGAAAGAACGGTTCAAATATCAACAATGTAAGCCCAATGCTGTACGCTTCAAAATTTGACGATTGAATCATTTCTACTTCATAATTATTATTGAGGATATTTGGTTGCATGAGCATAAGTGGACTTAGAACTGACAAGGCATTCACAAAATGTTCTACAACCGAGTAACCATCATTTATTTCTCCCTAATTGAAATCACTGAACAAGCACCGGTGGTAATGATTCATTCATTACAACAGCGCAGCACACATGAATGTCTCAAGAAGTGCCAAATTCAGCCAACAATGAGGGATTTGCAGGTAACAGGACATTAATATTAGTGCTGGGCTGAATATTCAGCAGAGCATGAGGCAGGCGTACTAGAGTAGAAAACATGGCTTGAAGTTATAATTGTTCGAGATTGAGAGTATATGTGAGCTGAAAGAGTGAGAAAGAGGGATAGAAATGAGAACTGAAGGAAAGAGAGCGAGAGAGAGCGTGTGTGAGAGAGAGGAAAAGAGAAATAGAGATGGGAGACAGAGGAAAATGAGGAAGTGACATAGCAGAAGACATGGTAAACCGAGAGAGGTATAAAAATTAAGATTATAAGGTCGAAAGATAATGGAAACGAGCGAAGAAGATCAAGAAAATAAAGATTATGAGATCAAGGAACAAAGGTTTCTATGGAACAGAGGAAACGATAAGAAAGAGGAAAAGGGTATTTTAAGAAACCGATAGGCTATTCGAATTGAACGGAAAGAAAGATTGAAGGAAGGGATGAACAGATAAAAAAATATTACTAGAAATTGAGAAAATACTTGTGTAAGGGAAATGAGGTGAGTAAAACTGGAAAATGAAGGAAAATGGAGCAGAATGGAGGAAAATTGAGGAGAATGGAAAAAATGGAGGAGAATGGAGGGAAATGGAGGAAATGAAAGGGAAGGAAGACTGAGGTAAAGATGGGACAGACGAGAAAAAAGATTACTAGAAATGGAGAAAATACTTGTGTGAGTGCAAAATGGAGAAAAAGAACCATAAATAAGAGAGAATATTGTGAAAACAATGGATAAACAAAGAATAGGTGGAGGGATGAGGAGGAAAAGAGTGGGGATAAGATGAGGGAGAAATGTGATTGGAGAAGAGTAAGTGGGGGAATAGAAAAGATAAAGAATTGCGGAGCAGGAAGATTGAAGCAATGAGGGTGAGGGAATGATAAAAAAGAAGAAGATATTAGAAAAAGAAAGATAGAAAAGAAGAATCAAGGAGTGACAACTAGAAAAAAAGTGGAAGAGAAACGAGTTTTTTTAAAGGAACAAGAAAAGCGCTTGGAGGAAGTTCCAGCGAGAGAAAAAAAGAGAGAGAGAAAGTGATAAAGGAAATAGAGTGAAGAGATGAAGCAATGTATAGTGAGAAAAAAGGAAAGAAGAGAGGAAGAAGAACGTGACAATGGAAGGAGAGTGAAAGGATGGAAAGTGTAAGCTATGAGCAGCGTAGCGTATTATGTCGGGCAACCTGTTTAAATATAAAAGAGCCATTAGCAAGAAAACTGCTCGACTTGGCTCGTCAGCTAAATTACAACAAGTGCTTGCTGTTTAATTGATACTGAATTCCCTTTGTTTTCGTCTCTCTTCATCCGCGTGTGCATTTCGCTCGCCCAAAGTTGTGACATCACAACGCTATTCGACCGGTCAGGAAGTAACAATTAACCTGATAAATATCTAATAACTTATCGCCTGTGTGGGTCTGCTTCATTGTAATATCTGAAAAGATCATTATAAATTCCATATTTAAATATTTTGTCTTATGCCTGCCACGCCTATACGGAAGTTGAACTCAGCTACTCAAGTACAGTATAGTATATCAAGTGGAAAGTGTCTGCCATCACATCTCAAGTACGTGAATTTCAAAAAAACTAAGAAGCAACTATTAAATAAAAAACAGCTTTCCTGAAATATGAGAAAGCAACTTTCTCTTGATTTCTGCTTCGAAATATCGAGCTTCAAAATGATAAAAACCTACAGTGCGGAAAATTAAATGTTCGTAAAAAGTGAATATCTGAACGTTATATCAGTATAACATTCCAATAAAAAATATTGGGCTTGAAAACGTAGGGTGGTTTGACCGAGGTAACCAGTCAGAAATTGAAAACTCGAAGTCTCTATGGTTCAAAGCATCGTTCAATTATGAATTGGCCTGAGTTGACATGTATGCTAGCAATGTTATAGACTAAAATGATCAACTTTAAGTTATGAAGATATCATAACTCCCTCTATTCTTGTCTATCAATCATGTCGTGATAGATCAAGAGACCAGTATGAGGAAGAACTGAAATTATTCAAAATTCTACAAAATGACTTCCAAAATAAGGCATTCAAAACGAGAACCTATGAAATGCCATCTATAAACATTTTGTGACATAACCTTCTCTTTGTTTTGTTTGTATGATTAGTTCATCACACTTTTACTAATTAGTCATAGAATGTTGAACTTGAACTTGCTCATAATGAGGGGAATTTTATGAAAAATCTATTACAATTTTGTCGTAGTATAGTCAATCATAAGGTTTATTCATCCTTTACCCTTCATCCTCGAAGGATCCTACATCAGAGTAAAACAAGCTTCTGCCCAGAGAAACCTATTTCGACGATAATATAGCATAGCAGCTTTTAATTGCTTGAAAACAAGAAGAGTGAAAATTAGTAAAAGTGTAATGCAATAATTAAACAAACAAAACAAAGAAAAGGTTATGTCACAAAATGTTTATAAAACACTAATTTTCACACCAAAAGCAAAGCTCCTGCTATCTATTGATAAGGTTATATTCTTTGTCACTCCTCAGCTGCGTTCTAGGCCTGGATGAAATTAGTACTCAACAATGTTTCGTTGAGTAGAGTAGATGCAGGATTTGCAGGATTTTGAAATGTATAATTCAGTCAAGCTGTAAGGATTAGGATGAAGCCTCCTCGTGGAGTTCAAAGTTGATGAAGGCCGCTTAAAACAACTTAACAAGTTCAAGAGTACATACAACTTGTCAAGTAGCTCCATGCAGTCAGCTAAGCCGTGTTGAGAAGGTATAGTGACGCAGATTAACAGGGTGAAAAGGCCCTGATACATTTGTTAGCACGCTTCCTTTGTCTGATGTATTCCAGTTTCTGTGTTCCAGTTATTTCAACTAATTGTTTATCATATCCACTTTCCTGCTTCTACTGTTCATATTTCCACGATCAAAGTGTCCTTATAAGGATACTTCTAATCACAGTTGGGTAATGGGTTCACAAATCAGTGCCCTGTACTTGTTGGCTATACAATTTTGGTGATTTGTACTTTTATTTGGTAAAATTGAACCGAGTACAAGTATACAACGTACAATCAATTTATTTGAGCACCTTTTTCAATAATATTATATCTTACTGTATTTCCCATCATACATTAATATTATTGTATCAATCACAAAAAAATTTAGTGAGCAGAGTCAATGAGTTCAATATTTAATATCTGGTACCGAGCTTCGCTCTGAAGCTGCGGCCGAACCGTTGAATTACATAACTTATTATTGAATTACATAAATAAGTTATTGTAAAAAATCAAGGAACCTCCGGCCTTGTAAAAAATAAATTCAAAATTGATATGATCACCTCTCACAAGTTTTTGACAGACATGAACATGTGTTATAGACTTGAATTTAACTCCATTCACTCCAGCTGGATAGCGATGGTCAGCTAACGATAACAGCCATTATACGCAGTACTTGGGATTAGGCCTATGCCTGAATAAGGAATATTTTATTCTTTTATTAATCCTGCCAGAGAGTTTTCCCAGACATGAGACCTGATGCAATCTTATTTTTCCATCTTGGTTATATTAAATTTCAAATTTCGAGGAAATCGTTAGAGCCGTTTTCTAGATCCGTGGTTCCACATACATACAAACATACATACATACATACATACATACATACATACAGAAATTACTCGCTTAATATAATAGGATACCCGATATTATTGAATGATATTTTGAAAAATTTGAAAGAAAAAATTTAGCAGAAGGAGGGAGAGAGAAAGGAGAGGAAGAAGAAGGTAAGGCCAAGTAACAGTAAAGAGGTGCAAGAGTGAGATTGGAATTTGGTAACAGAAGACATGAAAGACAAGTAGAAGTCGGTTGGGTAAGTTGGAGAAGAAAGTAGTGGAAGTGAGGAAAAAGGTTTGAAAATATGAAGGAAAAAATGAAGTAAAGGAATACGAACACATCGATGATGGTAGAAAAGAGTAAAAAAGGAGGAGTTGGATGGCAGAGTAATAGTAAAGAAAAAGGGAAAAGAGAGTGAGAGCAAATAAATTGTAAATCAGCATATCAGCAAGATAAAGTGAATCACAAAAGATGAAGGAGCTGCAATAGGAGAGAAATAATGAGATCACAATGATATGAAGGAAGAATAAATGCAAGATGAAGAAGGATTAGATCAAATTAGAGTTAAATTTATTAGATCTCTGTAATCATTTAGATAACAACAAAATATTCATGCTCAATTTCTGGATGGCAAAAATTATATAAATAAATCTACTTATCTTATAATTTTCACAAGTTGAACTATAAGGCTATTTCTCACTAGAATTTTCATAGGCTTTTCTATAATTCGATAATTTATTCAACAAGAAGGGTTAAGCCTTGCGCAGACCAATGCGTCGAGAATTCGTTGCGGTGGTTCCAAGAATTTGGACTCCGATTTCGAGACAAAGGTTTCGGTGCAAAATATTCATAGCACGCACACCAAAGCGAAATAATCATAACTTGGAGCGCGGGAATATTTGAGTATTAACCTAACCAACCTAATGTATCGATAGTAGGGTAGAAGAGATACTGAAATCAACTATAATAATTATTATGCTGTAATACAATAATAATATCCTCAGTTATGATATAACCTACTAGTAGGTGCCTAATAACTGCTCAATAGCTCAATTAGCCTATTAAAGTAAACTGAAACTCACCAGGAACATAGACAGCTTTTCCAATATCACACCAAATCTTGTATTTTTCTCTTATATTCTTGTAATCTTTGTGATTTGAATCATACATATAGATATAATACCAAATCATCATATTTGGTATGTGAAAATAATCGTTAACTCAGTGTTCATTTCAAAAGTGCCGAGAGTTGAATTTCTTACTTTTTGGTTATGTCTGTTTACTTGCAGACGAAAATTAAAGTTAGTTCCTGAACCAGCCACAATATTCGCAAGCGAAAAGCGCCTCAATTTCAAAGCGCCTCAAAGCTGCGAATTTTCGCAAACCAAATATTTTGCAACGCATTGGTCTGCGCTACCTCATACACCGCAATGGTTTCAAATTTTCGTCCGCAGTTCTCAGAATTGAATTCGCACCGCAACAAACCTTCGCAACGAAATCGTGTTGATGTGCGCCTGGCATTACACATGAATTCAAAAATAATTATGGAATACTAATATTAATTCTAACAATTTATTTATCAGATTAATGATTAATAATGGAATCTTAGGCCACTTGTTGTGCATTAGAATATCTAAATGAAAAGGCGAAGTTTGGACATGAAAATAATAATATAAGAATATCCTTTCCATCAACACTTGGCCTTGGAAAAGAGAATGTATGATGAAGAAAAGGGAAAGAATGTGGAAAGAGAGAGAAGAGTCGGAGAAGAAGAAGAATAAGAAGAGTGGCCAGGATATCCACATGAACGCGCGATAACGACTTTCAAGATGGGTCACATCAGTTTCCATCACTGCCTCTGCGCCAAAAAAGTAAGACGAAAAGGAAGAGAAAGGAGAAGAATGAGGAGGAGAAGAAGAAGGAGAATAAGGAGGAGGAGGAGGAGGAGAAAGAGATAGAACGGACGGAGAAGAGGCAAGTGGTAGTTGAGGAAATGGATGACTCTTCTGAAACTCTACTTGAGCGTTATGATTTATAACTCAACAAAAACAACAATTGAAGACTTCCTGATAGCTATGCCGGGAATGTTGTCGTTCCTTTGGTGCCACTCGAATGCACTGATAAAATATTTGTAGCAGAGTAGTCTATCATCAAACCTATCTGTAGATTATTGAAATCCGTAACAGGTTGTCTAGAACAGTGTCTTTCATGGAATTACTACTTCCAAAAACCTGAAAAATTACGTGTAAATTATTTATTTATTTATTTATTTGCTACATGACAATTATACTGATAGGTGAAAACACAGACATCTGTAAATTCGTGATCTGTATTTATTATACTGTATGGATTCAAAATGTTCTCATGTATTTTCTCCCGTCTCTTATAATTGCTACAAAATAATCCTCCTCTTATTACTTCTTGCTCCACGTTTTCTTCTTCTCCAATCACCTCATTCCAACTTTCTAATAATTTTCTTATTCTTCTTTCTATTCATGATTCAGTCTTTCCTTAACATCCCAATCACTTTGGAAACTCACTTCAAATTCTCTAAGCTGAGTTTGGATGAATGAAATTTTTCTCTTTTAATACTTTTTTCAACACACCGTTAATCACCCTTTGCTCTCTCTCTTCTTATTCACAAACTTTTTATTCTCTATTCATTCTTGACAATCTCTTACGCTTACAATAATTCCCTTTTTTCATTATTTTTCTTACATATTATGCCGGTAATCGTACGTTTCATAGTTTCTTACATAAGAAAACTGAAAAAGATTGAATTCGATTTCTTCTATTACTGTTTAAACATCTTACATACTTGTAGAATATACCGTTGTATAAATAAAATGTATTTTTCTTCTTCTTCTTCTTCTTCTTCTTCTTCTTCTTCTTCTTCTTCTTCTTCTTCTTCTTCTTCTTCTTCTTCTTCTTCTTCTTCTTCTTCTTCTTCTTCTTCTTCTTCTTCTTCTTCTTCTTCTTCTTCTTCTTCTTTGCTGTCTCTTCCCTTTTAGCTTCAAGACACTTTTGATAAATTTTTCTTGGGCTTGCGTGTATAATATGTGCGTATATCCAACACTCGTTCCTGTGTATAGGCAGTGAGATATCTCTCTATATTCACTGGTATAGGCTAGCAATATCGGAAACCTGTGTATTTGCTCCTCTGCTGCTCTCCAACTTTTGTGTCGGATTCGAGTTGGACACAAAGTTATCCACGGCCGACTAGATAAACACAAATAGTTGTTGCCGTCTAGCTACGATACTCGACCAACTGTCCCCCCTCCCTGACCCCTTGTGCTCACGTCACCCTTTCTGTTCTTGTCTCCTGCCCCTCTTTACCAATTTTCAATGAAATATATTTATCGCCCTCTGACATCCCCACCCAGCCAAACACGTAACGTTTTCGGCTCTTAGTCGCGATATGAGATTACGATTATTGTTTGAAGCTTGATTTACAGCCGAAATAAGCACGATGGCAGGCAGCTAAGTCCAACTTTACAACAACAAACAACTGAAACTAAGCACTTGTCCTTCCACACACACATGCGATAGTGTGGCATAGCTCAGGCCACACACATGCAAGTCTGGAATTTATCATTTTAGTCCTTCCTCATTTGGTGGTTTACAGTCAACTTTACCGCAAACATAGCTATGGTTCACGCTAGCTGAGAAGACACGCTGTTAAAATACAGTTTTTATTACAATAGAGTGTCTTTTCAGCTTGCGCTAACTGCAGTTATAATGTGCTACTCTCTATGTAATTTGCAAATCAACTCACTCTGGATTTGAGTTCTGTGAATTTTTATAAGTTGATGATATGAAAATTATCAGCGATAGGAAGTTCAATAAAACACAGAACCAAGTCAAATTTTGAACATGATACGCTAATAATAATAATTTTCGTGTAACCTGGCTGGCTCAGGTCTGGTGTCAGAGTTTTCAGGTCGCTCCTGACCAATTTCAGGGCCTCTGACATGACTTAACGACTGTTTTTAGGCAGCCGGGACCGACGGCTTTACGTGTCCATCCGAAACACGGGGAAGTGGCTTGAGAAAAATTTCTGGTCTGACCTGGGTTTGAACCAGGGACCTTTGGGTTGCAAAGCCAGCACTCAACCCACTCAGCTACGCCATCCCAACATGATACGCTAAAAATAAGATACAATACATTTCAGTTGATCGCTTCAATTGTATGAATACATTGTAGAATCACTTGTAGAAAGAAGCATCATATCAAATTAAGAGTTATAGAGCTTACTTTAACCATTCCCAGAAACCTTTCTCACTAACTGGTGAGAGGAATGAGGAATCAACCTGTGATGTTTGGCACCATTATTCCTGAAAAACCAGTATAATCAAACTAGTTGAATACAGTCTCTCTATTTGAAGTAATATAACTATTCACCCTTCCTTTTATAACTATCCATGAAATTCAATTGTAATTGAATTGTCTTAACTCTGACTAGCAGACTAGTCCACGTTGAATCCCACTGAAGATTCCACCATATATTCCAGTGATCGTTGAATAAGGTATCATCTATTTAGTTTGAGTTGCTTTAGTTCTATTTATACTGCAATATGATTACCTTGGAATTATGACGTCAGAACGAAGCCAAAAGGTACCTAATGAGACAAACCTAATAACGTATGCGCGGCAAATTTGGTTTATGCGTGGGTAGAGCGCCGCGCGAATATTGAACAGCTGCTTGCTCATAAGTGCAGAGCAGGACAATCAATGTGATTGGTGGAAAACCAGACATTCATGTCACGCTCCAATCTTCTCTTTTAACCAATCAACGTTCGAGACAAATTCGATTTTCCTGCTACAAAATAATAATACATTTACCCCCGGGTCTCCCAGTATTTGTGGAGTCATATGAGGTAGAAACTTCATGGTTTCATGAATAGTGTTTAGTGAGATTTAGTAATAAAATCACTCCTATAGTAATATTAATCAGTTAGACCTATTTGTACCCAGGAATTACCTGGAAGTAATTCCAATTTGTAGTTATGGGTATTGATAGAGCTGATCCTATTTGTTTATTATCAAATCCACTGATAGCTGAATTATTCAATTCGGGCTCTGACAAAGATTGATCTCATCTCATTCCAAGCTACGATAGGGTACTGGATACCTTCTAGTTTTATTAAAATCTAGGAGTGTGTTCAGGAGAATCTGGTTTATTTTTCTTATTAATCGATACCTCACTCTTATTCAATAATATATTCTACCAAGTAGTCAGTTAGTAATTTATAGAGTAGAGATATTTAATATATTTTTATAATGATGCACAGTGTTCAGTCTGCAACTGAAGTGATACTTATAGATTCTTCTGTCTATAATAAGCTTCCATGTAAATCTTCTTAAGTTGAATAAGAAGGGACTGAAAATGAAAACCCCTTTTTAAGACATGAAAAACCTCTATTGAAACATGTTCTTGCTCAAATCAGGACAAAACATAAGTGATACATGTTCTTGCTCAAAATAGGACAGAGCAATAAATTTCTGTCCAGAAAACGTTTAGTGTTACAAGGTTGTGTTTCAAAAGTGTGAAAACTTCATGCTGCAAGAAAATTTCTGGTAAGGATTTATAATCGATTTCTTGTTAGTATTTTGGATCAACTTCAGATTAAAAAATTCCTGGGACAATTAATTAACCATCCAGTGTGTACAATGATTCATATTAGACTTTTATATTACAATTTGAATCATGAGTAAACTGTGAAACAATTTATTAGTATATTTCATAACATTATTTATCACAGTTGCATAATATTTATCACAAGAAGCATAAAGTACCTCAACAATAATCGCTTTCAAGACTCTCAAATCCAGATTGCTTTATAGATTTATTGTGTTTAGCGCAAATAGAAACATAACTCAACCTCTGTGATTCTCCAATTATGTCAACGTGGAGGACATTAAATCAAGCAGCTGCTACTCTGCGCAAGTGAACACTGCAAGTGGCATGATTAGCATTCACAGAGTGGCGCAGAATTATATCGGTAGCCAACTATTCTAACCCACCGACCGTAACTAGATTCAAACGCGTTATAAATCACCCACAAACTGAATTAAGGAATGGCAACAAGATAAGTGTGAAGCGTAAATGGAATTAGAAAGAGATGGATTGATGAGAAGTTGCCACCACAGAAAACGTACAGTTCTCACCACACGTTTGTTTCAGTTTCTCTCTCATTTGTTCTTAAACTTCGCCTTTAGACTAAGAGAGAATAGGAATAACTACCCTATTCATTTGTTATTTCTATTCTCACTAGAAGTCTTAACAGTGAGAATAGAAATAACAAATGAATAGGGTAAATATTCCTATTCTCACTGTTTAGACTTCTCACACTTCCGTCATCTTTCCCCCTACTTTCTTCTTCATTTGATCAAGGTTCCACTTGTAAAATCAGCTTTCTAAGCATTGCTTACTCACCTCAATTCTCTATTCTGCTATTCATTCCTTCTCTATTCTCTTAATTTTCCCTCTTTATTCTTTATTTAGGAAAATTAAATGATCTATACAATTTCAAAATGATAGTTTCTCAGATCTCTTTGAAATCCACTCAATTTCTCCAATAATAATCAACGACTAGTCTCATATTTGAAGAATGCTCGAAAAAGTCTGTTTCAGAATGTGGTCCTTGAATGAGTGGGTATCATTTACCCTCTTAAGCACAAGCTTGATATTCACAAGCCTTCTAAGAGCTCATGAGGGCATAGTCTGATCATGGGCAAGTTTTCATAGGCTCTCCAATCCCTTATCTGGAATTCTAATTTCCAATTTCAAATTATATCTTATTATTTCAAATGAGTTGATCATTTTTGTAGGAAACAAATCGACCACATACAATATTATTTTAATCAGGTTTAGTTGATTAAGTTCTACTGTGGGCCATAACAAAAAATTTTGGAGTTAACTTGAGAATGTATAAAAAGTGTAATAATAAACCAACACTTTAAAGAAATCTGAAGTTCTGTGGAATTTGAAAAGGTGGAAATTCTAGATTTGGAATGTTCCGGCTGTAACCCTGAGGCAAGAACTTTAGCTTTGCACAAAAAATGAGCACCCATGTCAGATTATTCTTGAAAAGAATTACGTCACAATATAATAATGATATTATCTTGAATATTATCCACAGAGCTAGGCCACATCTAACCATTTAATTGCTATTGCTTCCCTTGTACGTTGTCAGTCAAATGAGGAGAACTCTTTCTTTTTTCGCAGCAGAAAAAATGAGTAAAGTAGACTTTTCAGAATTTTAATTGCTAATTAGAGGTTTTCTATTCAAAAATATTTTCTGTAGAGTTGGTAGTGATTTCAATTCCACTGGAGTTCTATTGCGATGGGAGAGTTCAGTTGATTATGATTTGAATAAGCATTCTATTACAAAATTCTACTATTCAAATTTTGATTTTTTCATAATGTTCTCTTTCAATCCTAAATGAACTTCTCACAGAGTGGTTTCATAGAATTCCAGCTCCAATCCTGTCCCACTTGAATTATTCAAGTTGAATTAATTAGTATAAAATTGAATAATATCTCTTAGCTCTGCTAGAAATGTACTGGGATAGAATTGACATCACTCAGCATTAATTGAGTTTAAGTCAATATTACTGTTTTGAGTAGAAAGGATTCTCAAAGACTAGAACAGCGTGGTCTCCGGAAAGAATAATTTTCCTTCGGCTTACAGAGATTCATGCTGAGGAAAAATGAGAGCAGCAAGCTCCAAGCTGGTGAAGTGTACATCGACCCACCACTAAATCACTGTAAATTATGCCCCTGGAATATGTATTTTGCAAAGCGCAACGGCTTTGCGGAATACACACAAGAAAAATTAGTAGGGAAAAGGAGATAGAAATATGAAGATGAAGAAAAATAACGAAAAGAAGAATCTGGTGCTCCAACACCTCTTTATCTTTCACATTATTTCTCTCTTTTTCACTAGCGTTTTCCTTCACGTTTCCTGGATGACTTGAAATTCAAAATCAGAAATATTTCTGATTTGCTTTTCCAAAGCCTATCTCTTCCCCTGCAGCTCAGAAATTTTTCTGTCATCTTTCTTAAATAATATCGACTACTGGGAATCTAAGAATATTGATTTTAAGTAATTAAACATCTTGAATTAAATTTGTATTTGAAAACTCATTCAGTTTATAATGAAGTCATAATATTTTATGATAATAATATTTATGATGGAGAGCTCTCTACTTATTAAGGCGTATTGCTAACTCAACTCAGAGTTTAAACAAAATATCCAGAAATCTATACTAAAATATCGTACGTACTGGAACGTAGTGTCTATATGCTTCACATACAGTCCATAATTCAGTATGGTATTCCAGTATGGGGGGTCTGTTATAATTCCCACTTGGAAGAACTATTCATAATTCAAAAATCAATCATTAAAACAATCTTAAATAAGCCTAGACTTTTTCCAACCAACCTGACTTTTGAAGAGTTTAAAGTGTTGACAGTTAGACAGTTGTACGTCATGAATGTAGTGAAGTATATATTTAAACATAAAAATAATTTCATTTGCACTAATAATACTGTCAATAATCAATACGATATTTAAGACCCACCTCAAATACGTACCTAATCTATCATACTAACATTGAAAATATTAGAAGACAACTCATATATTCAAGCACTAAGATTATAAATAAAATTCCTGAACAAATTATTAGCTGTGCCAAGTTGACAAAGAAAGTAAAACAAGAAATCAATGCTTGGATCAAAATTAACTACTACTTCTACCTTTGAGAACTAAAATAAGTTAGCGGAGAACTTTTCTGATTAGTGCGCTCACTTCCCCTAATTGTGCTCTATCACACCCTTTCCAAAACTTCCAAGGATCAAAAGTCTTCCTATGACATGGTTAGCCATAGTTGGAAGAACTTTTGATCCCTTCTTCACCACATAATATGTATAAATTGCCTTCCAGTATTGTAATATGTTCTCATATTTAAGTTATTTATTTATATTAATGTTTTTAATGTTTTTTATTGATGTAATTAATTTTTATTTCATATTGATGTATCTTATGTGTGTGTGTGTGCATAAATAAATTGAAATTGGGAAAAAAATCAATTTGCATTAATTTGCTTCAATCAATGAGTTTGAAAATCAAAATAATATTATTAAAGTAAATAGTAGTATGATAGCACAATATTCCTATTGCAAATTAATTAATTATTGGTATTAATTGTACTGTATCGTAGGCCTAATGTGCAACATGATATTCATATTGATTTCATTCATTATTCTCGAGACTAGTTGATGTTGATTTGTTGAATAGGCTATAGGCTTTGTTTACCACAATAATTTTAAACGTTCATTGGAGTTCCAACAGGAAGTAAATCTCTATAGGCTATATAAAAGCGAAATGGCACTGATTCATTCATTCATCACCAGAACTAAAAATGCACTGAACCAAATGCGTTCAAATTTCAATGCAGGCATGTTCAGTTGGAAGTTTAGACGCGCGCTAAGAAATGATTTTTGAAACTTCATAACGATACGCCAAATATTTGAGTTTTTAAGAGTTTTCTATTTTTTCGAGAACCAATCGGTAGAAAATGTTGATATTTGGTGGGCAGGTTCAGATAAGGTCTAGAAATGTTGTGTTAAAACATTTTTGAAATCCGTTCAAGAGTACGCCAGTAATAATTATTTCAAAATTGTAAATGTATTGCGGGTTGCATATCTTCCGCCTTGATACGCTCAATCCTTACTGTAAATTCAATGGTTCAGCGAGATTATAGATGAACCAATTTAGAAGATATTGTATCAAATTACAAACTATGTACGATATACTTCCCAAGGTTACGCTCGATATTAGCGTTTTTCTATTTTTCGGAATTTTTCTTAGATTTTTCGTGAACAAAATGGCAGAAAATGTTGCAATTTGGTAAACAGGTCCAGATTATGTCTAGAAATGCCGTGTTCAATAAATTTCGAATCCCTTCTGAAGGGAATCTGCAGGCGAGCGAAGTGAGCCTGTTTGACTCACTTACATTACCGATACTGTCGGGGGTCCAGAGGGCGAAGCCTCCTGGGTAGGCGGAGAAGGCGAGCGAAGCGAGAACTATATTCATTGTTCTCGAATTTATTCTTCACATGGATTCTATCAGAATCAATACAATGTGTATTACAATAATGTACTGTATCACTGGCGGCTTGTGCACACGAAACAGGAAGTGCAGTACAGTGAAATATACGGGCACTTCACCTTTTTCGTGGGTACAAGCTACAAGCTGCCAGTGTTCTGTATTACAAAGTATAACAATGTGTTCTCTGATACTAGTTTCATAAATGGCAAACGTTTCTCTTCCATCAGTAAATTCCCAACTTCCTACAAATTATGTCAGTTTCTGGTCAACAAAGTTTGAAACTTCAATAGCAGTTACACTCGCCAATTCGATACGATTTCAACACAGGGAAACAAAGCAGGCACAAAATGAAGTTGTCTCTTGTATGCCTGTCTAGCATGCAACTTCTAATTGGCTAAATCTGCGGCTAAATTCAGAGACGAATACAGCTTCATACCGTACAACTTCAGAGTACCACTAATACATTTCCAATTCAGACCAAACTTGGCAACATAGACGACCACACACATAGAGTGGAAACAAATTTATTAGTTCGCTGTATCTCTCCGCCGCTGGTAACAACAACACTCCAGGCTAGATGGCCTGCAAGAGAAACGAGCAAAAGGAAGGAGAAAAATATGAATATCAGAGAGGATAAGAAGTGGAGAGGACGACAAATAGGAAAAGAAAAATATTAAGTGAAAGAGGAAGATGTAAGAGAAGAGAAACCCTGATCAAAAAACTTTTGAATCGTAATAACAAAAAGATACAAAATTAATACTTTATTGAGATAATAGTATAACTAGTATTTTGTGCATGTGCCCCACTGTAGGCCTATATGAGCTGTATTCCAATTCATATCAATGATAATACTCATATTTTGGTGAACACATCATCTCACAAGTAGTGGAAAACTGACATTAGAGAAGAGGAAGAGACAAGGAAATAAGGAGGGAGGAGGATTTGAAGAAAATGGTAAGAGGGTTGAGAAGGAGACTAGAAGGAAAAGCAGGAGAAAGGGGAATAGGTAGGTCAGAGAAAAACGAGAGAGGAGGAGAAGAATAAAGGGAAGGAGAAGAAGATTGAGGAGGAGAGGAAGAAGAAAGAGGAGGATGTAAAGTAGAAAGAGGATGCGAAAGACAAAAATAGATAAGCAATAGAAATTATGATAATTTTTCTCTCAAGATAGGCCTATGACAATAAATGAATCAATCAGGCCCTAATGTAATTATTCTAAATAGTATCGATTTCAAAGTAATGATAATGAACTATTCTTAACATTTTGCTCTGATTTTCTAGTTTTTGACATTTCAAATGCTGAATGTAAAGGATGTACAATTATTGCACATAAATCTTTCAATGGTCGGAATAGATCTATGTAATATAATTATATGATATGCTTATACCTTATCTCATTGATATTTTCACAGGTGTTTAATCAGTATATCATAATTATTGATCAATTAATGTTTATATTGATAATCATTTTTTTATAAATGACGCTGATAAAATTAAAAGTTCAGCCAATTCAATTTATTGGAAAAATTCCAATAATCGAACGAACGTATATAATCGCATGACATTTCGTTGGAATATCCCTTTTACAACAATGCGTCGATATGAGCAAGGTTTTTATTTTTTTTTTTTTTCAATTCAAAAGGGACGAAAAGATGGAAAATTATTGAATTGCTCTCTGACATTGGTGTACCGGTAGGTATCACAGTAATCCACTTGAGAGATGACACTTTATTTATTATTTGGAATACTATCATTGTTATAGTCGAATATTCTCGATAGGAGATTGTAAGTGTCAATTATTATCTCAGGATAGTCTGGATAGTGACGAGAAGTATGAATAAATTGAGGTAGATTGGCTGATATTCATGGACTGGAAATTGATTCTATTTGATTTATCCAAGTAGATGAGAAATTTGAACGAACATTTTTTTCAACCAAACTACAGAGGATCGACTTATTCCATAGCTTCCTTTAATAGAAAGGAAGCTATGCCACACAGAAGAAAAAAAATAGAGAAAAAGAGGATTTCTTCTCTTTGGCTATGCTTATGCTAATAATAATTTAGAAGATTATCATCTTTAAAATAGAACTTGGACATTCACTGCCATCTAGCGGTTACAAAGTGAACTGCAATGGCGATTCCAGCTTCACGATGGTGGTTGTACCGCGAATGTCGAATCATCTCTTATCTCGAATTCTAATTTCCTACTATCAGTTGGCTACTAACTATGGTATAGTACTGTATGTCCAAGCAAAGAAGACCCTCTGGCAAGATTGGAAAATGGCTCTAGCTCGTCAATATTGGTTCAAGAATTATCAATTCCATCTCAAATTGTAGGAAACAATTCAAACTACTATCAAGACCACATTTATATTATAATTATTACTATATTATTACTTGAACAAATATTGATCAGGCTGGACTGGAGTCATTTTCCCATTTTGCCGAAGGGTCTTCTTTGCTTGGTCAAAGGGCAAGGAAAGTGAAAACGTCTTCAAATTTGATCAGTTATTATCAGTGCCGCATTTAGCAGTTCAGCGCCCCTAGGCTTACTGACCAAATAGCGCCCCCTTGCCCCTCCCCCCCTACATCTGAACTCCTCCCCTTCCCCACGGACTAGGTACACCCCCATCCCCTATCACATACATTATTTTTCTCATAAATGTTTTAGATTAAAGAAATAAATATAGGCTAACAGCTTGGTAAAACATACGAATTTTATTATTCCTGATGATATTGTACTGTCAAAAGTTATTAGGATGGTGTCTAGAACATTTTAACTTTTCTAAACTTTTGTATAGTCACTGTATTCACCAATACAGTTTTGTTCCGCCGGGTGGTCTCGTCAGAGTACACATATGATAACTAATGGATCATATTTCATAACACTGTGAACGTCGGTCGCTACATTGTTATTATTGGACATTTAAAGTTCAGATATATATTTTCTTTTGAAGATAAATAAACATTTGCTGCTCGTTGCACAAAATTTTTCCGATCGCTTGTCCGAACTTAAGTTATCTTGCGCCCCCCAAAATTTTGCGCCCTAGGCCCGGGCCAAGTGGGCCTAATGGATTGTATTGAGATAGAGAAGTATCATATCATAACCATAAAGTATCGAAACTACTTTAACTACTTTAAGTAGACTGTTCTTGATCATAAAAAAACTCATAAGCCACATTTAGGCCTATGTGGTGTTATACTTAATTTAAATAAATTTATTATTACTTTTCAATGTAACAAAGAAAAATTATTTCTCTTTGTACTCTTATGACTCTCTTATTTGTACTTTATTTCTCTCGTGATAGCTCACTCTAGTACTCATATAGTAATAGTAAAAAATAATATTTGAAAACATCAACTTCTATTTGAAGTTATTATTTCAATTTCCCGCCGTCAATCATCAACATACTGTCGAGCTATCGATTGGTCTTTTTGCCGTTCGATCCTCGATCTGTTACTTGAACGAGATCTCGATTCTACCATCGCTATCAACTATCGACTATCGACCTCTCTTCAACATTCTAGATTTTAGGTTAGTTTCATCTACAGCATTATTCTGAGAACTGACAATTGTGTGAAATAATGGGCATTAATACGAATAAATATTTATCATAGTAGATGTCAGAATTGATAAATCGATCAATCAGTCCATCAATTTTATTTGCAATCTCATTGTAAAGTTGTAAGTAAAGCACTTTTCCAATATTTTTTCTTCCTAGGCAAACCCAAAGTTAGGCTACAGTAAGTTTACAATGTTTGTTGTTCTGAATTATATTATCACTATATAGTGGAAATCAAATGCTTCACTATCAAATTTTGCATAAGCCTTGCGGTTCAAATTAGTGAATTATCACTTCATTTACGCAGATAGGCCAACGTAGGCCTATTTATGGTAAGCCAATTTAATGGATAATTTCCAACTTAAAGTTATCATTTAGGTTAAGTTAATAACTTGATAGAATGGTAGACGCAAGTCACCGGTATCCTTGCAGGGTAATTTGATTATAAAATATTAGCTCACTTATATAACTCAGTCTAGCTATATCCAGCAAGCCCTTTTCCGAATACCATAAATTCAATAAACTATTTGAATAGACTATAGACAATAAACTATTGCTATTTTGTACAGTTGATATTAATTTTAGACTTAATATCAGAGTTTTGAGATTTGTAAGTGCCCCCCAGGCCAAATTTTGAACTTGATTTATTTAAAAACTACTGGACAGCGACGGCTAATTTTTTTTAATTTGTCATCAGAATAACATACTGAATCAATTTCAACATGAATTTTGACTCTAGCGAGGTGGGCCAGTAAACGACATTTACAACAACTAACCATATAAGGTAACTTAGGTGGGCTACTTAGTTTAGGTACGGTATCCTATTATTATTTATGACTGTATCGAGAAAAAGTGAACAGTAGCCAAATGATTGGCTTCCATTAGTCAGTTCATAAGAAAAAACTGTCATTGAGTTATAACCAGCTATAAAATAACTCATGGTAGCAGGTTAATATTTTGAGCAGTTCCTGATTCTGTTAATTCTCCTTGTTCCAGATTCAATCTCATTCATGTTTTGAGGAAGGCTTGTATGCTTTGGTATTATAATCTAGTTCATTGAAAAACTAATTCAGCAATGGAGTTTGAAAGTCCTGACGTTGAAAAGGACTTTCCTGGTCTTTATGCATCAGAATCGGGAAAGAAGAGTAATGAAAGCGATTGTAAGTATTTTCTTCTAGTAGATTATATTATCGATATAATATGATTTAGACTATAATTTGAGAATTCTGAAAATAAAATTCAAACCAGTTATCATAATTTACTAGTAATAAAAAAGTTTCCAAAAAACTACTTTGTGTTCTCTAGTATCTCCTTTTCGAGAAGTCCGGTTTGAAGGAATTTCTTAGGATGATTGATATTTATACAGAAATATGGTTGTCAGTCGAATGGAAATGTGTAGACTGAGTTATGTTATCAGGTTTATTTATTTATAAAAATTCCGGTTAAGTTATCTACAGTAGCGCTGTCTACAGTATCTCTTATCAATCTACTATCATAAGTTAGATGAGATAAGAATATTGTGGTAGTCATTTTTTCCACTCAATTATTCAGAAATAGTCCACCAGTTCTGTGAAACCACTGTAAAACGTTCATAAGAATTGTAAGGTGACTAGTTTTTTGTATAAAATCTATTTTTATTTATTCATTTTCTATTGTTCTACTGTTACAATACTGTTACATTACTTTAGACACTTTGTTTATGTATGTAACTATTTAATGTTAAAGGCCTAATTTTATCTATAATTCTCAATACATTCTTTATTTCTAGTTTTTTCGCATGGAAGGCTTCCATGTACATGAATATATTGATTTTAATTTATAATTAGGTAACTGAGTTACCTATCAGGTAACTTATTATATAGGGTAACTAATTACCCTAAGTTACGGAATATCAACTCATAATTATTATTATGAGTTAATATTCCGTAACTTAGGGTAATAGCTAGGGAATTTTTATTTCAGCTTTTCCAAAATATTTATGAGTATTATTTTTCGAGGGCGGTCGGCTCTACTCTCTGAGTTTTCTCAACAATAATATTTGATTTGTGTAGTACACCCCTCTCGGGCTTTGGCCCAGGGGTGCGTATTCTATTTTGCACTAGAAAAAATTGTTTTAATTCTATCTTTTTTTATCATTAAAGTTCACATGATACACTGTGTACACTGACATTTCACAAAAAAATGATAGAGATCCTTGTAGGAAGGAGAAACTTATCCAATTCGGCTCTTGAAAATTTAGAAACTATCCTGAAAGCTAATCTTTATCTTTCAAGTGCAAGGAATGTTATGATGTTTCTGTACTGTGAGGTTATTATGTAATACTATTTCATCTGCTGAATTAAGAACACAAAGGTGCTTGAATGTTTGAAATGAAAATCATTTCTTGTTCTGGTAGGGCATCTGCAATTTTGAAGTAGGCCTACGGTAACTCGGCCCTGACCTTGCAATAATTGAAACCAGAAATGCGATTCCTGCTTGTAAGTTACTTATTTCCTAAAATACAATATCAAGGATCTATTTCAATTACAGTATCTTGAGGTGATATTAGTCATAATAAATTCTTATGATATTTGTAAAATGATAAGCTTTCCAAAAAAAAAAACAATTCCTCCACAATTTCAGTCAGCGATGAGGCACACGAACGCGTTTCAAAAAAGGATTTATTAATTGGCAAACGCAAGGACAAGAAAGACAAGAAAGATCGAGGCTATGCCACACTGGAAGGTGAAAGCTCACCAGAAGAAGATGCCACTGATGTGAGGTAGGCTCATAGTAGGCTTTACATAGTAAACTTATGTTGAAAATATAAGTTATTGATTAAATTATATTTTACTTGAAATATATGCAATAGATAATTGAAAATATAGTTTTGAAATCAACAAATTGAAAAACTAACGTTTTGGAAGATATTCAACAAAATCAAATTCGATTTTTTCAAACATGTTCATTTTGAAAGTAGGACATTTTCCAGGAGGTGTATTCATCTTTACTTCAGCCTACTGAACTTGACTCGCCGTTTTTGAAGATAATGTGTGAAAAAGAATTAGATTCAATTATTTTGTACATGTTTGTTTTCACTCATTTTAATTATAAGCTAGCCCACAGTTTTCTATTCTTGACTTGAATGTTTTGAATATAAGTTAGTGTCACTCAGTAGCCTACTCAGTTTAGCTCTTTCCTTCACATGATCGGCTACCGTATACTAATCGTTCCAATGTTCCCGATGTACAATGAAATTCAATTGATGTCATCATACATTCAATAGCACTTATTTAATAGTTTAACTCAAAACAGTAAGCCAACGATGTTTTCTTGTATTTTGCAGAAGTCCATCAAAAGCTAAGAAATCGAAGCCGTTCAAATTTCCGTCTAAAAAAGAGAAAAGAGAGAAATCAAGAGAAAAGGATAGCAAGGAGAAAGACAGTGACAAGGACAAAGATAAGAAGAAGGATAGCGATAAGGAGAAAGATAAGAAGAAAGAATTGAAGACAAAGTTGAAACTAAAGGAACGGAAAAAATTGAAACATGGAGAGGAGAGTCTTGATATAGCAGGTATGATATTTCACAACTTTATAATAGGCCTACTACTGAAGACTAAGGATAAGAAGATTGGAGAAACCCTCTATTGGAGAAACTTTATTCATTCATTTATTTGACAGAAATTATTTCACTCATTGAATGAAAAACAGATAATTAATCATCTCCAAAACGTTTTACAGGAAATTTTGATGAATATAAAAGAACGTTTTTTTATGTTCTTTTTACCGGCATCTGTAATAGTGATTTTTCATTGACATTATTTTTCCAGCCAAAACAATAACATTTCCAGCCAAAACATATTTACAAAATAAGTAACTCAGACCCTGTTAAAAAACAATCTATGGTAATAGATTGTGATAGTAGGACAGTAGAAGCTACTAACAAGAAATAATAGAATATCAACTCCACTAGCAAAATTGATACTTATTCGCTAGTAGCGTTCAAATCTTAAATATTAATATTTAATACTACTCTGCACCCCTTCAATTATATTCACATATTTTAATGTTAGTCATGTAGATAAATTCAGGACATTGATAAATTCATTCTCCATATAGATTCAGTTCTGTTATTGTAAAAATTCATGTTAAATTTTTCAAAAAAAGGCCCATCATGTTTTGATTTATATGATGGAAATCTTTTTATTTGTAGGCTACAGAATGCTTTAAACAAGTATAATATAGTCTTGCGTATTGAACAAATGATTCGAAATTGAATAGAACAAGTTCTCTTTTCATTCATTATCACGTTTTTATCTGAAGTGAAAGCTTAAGAAACTTGAAATGGTTCGATATCTATGTCGTTTCTAGTTGTAAACTCTGTTATGCTCCAATTTGTTTGTCAATGAACTTTTCCAATTGTCCATTGCGTGCTATTATAATGAGCAAACCACTTATGTAGGGCTTCAATTGTATTGTTTGAACGTAACTCATTGTTCGCCATTCATAAAACGGTTGTATTCTCTGTTCAAGCAAAGAAGACCCTCTGGCAAGATGAGAAAATGACTCCAGCTCGGTCAATATTGGTTCAAAAAATATTGATTTGGTCTCAAATTGTAGATCAGAATTTTTCCTACGATTGAGACCATATAAATAATTTTTGAACCAATATTGAACGAGCTGGAATCATTTTCCCATCTTGCCAGAGGGTCTTCTTTGCTTGGACAGACTATATGCGTAGGCTACTGAATACGTACACGTCAGTCTCAACATAGACTGAGTTGTCTGCTAGTGATTTTCAATATCAAATCAATACGGATAATTGTAGAATGATGTGTATTCGTGGCAATCATAAGAAAAAACGAAAAATTGCCGCAAAAATTATAAGTGAGTAAGTAGTTGATATTTCTTATTAATAATTTTCTATAATTTTTTCCTTATCCGGAACAAACTCTAGCCTTATCTTTCTTTTGAGGTTATGTTTTTTATCTTCATCACATAATTTTTCCATCTTTTCTCATCAATATTCCTTTATTCATCCAAGTTTCACAATGTTAGTCCAGTTTTGTAATACTCATTAATAAAAGCTCATTTTTAAATGTTAGCCTATAATCCAAGGCATTTTCTGAACAATTATTAATTCGTATATTTTATTCCTGCCAAAAAAAGATACAGTTTTCCAATAATGCAGGATATAAATACGTCAATCACTTTCTCAATTCATTTTTTTATTTAAAATTTTTCATCGATCCTGTTGATTACACTAAAAAAATGCCTTAACCGTTGTCACATTATTAGCATTTGAACATGGATTATTTGAAAATACCCGATTTTGCTAATTTTAATTTAATTTTTTATCATCAGATTGCTAGATCAGCTATTCTACAGATTCTATTGTTATACAGCATTAATCTTAAATAGAACTGACAAGATTGTGAATTCGGATAATCAGATCCTGCACATTTCTCTTCTTTATAAAAATCCTTATAACATTTTCTATTTTTAAAAACAAGTCCTTATAGCCTATTGGCTTTCCAGTTTCATAGTCTGGAAGCTACAGTTTTCTGTTGTCCCTTATGAAAACATGCTATTCTGGCTATTTCCCCAGATTGATATTTGAATTAAAAAACCTGTATTAAAAGTATGGTTTCCTCACACAGATGGGAGACGCCGACACCATAGACATACTCTAGTTATCTATAGATACTATAGCGTCTCTTTTCTACGTTCACAGCTGGCGCAAAAAATTAAGGCGAATGCGTTTTATTGCTCAGCTCTTTCAGTTAGATCTGAAGCTGTCGTCAAAAGCGAATTTATATAGTTGAAGTCGCTCTCGCTCCGATGTACTCTTGCAGACAGCTCGCCGACTGTCATGACAGCTTAGAATTAACAGCAGTCATTCGTTTATCGCCTAAATTTTTAGTTTCATTTATACTTATCTCAGTATGAATCCTGTAGCAGTACGTAAGTTTATAAATCAATCAGATGATTTTTATTCTATGCATAGAATGAAAGTAGGCCTATATTAATATATCCTACTATAATTTGATCATCTTATAATAATACGTACTGTAGAAAAATAATTTTTGTTGGGGTTATCTGTACCAGTACCTTATATTCGATTAATTATTCTTTCAATTGTTTCAGAGGAACAGCCTATCTTCGGAGTGGCCCTGCCTCTAGCTCTGGAACGTAACAGGTGTCATGACGGGGTGGAGATCCCTGTTATTATGAGAGATTGTATAAACTACATTCAAGAAACAGGTAATTTTTATGTTGTCTCATTTTAATGTTGGTTTTGAATGACAAGTACAGATTTGTTCAAACCATAGCTTCCATTGAGGCCATGGCCTTGAAACTGGCAACTATGTAGAGTTGGAAAGTGGTTCCATTTAAAAGCATTAAAATCATTTTTCTATCAGATGCGTTTCTTGTGTGCGTCCTCTCATTTGACTTGAAGTAAAATCAAAGTTATCTCTAGACATAATTGTTTATTTTCTATCTTTCTTTCTAATTTATATCTCAAAACCGTACAGATAGCACAGTAGGAATTCTATAAGAGAAGTTTCATGATAATTTCTCATGGACATTATGCTTAAAAAAGAGAAAAACTAAGCCAACATGCATGATTTGTAAGTGTATACAATGCTATCATAAGGGTAGATTGTACCTGCAGTGCGACGTTGCCATATTATAAGAACAGGGCCTTCTATTAAAGGAAGCTATGGTTGAAACACCAGAAAAATTTCAATGCTCGAATACAGGAAGCATGGTTCATAGGTTACCAGTTCGTAAAACTAAGCATGGTGGTTTCTAGAAGAGATGCTCTATCCTTTTGAACCAGTGAACAACATTTTGAACTCAATTGAGGTGAATTGATTTTTGTCATTAGGGTAAAAAACGTGGGTTTACTCCATTAATTTTAATATACATTATAAACATTGAAAATGTTTAACAATCCTGGACAATATTTGTTAAAATTGTTAGTGTAGCTCCTTCAAAATTTTCTCATTCTCAGGATTATTTCTTCCTATATCTCTATTGTTCTCCTATTCTTCAAAATTGTCCAACAGGCAAACAATTTCGATCAATTTCCTGAAACCCATAGTTTAAATTTCATGATTATAAGAAAAAATAATGTAAAGTTTGATACGCTTTTGTCGTTATTTTTCAAATGATCTGTATTTTCTCAGGGTTGTGCACGGAAGGACTCTATAAAGTATCTGGTATCAAATCCAAAGTTCACCATCTTCGAAGATTATACAATCAGCGTGAAACCGTATGTCTCAATGACTATGATATCCCTGTCTGTACCAGTCTACTTAAACTCTTCATGAGGTTAGTGAAATTATTATAGCTTTCTTTTAACCTATTTAAAGCATGGTGACAGTAGTGTAGGCCAGTTGAATATCTGTAGCCAATAACAGCCTTTGTGTTGTCATTGAATCAAACAACAACAGCTGTGATTGAATTTTGGAATCAAAAATTATGTTTTCAAATGAACTTTTTAGAAGAACTAAAACTGATATCTCCGTTTGGGGAAAATGAGGTTATCTGGCGAAGTGGAACTACCCTTGGGTCTCTCTCTCTCTCTCTCTCTCTTGGGTTAACAGCCGTAGGGCTGGTTGGCAGCAACTCTCCATGCTTTTCTGTCGTCCGCTTTCCGCTTCAGCTTGTAGTATGATCCACATCTCATATCCTGTAGCAATTGTTTCATATACTCCAGTCTAGGTCTTCCTCTCATATTCCTTCCCTCAACCATTCCCTCCATTATCCTTGTCAGTAGAGTGTCATGTCTGATGATGTGGCCAATCAGCTGTGCTCTTCTTTGCTTGATCCACTTCAAGAAGTTCCGGTTCTCTCCCACTCTTTCAAAAACTTGCTCATTTGTAATCATTTCTCTCCAACTGATCTTCATCATTCTTCTGTAGCACCATGCCTCGAATGCAGCCAATCTTCTTTCCTCACTCACCCCCATTGTCCATGCCTCACTTCCATATGTTGCAGTACTCCATACATACGTTTTCAACATGTTTTTTCTTACGTCGAGACTTATGTTTTTTGAGGTGAATAGATTTTTCTTCTTATTGAAGGCAATCTTAGCCTGGGCAATTCTGCTGGCAATGTCCTTGCAGCTTCTTCCATCACTTGTGATTTTGCTACCCAGGTAATTGAACTCCTTCACTTCATTTACTACCTCATTCCTTAGCTTTACTGCTGAGCTGTTCTCCCCTGTTCTGCAACATATTAGCACTTTGGTCTTTCGGATGTTTATTCTCAATCTGAACTCTTCCTCCATTATTCTGTCCATTTCATTCAGTGTTTTCTGTAGTTCCTCTTCACTTTCTGCCAATACTGCTATATCATCCGCAAAACGAAGCATATCTACCGTTTCTCCATGAATTTTCACTCCTGTACAAACTTTTTCTCTCACTCTGTCGATTGCCTTTTGAATATACACATTGAACAAGTATGGGGATAGTGCGCATCCTTGTCGTACCCCTTTTTGAATGTGTGCAGATTCCTCTTCACTTCCACTCCTAATAACTCCAATTTCCCGTTTATAGATGTTGTAGATCAGTCTTCGGTCTCCGTAGTCTATCCCAATTTGGCGAAGAATGTTGAATAGGATGTTCCAACTTACATTGTCAAATGCTTTTTCAATGTCAATAAAGGCTATGCATGTGCGTTTCCCTATCTTCATCTGCTTCTCTATCACCTGTCTCAGCGCCAGAATTACTTCTCTTGTCCCTACACCCTTTCTAAAGCCAAACTGATCTTCAGACAATTGTTCATCAATTCGTTTTTCTATTCTCCTGAGGATAATTCTGGTAACTATTTTCGATGCGTGACTCACTAAGCTCAGCGTACGGTACTCTTCACATGATCTTGCATTTGATTTCTTTGGTATAGGTACTATAATACATTTTACAAAATCGTCAGGTAACTCTCCAGTCATATATATACTATTTACAAGATTATACAGTGCTCTCTTTAACATTCCACCAGACTTTTTCAAGAGCTCTCCTTGTATATCATCTATTCCTGGTGCCTTCCTTTCTTTTAGGTCTCGCAGTGCTTTTTCAAACTCTTCCATCAACATTGGTGCCCCCAATTCCTGTAGTTCTATCTCGTCTTCTCTTTCCAAGTGCAGATTCTCATTGTCCTCTCCACAGTACAGCTACTCCAGATATTCTTTCCAACGTTTTGCTATACTCTCTGAATCATACTTTAATTCTCCCCACTATTAAAAGCCATACGCTAAATAATAAAAAGCTGTGATTGGCTACAGATATTCAACTTGCCAACACTACAATACCCAATACCCAATACCCAAGGCGCTTAGCCTTTTTAAAGCATGCTGTACACGGGGACAGTGGTGTCGGCCAGTTGAATATCTGTAGCCAATCACAGCTGTTGCTGTTTGACTCAATGACAAGACAAAGGCTGTGATTGGCTATTGATATTCAACTGGCTGACAGTACTGTCCCCATATACAGCACGCTTAATATTCTTTTCTATTTCTTTATATGTCATGAAAAGAAACAAGGAAAAAGTATCCATTTCATTGTCTATTTCATGAATAAGAATTCAGTGTTAGGAGAAGACTCTACATAAATGGTTATGCTTGGAGAGTTAGTAGAGGGGCTTTAATAAAGGACTATCGAACCTTGAAAGGTTTAGTTCCATTTAAAGAAGATATAGTCTGTCCAAGCAAAGAAGACCCTCTGGCAAGATGGGAGATTGACTCAAGCTTGGTCAATATTGGTTCAAAAATTATCAATTTGATCTCAAATTGTAGGAAACACTTTGATCTACTATTGAGACTACATTTATAATTTTTTACCAAATATTGACCAAGCTGTAGTCATTTTTCCATTTTGCCAGAGGCTCTTCTTTGCTTGGACAGACTATACAAGAATCTTGAAATTTAATACTTGATAGTTTTAAACGATGGTTCATTTGCGTCACATTTCCTTCTGTATCGTCTTAAAAGGAAATAGAGATAAAACCGAACAAACCAATCAACTGACCAAATTTCAAATTATTAATTTCTAATAAAATAGCCTTTGAGGAATGGTATTTAAAAAACTGAATTATCAATATTTAATAATACACTCTAGGAATTGTTTCAGCAAAATAATTATTCATGTCTTGTGTAGAGGAGGGTCTGTTATCCATGTCAGCTGCAAATTTGAGTTTATTTATCAGTTGAAATGAAAATTCATCGTTCATAATTGTTCTAGAAACGTCATTGTGAAAATTGAAAATATGAATCATAGTTGGACTCATAAAAAATAAGTAATTTAGGTTTTTGTATTTGCAGAGATCTGCCTGAAACAATATTAACTAACAAGCTGGTGGCTCGTTTTGAAGAAGCCTCATCACTGAAAGATATGACAGCGCGAGAAGCAGAGTTGAAAGCTTTAGTACAAAATTTGCCTACTTGCAACAGAGAGCTGCTAGGATGGGTAATCAAGCATTTGAGTGAAGTTACGGTTCATGTAAGTTACTAAATTTATATTTTGTTGTTCATCCATTTTTTCACTAATAAATTGATTGAAAAATAATTTGTTGTGAAATTACTCATAACAATCGGTTGATTGGAAAATATTTTGTAGTGAAATTACTCATAACAAAAGTGATTAATTCCACTACAAAGTTTCTTCAATTAAATCTATTTGATGAAACTTCATGTTTAAAAATGAGATTGATATTTAATAGAAAATTAAAAGTCAAAACTTTCAATTAATTAAGATCTTAGTACCCTTTCATAATATTTTTTCGGCGTTTTAGACATTAATAATAATATTATTTTAAAAAGGTAGAAAGATCTTCATTAATTGAGAGGTTTTATAAGTACAGTAGTCCTAAGAAAAAAAGAAACATTGGTAAATTAAAAGTATATTGAATTTCTTTTTTCTTTTAAATTTGGAACCAATAATATCAAAACTATATTTTATTGCAAATTTATAGCCTCCAGTTCAATCATTTGTTGCAAAAGATAGATGTTGTAATTTTCAAGAAAATTGATTTAATTATTTCCATTTCAAATCAATGATTTATCAATCAAATCAAATTCTATCTAAAATCTAATTATATCTATATCAATTCATAAAATATTCTTAAATCCAATTGCATAGGCCTAAATTATTCCTTGGTGAGTTGTTTTCCAACTTCGAATATAATTTTGTAATTAACCAATACATCGGCAAGTAACGCGGCAGAATTGTGATCGGCAGAATGTTGAAAAACTGAGTGCTCACGGCTAGTTTTTCTCCAAGAAGATACGAAAGTTCATGTTTATGCAATAAATACGATACAAGGCCTCTCGTTTCGATTTGTTGTTTCATTTGCAACATCAATCATACATTCCATTGTCTTCTTGAACCCATCTTATTGAAAGGGGTTTGAGCTGTGGATTATTCGCGTGGTTTGTTGATTTTCAAAGTGCTTCATATTTTTTAATTGTTCATCAACTAAATTCATTCTTAATCTCTATCATGAAATATTTTTCTTTATTTTTCAGGAAAAGCAAAATAAAATGAATATTCAAAACCTCTCTCTTACATTGAGCCAACCTTTTCAAATGGGCCAGAAGACAATTGGTGCTCTTGTACAACATTGCGATGCCGTCTTTCCAGACATCAAACTGACAAAGTATGTCGTATTCATCATTTTTCGGTTTCTCTTAGTTTAAGCATACGTTACTGCATAATAGTTAAGTAAGTTACTGCATAATAATATCTCGTTATCACGCAATAAAATCATTCCTTCTATTAGTTTCTAATCAAAGAGTTCCATCTTATAGCAAATAAGATTGTATTTCCATTATAATTAATTTTTAAAATTTATAACTTAATATTGTGTGGGAGAAACTAAATATGTAGAGGAAACAGATTTGGGATGACCTGTTGTCTCCATTGTTGAATAAATAAATGGATGAATGAATATTTCTTTGTAAATTAGGATAATGATCCTGTTATGTAATCAGTGTCTCATATGTTTCTAGTAGCTCGATGTATTTCCTCATGTGATAATTCAGATTCAGGAATTTTATTGACAAAATCTCATGAGTTGATTGGAAAATTATAATGAGATGGAATTTGTTGTCACATGGGTTCGCAATACCTAAGCATGATAATGAAAAAAAAAATTAAAAAGATTGTCCTGATACGGTAGCGATGATTTTATTTGAGTTGGTAGAACGTTTCCAAGTTTCTTCATTATTCAAAGTACAAGTACATTAGAATACCTATTATTTACGATAAAATCATGAACCGTGTTCAAATTCATTTTTTTCTTTCCTGATAGTTCAAGAAACTTTCTTTCAGTTCCCTTACACTAGACATTGACCACTGGTTTCTTAGCACGCTATTAGCCCATGTAAATTAGACTTTTGCCTCCAAAAATTAAGTTAAGACTGGAAATCGTCTTAATCGACTTAGAGCATCCCAAATAAGTCTTATATAAGTTTTTATGACAGATTCTGAGGTATGCATAAAAAATAACTATATGCATACTAAAGAGTAAGAAGAAAATCTCAAGATTTTGGTTCTGTTTTCAGTTTTTTAGCATTTTACGCCCAAACAGCGTCATACAGAAAGTATCATTGTTATAATCATTATGGCTGACTAAGAGGGCTACCACCTGAACTAACTATTGCTAGTTCCCTGCCTCACCCTGTACAATAATTAATTTTTCTGGCTCCAATTACATGGTAATCGTCTAGAATTTATTAATAATCGGGTTTGAACTGCTTTATTCACAAAATGAGAAATATTTCACCTACCACATTAAAAAATAAATACTCGTATGTTCTCTAGGTACATTGCTCCGTTGACTTCAGGCAGCCCTGGCCTTCCAGAATCGGCAGATGCCATAGCTGAAGAACTGAAAAAACAAGAATCTCTTTTGGGCCAAATTCACAGTGAAATGAATGCTGGGTTTGTCACGAAAGAACGAGAAGAACTGCTTTGGGAAGTGCAAAGAATGATTACTCAATTGAAGGTGATTAATAGATTTAATAAATTCCATTCATAGATTACTTCAATCATTTTCTCACCTTTTAGTGCATTTCATTCGAAAAAATGCACTATTGGTCTTGCCCTGACAATCGAAAATTTATGATGTGATATATTTTTTACACGTTTCCGTGCCTCTAGAACACGAATTTGATGTCCGTTCAAATTCATATATCTCTATATATATATTTATATATGTACAGATTCTTGTGAACACGATAACTTCCCGAGTCACTTTAAAATAATGGTAATAATATATACAGAAGACACTTTGTAGAATTGGAAAAAACATTTAAAAAGTAGACTTAACTTACATTTTTGAGCCAGGGATATTTCGGCTGCTGAAGCAAGCCTTCTTCAGCCCAGACCAGCCCAGTCTGGGCTGAAGAAGGCTTGCTTCAGCAGCCGAAATATCCCTGGCTCAAAAATGTAAGTTAAGTCTACTTTCTAGATGTTTTTTCCAATTCTACAAAGTGTCTTCTGTATATATTATTACCATTATTTTAAAGTGACTCGGGAAGTTATCGTGTTCACAAGAATCTGTACATATATAAATATATATATAGAGATATATGAATTAGAACGGACATCAAATTCGTGTTCTAGGGGCTCGGAAACGTGTAAAAAATATATCACATCATAAATTTTCGATTGTCAGGGCAAGACCAATAGTGCATTTTTTCGAATGAAATGCACTAAAAGTAAGGTAGTTCAGTATTATTCCCTCTAATAAACTTTTCCATGTAGTGATGTGTCCATGGTTAAATTTGCATTCAAGAAGATACCAGTACACAAGATGACATGTGTATCAAATTGAAAGGTACCGTATCATCATTGATTTACAATTATTGAGTGTAGTCTGTCCAAGTGAAGAAGACCCTCTGGTAAAATGGTAAAATGACTCCAGCTTGTTCAATATTCGTTCAAGAATCATAAATGTGGTGTCAATAGTAGATCAAATTTTTTCCTACAATTTGAGATCAAATTAATAATTTTTGAGCCAAAATTGACCGAGCTTGAGTCATTTTCCCATCTTGCCAGAGGGTCTTCTTTGCTTGAACAGACTACCTATACCTCTTGTCTATTCCAATTCTTCCTCTTGACCTTCCTTTCCAATTCTCAAGCTATTTCATGCATCTCCTTGAATTGCATAGTCTGCACAGTGCACACTGCTCCAGTAGTTTTTTTTTATTTATTTTCCGTTGTTTTTTCCAACAGAGAAAGCTACGCTTACTGGAGAAAGGCATGGAATCTAGTCAGAAAAGTGTGTGCGACGAAACGGACGCAGTGCTACCAACTAACGGTGACAAAGCTGCCGCAGCTCTGCCAACTACTGCAGTGTTGCCAACTAACGACACTAAAAAAGTTTTAGAAGAAAAACAGGCGCTGAATACATCCGTGAAAACAGAGCCGGTCTCATCTCCGAGCGCGGTTGGCGATCCTGTTGTTCCCCCTCCTCTCCCCGCCACCGCAACCAAACATGTGGTCGAGGCTATCATTGAGAACTCGGACCCTGTTTGCAATGAACAGGATAACGGCGTTTTAACCAAGGAATCGTCCAGTAAGTATTTTCATTTTTCAAATTCAACACTGTCACTAATGATTAGAAGTAGAAACATGGATTAATTTTATCTACAAGGGTTTGATTGTAAACCCTTCCATAAATTTACCTTATGAAGTTTTATTATTTAAAATTACTCTTTCTCTTGTATCATTACTGATTTATTTCTTGTATATCATTGTTACAAGATCTTTCTTTCCAATTGTCTCAATGAAATGAAACTGTTATAACCCAAACAGTGCACAATTATAATTGAATCTAGAATATAATGTCATTTCGACCAAATCTTCAAGCTATTAGCATAATAAGTTCGTCATAGTACAGGGCCTTGTTTCAAGAAAATTGAGGGTTGCAAGTTACAATGTATTTTATATTGACAAATAACGGAAAATCAGACAAATGTTTACCACATTATACAAGTTACATAGTTATATTATGAACCTTACCTATACACAATATTCCTAAGACTTTACCAAGGAAACAGACCGCATGTTCAAGAAAGAAGCGTTTACTCCTTTGATTATAAGCTCACACCGCGACTTTTAGACGTCTGTTTTTTGGCCGTCTTAAAAATTTCACTAGATTGAACAGAACACATGATTTTCCTCTGCATACATAATGTATTTGGCAAGCTTCATTCAATCTAGGGTAATATATAGGGACGGGGAAAACCGGACGTCTCAAATTTGTGATTTGTAAAACGCGGATAAAAATCATGAATTGAGGCAAGCATAAAAAAGGTCAACAAATCACGAGAAGGGAATGAAAGTAGTAATGTATGTAATGACATTTCAAATGATAATTATGTCCATATCTGCTTCTGCTTTTTTCAAATCAAGTTTCTAGTCTCAAAATGTATGGTGTTACATGGGTTAAGCGTGCTGTACACGGGGTAAGTAGTGTCGGCCAGTTGAATATCTGTAGCCAATCACAGCCTTTGTCTTGTCATTGAGTCAAACAACAAGAGCTGTAATTGGCTACAGATATTCAACTGGTCGACCTTACTTACGGTACCCCGTGTACAGGAGGCTTGACAGTTCTACAAAGCTTCACGGCTTTCATAAGAATAGTACTTCATACCATGCTCAAGTACTACATAAATAAAGTACAAGTTTATCAAGTACAAGTAGGCTATGCAAAACTTTTTGGTTTTTTAAATCTTTGTGAATGATTGATATCACTCGATCTACTCATATTTTCAATAGTATTTGATAGGCTAATCCATAATACAACCTTATATAAAACACTAATTACTAATTATGTATATCTAGTTAGTGGTGGAAGTGGAACATAATCTTCCACTTTTCAACAATATGTTTGAATTCCAGAGCTGAATATCAGACTGCAGTAGAATATTTCTATTATGAAAGGCGAGCCAATCATTTATATTTGAAAATAGTACAAATAAAGTATAAATGTATGGTAAGATGAATAAGAATGTTTTATTCCTTCAAGCAATCGGAAGCATTGCAATCGGAAACGTCAAATAAATACTATTAATAAATCAACATATCAAATATTATACAATCAGATCAATCAAATAAATAGACAATAAATAAATAGATCAAATGTATTACTAAGACTAGACATGAGTTCAGTGTAGTAGATTTTCAACACAAATTTAACACATCAGTATAATCTAGTATGGTCACAGTATATATTTTCATATTCTAAAATCACATAATATCTTCTAATTGAGGGGAATAATAAGATTAAGGTTTTCATAATTCGGCAAAATTCTCCATTGATACTTGATAAAAGTCAGAAATAGAATACAAAGGAGTTTTCAAAAGGAGACACTCCAAGCAACATTTAAACTTTCATTTGTGTAAAACCCTAACCGAATTTGGTAGTGCATTAAAAAGTTTTAATGATATGCAATTAGGACTATTTAATACCTTGTTTAATCTTATATAAGGTACATCAATTTTGGATTTGTTTCTAGTATCGTAGCTGTGTATTCCATCTCTGCAGGGGAACAAGCCTATCTTTCTCTTTACCCTCATTAAGAGCCTAAAAGCTACCATGCCATGCAAGGTCATGATTTTCTCTTCAATAAATAGAGGCCTACAATGTTCTAAATGTGATGCACCAGAAATTATCCTGATTGCTTTTTTTGTAGTAAGAATACTTTCTGTGCATCCGGAGCACACCCCCATAGTTCCAGGCCATACAGAAACACACTCTGGAAGAAAGCAAAATAGCAAGTTCTCATGTATTTTTTGGGAACAGAGTCAATAAGTATATCACCTTAAAGAGTTTTGAACATAAATTTTCTATATGAGAACTCCAGGAAAGCTTTTGGTCCAGTGTAATCCCAAGAAGCTTAGCATTTTTTGCACCTTTACTGACCTGTCTCAGCGCAAGCAATAATATCTGGGTTTTATCTTTATTAAGCAGCAAACCATTTGCCTTGAACCAGACTGCAGCCTCTTCCTGTCACTGGTTCATTTTTTGTTGAAGAGTATTCAGGTCTTTATCTATTGTAATTATGGATGAATCATCAGCATAGCATACAATTTTTGATCCAATGTTGTACTCAATATCATTCATCATAACTATAAAAAGCAGAGGCTCAAGAATGGAACCCTGAGGGACCCCGTGAGGAACAAATAATGGATTTGAGAGATTGGAGTTTATACATACAGACTGACTTCTATTGTTTAGGTATGATTTCAAAAGTTCAAGTGCTTTATTGCGTACACTTATTGCGTAGATGATGAAGTTTTTTCAATAAAATATTATGATCAACAACATCAAAGGCTCGACTCAGATCAAATAGCACAACCCCTGTGAAGCTCTTATTTTCAAAATCATTTTCAACATCGTTTACTACAGAGGTGACTGCATCAACTGTAGATTTTCCTCTTCTAAAGCCAAATTGGGAAGTTGAGAACAAACCGTTACTTTCGAAAAATGAAACTTTTATATTGCCATACATTTATATTTTATAATAATGATATTGTTGTAACCTGTTCCATTTGTCTGTTTGTAGCTGATCTAACATCTACGTCATCTGTGGATGAGTTAGCTCTCTGTCTGGAAACCGAAGAACTTCTGATACTAGTCAACCAACTGCAATCCCAAATCGCCAATGAAAAAGCCAAGGTCGCCAACCTTCGAACTGAAATACTGAGCTATGGCGGCAACCCTGCTTACTGTGATTTCCTCATGGAGAACTGCTCGAAAGATTCAGCTTCAATTTGCACAGATAACCCTGAGGCTGAGGACAGTGCTCTGTTGAAACAGGTACTGGCTGAAACACAGGTTCTGCAATTGCAGAAGAAAAACCTCACGCAGACAATTATCGAGGAGCAAGCCAACTGTATCAATTTGAAAATACAAATTAAATTGCTGCAAATGGCTTCGAGCTGAACGTGATCTATGTAAGTAGTCGATTCAATTGAATATTTGAAACACGAATATAATTTGAGTCGTTATTCAGGGTACTCTATTGAAGTTCTAATTCGCAATACTCTTATAACAATAGAAAAAACAATTTTCATTAATGTGAAAAACGCTTTATTTTTTACTGTTATGTGGAAACTATATTTTAAATCTCAGCATTTTAATTTTCAGTAACTTATTTCTACGAGTAGTTGCAGCTTCCATGAATTTTCTGGAAAATTCTATTATGAGAATTACTGTTGATGTTATACCTATGATTCTTTGCTATAAAACCAGGTTATTACTTTTCTATTCTACTGCCTCCAGCAAAATGTATGCGGTGTTACTTTCTAGAAGATACATAACATAATACTTTAAATTAAAAATTATTTATGTCTATTGTATTTCTTCATATCACTTATATTACCTATTTTACATCTTTTAATGGATTTTAATCCATCAACTGCTTTAGAACAAATCTCATTTTACGTTCTTTTGTATGATATTAATGTTAAGTTATTATTTGTAAAGAGTTTTAGATTATTCGCTGTTCAATCCTAATATTGTTTGTATTTGTACAGATAGTGATAGTGAAATTACATGTCTAAGAAACATAGAAAGTGTGTTTTTCTTACTTATCAGTAGAATTTATAATAATATTTTCACAATTTTTGCTGAAAATAACAGGTAATTTAATCTTCTGTTTCCCGATTCATATAGTAGTTACGAAAATATTATAGTTTCTCTATTGAAACTGTGGTATAGCTGCGTTTTTGAAGAGCTTTTCAAAATGGTATTCTTTTCTTATCTCTTTTCAAAGAGCTCCTTTATAATGGTATTTTTAATGGGCGTATATGCAAGGGTTTCTTGATTATTATGACACCATTAATAGACCAATCAGAATATTGTATTCAACGTATTCATCTAAAAAATTGTTTTACCTAATATTGCTTGCAAGTCTGGTTTGAACAGATCCCATATTATAACTTTCGACCTTCAACAACTTCAATAATTATATATTATTATTCATTTACTGTTATACTATTTTGATTTTAGTTAATATTCTGACTAGACATTCTCACTACAGCAGTGGCAACGTAATTTGGTGACTGAGAGATTTTGATTCTGTTGTCTGATAATTCAAATGTAAAGCATGATATTATTTTTTTAATCATTGAAAAGTGGTAGCATTGAGATTCCAGGTTTGCCTCTTTGGAGAGTGAGCTTCCTCTGCATGACTCGATTGGTCAACTGGCAAGACCCAGCAACTGTTCAAAATTTTTAAGCCGTCTAATTTCAGAGGCACTACTAGTGTCAAGTAATCCAAGCTGGGATAAAAATTCTAAGGCCGGTATTATAAGTTACTAAAATAGTTCTAGGATGTAGGAAATTCTGTAAGTTAAAAATATATACAGTCCACTCAATCAATACAGTATATCACTGGCCTACACTAGATTGAAGATACAATATGAATAATTACTTGGCTCTACATAATTATATTGCTTGAAAATACTAAATTGAAATTCTAATGTACTAGACAACTATTAAATTCTAAAATAATAAAACTGTGCCAGGCCTACAGTATTTACAAGTTTCAATTAAATTAAGTAACTTCAATTTCACAAATATTATAGGTTTTATTATAAACAAATCAGTTCTGGTAGGCTATCCGAAATGTTTAGGACAATCAATGCTTCAAAAGTAAAGCTGCAACCATACTTAGTAGCAGCTAGCAAATCCATAGCTTGTCATAATAAATATTATTTATTTTTCAATGTCTTATCTTACAAGTCCAAAACGTGTTATTCGCAAATGGAGGAAAGGCAAACACAAACTAAACCTCATAATTCAGGCAATGATTTCAAAATCATCAATTGAAAAGGCCAATAACAAGTAGAGTTAGATTGTTATAGATTTTGTCTCAAAAGGTTCATAACGATATCAAATCAGAAAACAGTTCTGGGAGAAATCCCGTGGTAAACTTTATTGTAAATTATATTGAATAGAATGATTTTGAAATCAACAATTCAAATTTATCTCAAATATTTGTATAACATGATAAATGCTTCTAAAGAAGTACTACAGTTGATTACGGTATCTGTTTAATATAGGTTTGTGTTTCTGCCATTTGCTCGTACCAAACTTTGTATTGTAAGATCGCTGAAATAATTAAAAAACAAGAATATTATTGAATTTCACTTATTTCTTATAAAAACTGCTCACTGTAATCAGTTTTCGTAATAAATAACTGAAATTTGTCAATATGCTTGTTTGCAAACTGATAACTGTGATTGGTTCTCTTAGCTCACACCAAGTCCTATTTTGTCTGTTCTTATAAGTTTTATTAGATTGAACCGAATTTGGCCTACACAAGATGTCTGTAGATTTCGGCAATTCGGTTTATTCTATTACAACAAATTCAATAAATTCAATAAAAGGACGTGTAAAAATCATGATGTGTGTGTGATAATATTTTCTATTACATGTGATATATGAAAAGATGATTTGTTATTTTCATCTCTTTCCATATACGTTATAGGAATGTAATTTAAATTCCATATATGTAATAGGAAATATTACCGTGTAATACCCAATAGCCTACCCGACTTAACCTTTAGCAGTAGCATTTTTTCTGCAACTGCTACTAATAGTATACATTGTTTAACAATAGTAAACAATTTTTAATATTTCCTTTATTTTAGGGCTACTTTATCGCTGTTTTTTAATTCAAATAAAAATTGCAGTACCCTCTTCAATTATTTTTATGTATGCATAAAGCCGCGTATCAACAGCGCAAGGCATGTGCCGCTAATGCCTCGTGGTGTGTTGATACTATTGCGACTGGAACGCAGCCTATCAGCTGTGGTCAATCACATCTCTTGCTTTATCCTTTAGCTTCGATAACAAGAGTTATGATTGGCCACAGCTGATCGACTGCGTTTCAGTCGCACCATTAACAACGTACCGCGAGGCATTCGCGGCACATGCCTTGCACTGTCGATACGCGGCTTTACATGTTTCGACTGCTCAGTCATTTTTAAATGACTCTTGAGTAGTCCAAACATGTTATGCATAAATAAAAATAATTGAAAAGGGTACTGCGATATTTATTTGAATTAATAAACATTCAATGTTTAATATTCTATTAAGCTACTGCATGATTAACTACAAAATAGGCCAACTACGGATCTGCTATATGAATGCAACTTATGATATATACGCTAACCATCTTACTCAGCTACATTTAGGTCTATCTATTTATTAGGTTACTCGATGAACCACTATCAAACCACAACAGAGTGTCTATTGCTTTTATTACTTGACGAGTATTGTTCGAGCTCCTCGGTGGGTGTGTTCATTGCACTGTAATCAACAGGAAAGCAGTCGATGCGTTTTGCCACAAATCCAAATATGTACTGACCGGAGCCATTCGGATTTCTGCCCAGTAGAAAATTGGCGAAACACAATCGGTATATTGAGTAGGTTAATGGATGGTCCCCATTCTGCAACAGAAATGCAGGGGTCGCTTGAAAGAACATAGAAGTAAGTCTTGTAAAACAGGAAACCCACACATATATTTCAACTATAATAAGGTCCTGTCCTAGCTAAGCGAGGGAAAATTGCTAAAATTGCGCGACTGAGCATTTTATCATAATCATAATTAAACATTTTGAATGGACATAATGAATAGGTATCTCAGCTAGGTCACTCTCATACCTATTTATATGTTTTATTGTTTTGTAGCGGGACTGAGCAATTTCGTTGCTCAGCTAGAGCTGGCAGCTAGAGCGTTGGACTTTACTTAGCACAGTGAGAGGTTTCATAAGAAAGTATTTCTGAAATAGTACCCTATATTCATTCATTTAATTCTTTATTTATGATTATGAACTAGGATAGAAAAACTAGGCTAGACCTGTAGGCTACTATTTCTTCCTAAATTTTGATTTTGATGATGATAAGATCTTTTATTTTGTTAATGTTCTCATTATTGTTAATAATGCACCTTGTTATTTGTCAAGGCACACAGGAGTATTGCACAAATTAGGATTTAGTAGAACAGAACTTATTAAAAAATTCCAAAAGCAATTTCAATAGAATAACAAATTTTCATGTTTCATTTTATAATTTTTCAAGAAAAATTTTCAAGATTCTGAACTTACGGTAACTCACCGATTAATAGCTACAGAACTTTCAATAATAATATTAATAGAAAATTTGTAACAAGAGACAAAATATTCAAATAATTTGAATAGGATATAAACTTCAATAAAATTAAATTCAAATTTCAATGAAATTAGGTAGCGTTTTCAATAGATCTAATGTGAACTTGATCATGAAAAAAAATAATTTTATCCTCCAATAATAATATTATTAATGTAGTCTTAAATACATAATTTCTTTGAAGAATTATTCAAGTTAGGCCTAACTTGACGACAGTCAAGTACAGATGCTGCCAAGTCATTTTTTAATCATGAAGCAGCTATAATATAATACTTACAGCAGTCATTGCATTGTAGGCGTCATCGATTATTTCTTCGACTCTATGTGTACCTATTCCCAAAACTGATGAATAAAACGAACTCAGCTCTTCGCGTGATATTTTACCAGAACCTGTGGAATTTAAAATACCAAAATTACCATAAAATATGTAAAGATAGGAATGCAACAATTTCCAATTGAATCAAGGAGATTAACTACTATGATAATTATTGTGAAAAGTGCAATCTACTGTATCACTTCTATTATTCAACGCTATACTTTGCATGAAAATCTTGAATGCTAATTGATGATAAAATTATTGCGCGCGTTGATTTCGATGAAAAAGATGTATTCTAGTCATAGAAACAGAAACTTGTAAACAATAATGCAGTTATGGTTTGTTTTACTCCAAAGTTGTTTTTTCTGTCTTGTTTTCAAACTCAAATGATACAAAAAGCAACATAGTCCCATCCTCATCTTCTAATTATAATTATGTGATGATCTAAATAAACTTTGTAGCCTTAAATCGTAGAAAAAATATTGTCTAGGCTAGTAACATTATTTTACCTGTCTTATTTATGGCACGAAAAATTAATTTAGGTAGATACTGTAGCCAGACTGGTAGATCATGAACATTTCTGGCGTCTAGTAACAGGTTTCCCCAAACATCCAACCATTCTTCTATTGTTACTACTTCTTTCTCCAGCCGAGTATTGAATACTTCTGAAATCCGAAAATATATATATGTAGACCATTGTCTCACAATATCAACTTGGAAAACATTAAACCAAATACTTTACCAAAGAGAATGTCTTGCAAAATTGAGTAGAATTTCCAACCAATTGCTAATTTTACATTTATAATTTTAATATTACCCTTCTAATATTTTAAACTTCAAATTTCAATCATGAATAATAAAGTATTGCTTATGATTCTTTTAGAAAATCATTTTTCCATAACTAAATTATGTAGCCTAAATTTTCATGCTTTTTGAAAAATATGTTCAGGCCTATAATATGGCAATGACAACCTGTCAACATATTCTAAACTTCTAAGTTAGTTGAGATTTTCTTTATCTCAATGTGGATCTATTTTCCCTCTTGTTTGCCTTCAAATGAAACTGATGATAATATTCATCTTCTGATTATGCTTCACCTGATTATCATAGCTTGCACCTGAAATTTGATTTCTGAGTTCATAAATCAATAAACAATATTAATGATTGATGAATACCCTTTTCTGCATTTCTTGAGAGTATAAAATCATCAACGAATCCTTGCTGCACTTGTTGCAGTGTTGAGAATTCACTGGAGTTATCTGTCCAATCGGCAAAGTGTTTCAATCTCTGTAAAAAATTAATTTTTTTCCATCAGTGATGTTCATATCTCATTAGAAATAGATTGGAAAATTGACAAAAGATCTTAATCCAAGCGGTTGAAAATTCACTTGTGTTACTGTACCCTTCTAGCTTGCAAAGTATAAATGTCTATGAAAAAATATCATAATTAAGTCATCAGATAAGTGATAGAGTGAGTCATCAGAATATAGATGTAAATTGTCTAAAGATTTACATCCAGTTGAAAAATTTTCTTAAGTTATCCGTTCAGTCTGCAAAGTGTCTCATCTCTTTGAAAAATCATTAAGGTATTTTCTATTTAATCAGTATAATTTTTATGTCGTAGAATACAGATTAGACCTGATTGTGACAGACGGAATATTTCATGAATTTGAGTTTTAAAAATTCTGTATCCATGAATATAGTCTACAAACCTCACTGAATGAATCGAAGTCTTGTGTGGATATTAGATCGTCCTTATCGATGTCGAAAACATTGGAGAAGAAATGTTTTAGTTTGTCTTTTTGTACTCTGGTGAGATGTTTGGCTCCTTCTACCATGCTACCCTCTTGGAATGAGTCATCCTCCTGACTGGGGCACCTGCTCACCCATGTTGCTGAGGAGGAAAAATATCGATTTAAAATTTCAAAATTCATAATCAGCTTGAATAAAGAACTTTAAAACAGGGCTGTTTAAAATAATTGAAACATAAATAAAAATCAAAATCAAACTATTTTTATGAACTATTTTTATCCACATTGAGAATGGGCTTAGATCCCGAAACATGTATGTGTGTTTTATAATTTTTAAAGTTTTCTAAAAAAGGGTGTTTGATTTTTATTTTTATTTATGTTTCATAATCAGCTTATTTGGCATCGATGCATCAACTCTCATCGAACTACTTTCATGCGTCCCACTATAGTATAATGATAGTTTCCACTTTGTGTGTGAGTCAACTGTCAACTGATCAGAGTAACATCAATCCTATTATATTAAGCGAGTAATTTCTGTATTAATTTTATGTATGTATGTATGTTTGTGGAACCACGGATCTAGAAAACGGCTCTAACGATTTCCTCGAAATTTGAAATGTAATATAACCGTGATGGAAAAATAACATTGCACCAGCTCTCATGTCTGGAAAAATTCTCTGGCAGGATTAATAAAAGAATAAAATATTCCTTATTCAGGCATAATACCAAGTACTGCATATAATGGCTGTTATCGTTAGCTGACCAACGCTATCCAGCTGGAGTGAATGGAGTTACATTCAAGTCTATAACACATGTTCATGACTGTCAAAAAATTGTGAGAGGTGATCATATCAATTTTGAATTTATTTTTTACAAGGAGGTTCCTTGATTTTTTACAATAACATATTATTTACGTAATTCAACAGTCCGGCCGTAGCTTCAGAGCGAAGCTCGGTACCAGATATTACCTACTAATACATACATGTATTAGTAGGTATTGGTAACACTCTCTTAATTCTCAATTTTTTCTTTCTTCAACACTATATATAAATTTTTAATGAACAAAATTTCTCAATGCTCTATTTTTTCAAATAATCAGCAGATGCTGTTATATATAGAGAAGACACTTGTAGAATTGGAAAAAAACATTTAGAAACTAGACTTAACTTACATTTTTGAGTTAAGTCTAGTGTAGACTCAAAAATGTAAGTTAAGTCTAGTTTCTAAATGTTTTTTCCAATTCTACAAGTGTCTTCTGTATACAGAGTGTTTCAGGAGGAATGTGCAATACTTCTCAGACTGATTCCTTACACCAAGTAGACAAATAAGTTCCATAGGACCAACCCCCAAAAACGCTTTGTTACCGAGATAACAATGGCGGTAAATTGAGATTTTTCAAAAAATAATAATTTTTCTAATTTTTTAGAGGCTTTAGTAAGGTTCTAAAGTGATCAATTCCTATGTAAAATTAGCTGAGGAATACAATGAAACCAGTTCCAAGTTTGTAACTTTCACGGTTATTGAGATAATTGGAAAAATATGCTAAAAAAACGCAATTTTTCAACAATAAGGTTTATAACTGGATAAGGAATCATAAAATTGTGTTTTTTATAAATGGATGTTGAAGAGAGTCAGATTCTAAAGAAAAAGTTGAATGGCGGCGATTGTATAAATCTTACCCAAATCTCAGAAATGGCGATCAAAAATCGCAAAATTGACAAAACATAGCACAAGTGATGAATTTGTGTTTAGTAGCGATTTTGCGATTTTTGATCGCCATTTTTGAGATTTGGGTAAGATTTACACAATCGCCGCCCTTCAACTTTTTCTTCAGAATCTACTCTCTTCAACTTCCATTGAAAAAAAAACACAATTTTATGATTCCTTATCCAGTTATAAACCTTATTGTTGAAAAATTGCGTTTTTTTAGCATATTTTTCCAATTATCTCAACAACCGTGAAAGTTACAAACTTGGAACTGGTTTCATTGTATTCCTCAGCTAATTTTACATAGGAATTGATCATTTTAGAACCTTACTAAAGCCTCTAAAAAATTAGAAAAATTATTATTTTTTGAAAAATCTCAATTTACCGCCATTGTTATCTCGGTAACAAAACGTTTTTGGGGGTTGGTCCTATGGAACTTATTTGTCTACTTGGTGTAAGGAATCAGCCTGAGAAGTATTGCACATTCCTCCTGAAACACCCTGTATATCATAACAATTATTTTTAAGTGGGGGGTGGCGTAGCTCAGTGGGTTAGGCGCTGGCGTTGCAACCCAAAGGTCCCGGGTTCAAACCCAGGTCAGACCAGGAATTTTTCTCAGGCCACTTTCCCGTGTTTCGGATGGACACGTTAAGCCGTCGGTCCCGGCTGCCTAAAAACAGTCGTTAAGTCATGTCAGAGGCCCTGAAACTGATCAGGAGCGACCTGAAAACTCTGACACCAGACCTGAGCCAGCCAGGTTACACGAATATTATTATTATTATTATTTTAAAGTGACTCTGTGATGTGCTATATATAGCACATCGTTTTTCATCGTTTTCATCGTTTAATCATCTTACAAAACATTCGAAAATATATATATATTAATATATATATATATATATATATATAACAGATGCTATAACAGAGTAGATATATATATATAGCATCAGCTGTTCATTAAATAGAAACATCATTGGCCAGCCGCCAATCTTTATATTGGGAACTCTGATGGTGATATTAAATGAAAAGATTAACGGCTGGTAAATTATGTTTTTTCAAGGAAGCTGATGCTATGCTAGAACATTTGCAGGACAAGTTAATAATATAATGTAGCCTATTTTATAATGCAGAAGTCGATCACTATTCTTCTCCTCCTTCAAGAGTGTAATTATATGATTATCATACTTGAAACATTATTATTGATCAAATATGAGTCACAATTCAACAATCTGTCCCAAAATGCTTACGCTACAACAAAGATCTATTCAAATTTGGCTCATTTTATTATTTGCTCACGAGATAGTCTCTTTCCACCATATCGGATGACGTTTTTATTAAAAGATCGGCTGGTATTGGCTGGTTATGTAGACCTACACAGTTGACATCCCTTCAAAGAGTAGTAGTCCAATTCTCACCATCTGTGTCTCATCTCTTTTCATCAGTGGCAGGATGGCAGAAGTGATTTTACACTTGAATTTTCAGATCTGCGCATGATCTGAAAATCACACCGGCCATTTTGAAGGAATTTCAACTGTGTGTGACCTTACTATAGGTGGCTTTTACCTAGTTAGCAAATCATAAAATCACACAAATGTGACTAGACTTCTATTATAATAATTTTCACAATCAGGGTTTTTCCTAGAAAATGAGGTGTCAGAACTTTCAAATCTGAAATGGGCTACACATATAGAATATTATTGTAACTTTTATGCCGCGCAGAGATGTAGGCTACTGGGCGAACGCTGTTGCAGCAGGACCAGGAGGTACCGGAACGCCGGTCTGGCCACTGGCGGCTCGTGCCCACGAAACAGGTGAAGTGCTGTACAGTAAAAGATACGTGCACTTCACCTGTTTCGTGTGTACGAGCCGTCAGTGGCTCTTCCTGAAAAATTCCTGCTTATAATACTTTTTAATAGATACTTGTTTATTACAGTATGTACATAATACTTACTCCACACATGAACACTCCATCCAGTATCAGCTGAGGTACTCTTTTCATCCTGTAGCTCTGGTTCAAGCATGTCAGGAGTTGTCGCGCCTTCCGGTAGTGTGCGCCACTTTTTCAAAAAGTCTTTGGTGCGATCCTTGGTCTTGTCGCAGGCGTGTCGCCAGGTGGCTATGAACTTTTTCGGCACTTTTGGCGACACCGAGCCGTTGTGACTGTGTGAACGCGATGAGCCGTGTCGCGATAAGTCGCAGCTGCTCTTCTTGCTGCTATCATGCTCGCTGCCGCTCTCACTTTTCGCGCAAAAGTTGACTTTTTTGTCGCTGTTCGCCTTTGACGCCGTACTAGTTCGGCTGTCCTTGCGTTCCAGTGTGTTTTCCATATCAGAACGCCGCCATTTTTGCTGATTATGCAAATAATCATAAATTGAGGAGATCTCCTTCACATTGTAGAGAGTTTTTCACCGTGCATTGTCACTCCTGTAATGCTGCTGGTCCTTGACTGGTTTTGTGGACTCATCTTAATTTTGTCATGACTCTGTGAAAAATATCAAGTTTTCATCAATTGGGAAGAACAAATATGTTTTCTTGGTTGTTGAGGTACATACTTTTTGGAACTGCAGTACAAAATATTAATGGATAATATACTTTCTACTTGCTGTGCAGCTCACTTATAGGATTATTTGAGTCGCGGACGCGTTTCAAACAGTGCTGTCCTTCTTCAGCGCTCCTTATTGCTAAGGCTTACACTGAACATCACTATTCGAGACGCGTCCGTGACTCAAAATTTCGTGAATGAGCTGCACAGTTTATGCTGCTCATTCATTAAGTAATTATTCATTAGCCCAATGGTTTTTTTATTAGATAATGAATGAATACATAATTGTTATGTTAATGAATATATAAGTTAATATGTATCAAACTATTTTCCGCCTTTATAATGTGTAGCGTAACGCTCATTTAACATATTTATCCTATTATTCAAATCAAGTTGAGATTTTTTCATTATTGATTTATCTATGTCATACCAATTAGGGCTTGTTCAATAATGTATTATACGGTAAGTTACTTCTTATACAAAAAATAATACATGAACTATGGCCAACCCACAATTTTTTTAGCAAATGTTGCTAATATTTGCAAATAATATCAGCCCATTCAGCGCATAACATACAGTATAGTAATTGAAGAGAAATTCAATAGACCGACCTATTCTGTGTAATTAGCCAGTGATAGACCGAATAAAATTATAACGGATAAAAGGTACTAATTTTATTGGAAGTTTGTCTTATTTAGCGGTTTAAGGCCTCACAATCAATAAGTCATTCATAGTTGTTCCAAGTACTGAACAATGACTACCTACAGGTGACTTTATTAATAATTGATTTGTTCGAGACTTTTACATTGAGCAAATAATTGGTGGGCTTTAACAGTACAAAGGGAACTTCAAAAGTTTAGAAATATCTATATTCAGGAGATAAGTTCAAGAATAATAGGTATATAGGAACTTATTATTTGGAAGTAAATTTCCAAGTATTTGAATAGCGATAATAACTTTCCTTCTTCGAAAGGGATAGTTCAAGAAACTGCTAGGAACATGTTCAGGATATACATTCACACAATTTTCACTCTGAAAAACACCGCTATAAAAATGATGAATTTATAACCAGGAAGGATGTGAGCCAAATTAACATTTTAAATAGAAAATATTTCCAAATGTTCATCAAAATTAAAAAATCATTCACGCATAATAGCCTAGCATATCGTCGTACTCGATTAAAAAACAATTTTGCAGTCGACGTTGTATTTGTTCTGTCATATTTCATTGAAAACCCCCTTCTAATTTGCATGTGCCTCAGCGTGAGATAATAGCTTCCCAAACAATAGATTCTACCCCCACTCAAATTTTTTTAGTTCATCAGTGGTCTGTCACCCCTGACAATAAGTGAGTTGTTATCTACTTGGAATCCTTGAATTATTGAACATACCCACAACTTGTCGGTTCAGGCCTTGAATTGCTAAGAAGCGAAATAAATGAGAGAAATACAAAAGGATTAATAAATGATAGGATGATATTGGACAACACTAAACTTGAAAATAACGAGTTGGTCGAAAGCTTTATATTTGACAGAAAAATTTGCGTTTCTACTTAATGACCCATTTTGACAGGATACGCCTTTCTATTTCTGTTATTGAAGAGGGACAACCTTTTGCATTAAATTGGATGCCCTTCAAAAAAAATATTGTTATTGCTAATGGAAAGTTGGAAAAAGTTTTTGTAGTTGATGGAAATTACAGAATCTCTCCATAATTCCTATTTTTATGAATAATATCTGGTACCGAGCTTCACTCTGAAGCTGCGGCCGAACTGTTAAATTACATAAATATGTTATTGTAAAAAATCAAGGAACCTCCTTGTAAAAAATAAATTCAAAATTGATATGATCACCTCTCACAATTTTTTGACAGTCATGAACATGTGTTATAGACTTGAATTTAACTCCATTCACTCCAGCTGGATAGCGTTGGTCAGCTAATGATAACAGCCATTATACGCAGTACTTGGGATTATGCCTGAATAAGGAATATTTTATTATTTTATTAATCCTGCCAGAGAGTTTTCCCGGACATGAGACCTGGTGCAATGTTATTTTTCCATCACGGTTATATTACATTTCAAATTTCAAGAAAATCGTTAGAGCCGTTTTCTAGATCCGTGGTTCCACATACAAACATACATACAGAAATTACTCGCTTAATATAATAGGATAGGATTCAATTCAGAAATTTATTGACTTCTTTATTTTAAAACATTATTCTCAAGGTCAAGATAGTTATTTTAATTAATTGAACTGTTTATCGACGATGTCTCTCACAGATTATTTCTATATTTCATGGCTCATCCCATTATATTATTGTTATGACAAAATTCAATCATTTGTAATGTTTGATTAAATATCCTCAATTCTTTATCATTTGAATGAATTCAATTGGTGAAATAATTAATAAATTTGCAACATTTTTCCTAGTAGGCCTACCCTGAGCTTGATTTGTAAAAAGAGAAGGTATAGGAGCGGTGGGTGAACTGGCTCACCAGGGGGGTATGAAATAATGGTGTCCGGGTGCCCTCACCCAGGGAATTAAAAAATTACTCTTGAATAGGAGCTTTTTTAGCGAACTGGGCAATGTTTTGTAGCTGTTTTTATAAAACTAATAATACAATTTTGAATAATGAATAAAGATCATAAAGCTTTATGGACCAGGCATGGCGCGGTTTTTACCATTTCAACAACACTGTATAATCTACATAGGCCTAAATTTTCCTCAAGTTTTGAAACAGCCGGTTTGAGAATAACAACATGATGCAATGTTATTCAGAATAAAATTGGCATTTGGCAATGGTAAAGATAGTAGCACCTTGCACTGACGCACTGACATAAGAATACCATACAGCCGAGGCCTATGGATGGTACTACTTTATGCATTAGCTTCCACCTATAATTCTGAATAAACTTCTTGCAATATCATGTTCTAATTAGATACAAAGATATTAAACATTTTAGAATTATAGTGACTTGACTAACCTCTACCGGCCGGTCCACCCAGAGCCCTCTGTACCCGCGTTAGCATACCAGAGCATAGCTCCAGGCAGAGCTAGCACCACAGTTACGGAGGCGTGCCATTGGGACTCGCCTTGATTCCCCCTAGGGACGGAGGCGGAACGTGTGGACCCACCTTGATCCCCCTGAAACTAAGCCAGTTACGGAGGCAGGCCCTGAACTCGCCTTGATTCCCAACCTAGTTACGGAGGCGGACCATAGGACATTGCCTTGATTCCCCCTGTGGTTTACCACTGCCACCTCGCCCGGCCAGCGTCAACGGGAGATTGGCCTGGGGCCGGGGTGACCCTGGCTAGGCCAGGCTTCCAGCGCCCAGTTCCGGCGGTACGTGGGCTATTCCAGGGGTGCGTGTCCGAATCATCGTCACCCCTTTCGCAAGCCCGGACGTTCCCCCTCAGCTGTCAAGAGGCTTGGAAAAAACGTCTTATCTCTTCTGACCCACACTCCAGCCTGGTGTAGGACAGTCATTCCTAGTGTCTACTCTCCCCAGGGAAAGAGGACAGAAGGAACCAGAGCACGCGTTTCGGAAAGAAGATGAAATCCCGTTCACTAGGTAAGAGAGGGGCTCCCGGACGGCCCCGCGACCAGCTCCGACTCTCGACGCAGGACCGACCAAGGGAGCCGGCCCACCATCTCACCGGACCGAAACTTCCGCCGGAGCCAATGCAGAGGAGCACGACAAGCCGCGCGGGTACAAGCCACGCAGCCATAAGGCAACCTACTGCACCAGCAACCCTAGAGACGGAGGCGGAAGGGCCGTAGAGGCGCACGACTCGCCTGTGAACCCCTCTAGGGGAAGAATTATAGTGACTGACAAAAATATCATTGAAAAACCGAACACAAAAAAATCGTTCTTTCTAAAAAAAGTTGTTGAGAAAAAAGGTAAATGGGAGCGCCGCTCCCACGCGCTCCCCCTCAAATCAAGCCCTGGGCCTACCTATTTATTTATTTATTTTTATTTATTTATTTATTCCTTGATAAAGCATTACAATAATTCACAATGTAGAAATATAACAGCAAAATGAATCAATAACAAAAATGCAAATAAACATAAGGAACTACTTCCCCAAAAGAGCAAGCTCGAGCTTGGGGAAGGAGCAGCCGTACTTTGACTACTAACTTATTATTACCATATTATAAATACATTACCTATATATTAACAACTGAAATCAAAACCTTTCAGTAAACAATATAAATCAGTTATGCTACAATAATCAATATATTTACATACGATATGTGTTAGATGCAACAAAAATTGTTTATTATAATATTGTTTTTACATATTGCCTAGCCTAGTGTATAACATGATATAAAATGAGTAAAAAATGAAATCCATTCAACTGGAATAATTATCATACTAATGCATTCCAGAAATTCTCGGCACTATCCCAGCCATGAGAGTTAACCAGATACTTTTTCAAATGTAATACAAAGTTTTTTTGGGCAAGTAAACCTCTCAAATTACTTGGGAGAGTATTAAAAAATAATGGTGACAAGTAGATAAAGCTACGCTGACCGGCCGCAGTCAATAATCTAGGCACAGTAACCAGACCTGACTCTTCCCGTCTTGTAATAGCACAATCCGTTCTATTGATGAAATGAAAAAGTGATCGCTTCTTATAATATAATATAATATGTTTCAAGTAGATCTGTCGGATCGGTAGAACTGAAAATTCCAAAAAAGCCGATCTTGTTGAATACATCCTATTCTTTTTCAGTATAATTTTTAATATTGAATTTTGTATTGTTTTTACTGGTTTTAAAACATTTGTATATGCACCACCCCAACCCAAAAACCTATGAAAAACGTTTTTTGAGACCTCTTATGATATACTCGTATTATAACCCTCAAGTACTTGAGTAGTTTAAAAAAAAATAAAATTAGAGATTATTTTTAGTGAAACTGGGAAGAGTTTTAACTACCGTACCGTACTGTATATGATGGAGGAATTATAGATGCTAAAAAGCTTTGAAAGAATATAACCTCCCATAGCTACTGTTTTCATAGGAAGGCTACTGTTTTCATTCCTGTTAAAATTAGACTTCATCGCCTCAGACCGAAGCTGTCTACTACACTCCAATCCGAGAGCTGTACGGTAACGTTTTCAAAATTTGTTTTGTAAACAAAAATACGTACACAGAACTCAAGAATTTCGAGTGTGTATATTTATTACCTCCACAAAAATTATATATTGGTTGGTAACGGACGCTTTGAAATAATCATAATATTGCACCAGCTGGAAGATCTATTTCGAATAAGACCCTGATTTCTTGTAGCCTTCATTCGAATTAGGACATAAGTTAATTATTATCATTCAAAAGTCTATTTCACTCTTTTTCCCTACCTACTTTGTATAGAAATTATAGAATACGGCTTCTAATTTTTCTATTTCTAATTTCTAAGCTTCCTCTCTATCTCTCAGAGATTTATTCGTATAGGAGGATTTTATTATGTTGTCTCTTGTAATTATATGAAGAATAGTTCAAATACGTTATAGGCGCTACTTTTACTTAATTGTAAGTATAAGTTTATAAACTCCATATTTATCAATAATTATGCTAGCTATATTGTTGTGAATTGTACTTATTACAACTTCATCTATTCCAATATACGAGTATATTATTAGTATAAGATTACAATTACGAATATTAAATATGTTGCGCCTACAGAATTTGTCTCTTATGGATATAAGGTAATTTAAACGAATATCTAGCCTATATGCGAATCTATGTCTATAAAAGCGTCTACGGTAGCCTATATATTATAATAGTGCAAGTTGTTGAATTTTATTTGCCAAATATTAAATAAATAGTTCAGATACCGTCCAAAAATGTTGTCTTTTCAAATAATGAAAAGCAATAACTCACCACTGGTTGATTGGATAAAGTGTTGTGACCGAATGAAATAGAGGAATTCTCCAACTTTATCGAGCGCAAAACGTGAGCTAGAAGGAGAGGAACTGAGTGAGTGAAAAAGAGAGAATGGAGGAGAACGGAGACATGGTATCACGCGATCACAACCACTAGGCAGCGACTACTAGTTCAAATTTGACCTGCACCCTCAAGGCTCGCTACTCATTTACCTAGTCGGAAAATTATTCATAACTTTTCCTTTTGCTTCGAAGTTCCCCTTCCATTCCGGCTTCCCCCACCACCCACCATTCCTCTTTTTCGTCATAGTTTTCTGTTCAGTGTAACATCACCCCCTTGCAACTCTTTCTACTACTGTAGCCCGAGTTGAGTGGTGGGGAAAACCCTTCAATTTCCCCCTGTGAACCCTTATCCAACTTACAAAGGGGGAAGGCCTCTCAATGAAGGTAGGTACTTCTTTCGAACCCCCTTATCAACTTTAACGTCACACTACTGAACATAGGTAATAAGTACTTTGTGATTTGTAGCCTATATACATATAGGGCTTACCCTATTATAGGATAGGCTATCTATGATTCAATGATTTATTTCAGCCAAAAAAATACATGAAGTACATTAGGCCAAGTCATAATACAATACCAGATATTCAAATACATTATTCATGCTACTCATTCTCATTATTTTACATAACAGATGCAGTAAGAAAAAAGATACATGCAAATTTTGAAGTTATTAACTTATAAATTATTATCACAGATGCAGTTAGTTAGCAGATTATAATTAACTTGGATGTTAATATCTCTATATATAAAAGCGAAATGGCACTGATTCATTCATTCATTCATCACCAGAACTAAAAACCCACTGAACCGAATACGTTCAAATTTGGCAGGCATGTTCTATTGGACGTTTAGACGCGCGCTAAGAAAGGGTTTTAAAAACTTTTCTAGGATACGCCAAATATTCGAGTTTTTCTATAGTTTTACTGCGTTTTCTTCATTTTTTCGAGAACCAATCGGTAGAAAATGTTGATATTTGGTAGGCAGGTTCAGATAAGGTCTAGAAATGTTGTGTTGAAATATTTTTTTGAAATCCGTTCAAGATTACGCCAGTAACCAGGTTTTGAAAATTGTATATGTATTGCGGGTTGCATATCTTCCGCCTTGATTCGACCAATCCTAACTGTAAATTCAATGGTTCAGCGAGATTATAGATGAACTAATTGGGAAGATATTGAATCAAGTTTTAAACTATGTCCAATACACTTCCTAAGGTTGCGCTCAATATTAGCTTTTTACTATTTTTGGAGTTTTTCTTAGATTTTTCGAGAACCAATTGGCAGAAAATGTTGAAATTTGGTAAACAGGTCCAGATTAGGTCTAGAAATGCTGTGTTCAATGAATTTCGAATCCCTTCTGAACAGAATTTGCAGGCGAGCGAAGCGAGCCTGTTTGTCTCAGCTGACACTGACAGAGGTTTTGCAGGCGAGCGAAGCGAGCCTGTTTAACTCACTTATACTGCCTATACTGTCGGGGGTCCCGGGGGCGGAGCCCCCTGGCTAGACGGAGAAGGCGAGCGAAGCGAGCCTGCCGGCTAGTAAAATTATAATTATATTATATGATTATAATTAACTTAGATGTTAGAATTAATAAACCATTATATCACAAAAAAATAGTCATAATATCATAAAAATATCGTACAATATCATAAAAACAAATAAGTTCAAGTTATACTTGGAAATTAGAAATTACTGGTCAGATGAGCTGGCAATCATTGAATTGAGGTTGGCCTTCTTGAACCCATTTATTGATAGAATAAAAAGGGTTGGAGAAAACTAAGGAGAATTCGGCATTTTGCGCACGACATTTTCTGTTTGTTATAGCTCAAGGAACACCGTGGTGGTACTCGAATCAGTTCTTTTCGGAACACTCGGTATAAAAGGAAGTGTCCGAGATAGTACTAAAAGAGTGCTGCTAGATCGCATGCGAATGCCATCTTTTCCGCTGTTAGTTACAAAATCATCCATTAGATGGCATGAGCATTCATTTTTTGAGGGTTGGGTGAATTCACTATTTCCACAACTCGCTTTTTAGCCCAAAACACCGAACTGTCGCCAGGGAGGTGACTCGCTATTTTTCTGTGACGTATGACTCGCTATTTTTGTGTGATCCCACTGGCTGTCGGCAACTCGCTATTTTCCCTGCTAGCCACCCACTCCATACAAGACCGTGTCGAAGATTACCGACTAAAAAACCGCTAATTATGAAGTGGAACAAAAAAGTGAGTGGGCCAGAATAGTAAATGCTGAATGCTCATCACAAAAAGCGATTTGGAAGAATTATTATTTTTTAATATATAGTATTGTGGGGGAGCGATTTTTTAAAAATTTGTACCATGATTCAGCATCCCAATAGCATGGGTAATAAAGTTAAAGGCTATTTAAAAATAAAAATCCAAGTGAGAAGTTTTTATAACTTGATGTTAGCTGGCTTCCAATTGGTGTATTGTAGCCTATTATGTATTGAGCCTCTTTTTTGTGAATTTTTCTCTATGATTACATAATATTCAAGATCGAAATCACCTTATCATAGCCTATGTAAGTTGTTATAGAGGAACAAATTTCAAAACATGAGGCTCAATAATACTTAATACGTAATACACCAATGTTAAAGCCGCACTAATATTATTTTAGAACAATTCTACTGGACTTGTTTTAGTCATTTATTAATAATTTGGTGAGTTTAAGATGATGGTGTGTCAAACAGGTTATTTGATTGAATAGTTATGGACTGTAATCTCGATTGTGATTATGATTGATTTTGAATTTTATTATGAACGCCTAGGTAATTTGATTATAATGTAACGTAAAAAACCTTAATAAACTCAGAGGCGAGGCGTCCGGTCATCTTTGGATTCGCTGATGACTAGACAGAAATTGATATATAATGTGTAGGAATTATCAAGTTGAAAATATTAAAAATAAATACAAAGAAGTGAAGAAATCAAAGCTTTTTCCAAGCGCGCCAAGTTCGAATAGAGTGAACTACTCCATCATCAGTCCCATTCGTTCAATATGCTCAACAGTGAGCGATTCTAGTAATGCTCTTTAGCGTACGTTACCACCACTCTTCTGCATCCACTCTCCCACTCCTCCTGCAAATGATGGACGGAGTATACGGACGAAAACATCCCTATTTTCTGCGATTCCAACGTCTCTGACAACAAATTCTCTGCACTCTGCGCTCCGTACAGTTTTGCAAACTTAAATCATATGATGTTTATTTTATTGTACTATTATTTGGCCTCTTGTACAATGAATGATATGATAAATAACTATGCTTAACTAAGATAAGGAATAATTTGTTATTAAATAAATAAATCAATATCATTCGGCTAGGTCATCATCAAATCATCAAATTAAATTTGGTTTCTCGGAGTTCTATTTCAATTCTTAATTTCTATTTCAATTAGCATATTGATTTGAATAACACTGTATTTAATTCATCCAATTATTTATTAATTTCCAACAGTTTTTTGTGTTCTTCATCGTGTATCATCTTTAGTAATTGGACTAGTTATAATAAAGCTTGATAAATAATTGTCTAGAATGGAACATTATTATATTTTGGGTATGGGAGGGGGGTGAGATAGATGGGGGTGCGGAACTAAATTTTTCCTAGAGATGACCGAGCCAAAAAGTCATGCCTCGCCCCTGAATAAACTCTATCAAAACCCTGAGTTAAGTGTTATCAATGGATGGAAAAGAAACCAAGTTACAAATATATGTAATTCAGCCAATAAACTTATCATCATTGATAAGCAAATTACCTAGTGTAATTAGTTATCAGATTTAGAAGACATCAGCAAGATTTGAAGTTTGAAATTTTAAATAGGATAATGTAGTTAACTCGAAAAATTCGAGTTTATCAATATACATATTTTAATTTTAAAACTGATTTTAAAAGCTATTTTGAACTCAAATTTCTACAATAAGCTACCGTTGTAATGTTAATATTTATTTTAGTGAATGATAAAATTTGTATTACAGTAGAACGCCGATTACCTGAACTAATTTGGACAGGGATCGAATCAGATCAGCAGAAATTCTGGATAATTGGACATGGAATTGTATTAAAGAAAATCAATGAGTTAAACTTAGAATAAACTCTGTCACATTTGTCAAGTACAGTGTAGTGATGTTAAATCAAAATGGAAAGCAAAACAAACACTGTACTAAACTACATCAGTAAGTACAATTCAATAAGTGCAGCACATTGCCTCGCCGCGCTACGATCACGTACTTGTAAACGCTGGTTTTCAATTATAAATACTACCGGTACGCTTAAGATCAATTCAGATAATTGGCAATTCGGTGAATTGGCCTTCGGATAATTGGCGTTCTACTGTAGTTCTATAATAATTATTGAATGTCTCAAATTAAATATAACTCTTGCTTTTTGCCTTTTCAGAGATTTCTACTAATGTATGATTACAGAGTCTTCCTCTCTTTACTACAGTCAATCTGTAGAATAGAAATGGAAGAATGGAAGAAGCCTATCATTTGAATTATTTTTATCTATACCATAATTATAATTTAGTGATTTATCTTGTATATGACAAAAACAAACTCTCTTAATAAGATTCTGAGCACCATTCTCAGCTTTGAAAATCAGTAAAATTAAATACAGAAATGTGTTTGCTATCAATTAGAGTAACTTCCTGGTAAATTAATTTTCTTATCTTATCATAGAAAGTAATGTCCAAGAACATATAAGTTACTTATAATAAGAGATAATATAAAAGTCATTACTCGGAATAAATAGGGGTTCTACATGATTTTTTCTCATTATTCTAACAAAGACAATAAGAATACCAGTAGGCCAATTGTGCTAGTTACTCTATGCTATTGCTATTACTCATCTCTAGTTTCAAAATTTGTAGACTGCTTTAGACTATCCAAACAGAGCTGAGAATTTTTTAATAACAGACATTCGCCAAGCTACAGTTTCGGTGGCGCCTGATACATAACGCACTACCCTTTTCAGAAAATTTAAAAGTCTGAAAATAAAATTTAAAGATACAATTGAACATGCCATAAATGAGTGCCATTTTGCTTTTATTGAATCGACTCAGGCGCAAGATGCAACCCGCAACGCATCTACAACTTTGAAAAAAGCTGATTGTTGGCGTAATAATGATTATATATAATGGAATAATATTGGAAAATACTGTTACCGTACTGTATATGAATATTTTTGATAATATTTGCTTGGTGAGTTATTTCAATTTTTCTACTCTATGGATGATTGTCCTCTTGCAAGCTTTTTTTAGTAAAGAAAAAGATAACAAGTCATAATGTGTGTAGGCAAGAGAGACTCGAATAATGGGTAGCTGTCACATCTGTTTCCAAAAAAATCATGTTCAAGTGGCGAAAACAATAAACAAAAGGCTTGGTGAAGCCACAGAGAAGAATTTGTACTGTCTGTTCTGCCATTCGCTCTGTCACGCGCGCTCCCTCTCTCTGACTGTTCTACAATATTATTTGTCACATTGAATGAAAAGTGTCTTATTTCTAATAGATAAAATTTCCATAGTTACAGAAACTGCTTCTTCTTCCTGGAAGAACAATATATACCTGCATATTGTATAAAGAAATACAATGTTCTTTTATATCCTGACGAAGGTTATCTGTATAGTCTGTCCAAGCAAAGAAGATCCTCTGGCAAGATTAGAAAATTACTCCATCTCAGTCAATATTGATTAAAAAATTATTGATTTGGTCTCAATCGTAGGAAACATTCTGATCTACATTTTGAGACCAAATCAATATTTTTTGAACCAATATTGACCCAGCTGAAGTCATTTTCTCATCTTACCAGAGAGGGTCTTGTTTGCTTGGATAGACTTATGCAGGCCCATTTCTATTTACTGGGCAAGATACTTAGGCCCCTATTAACCATGGGACACTTTGTCGGGCGACTTTGTGTTCGGGAGCCAAAAAGCATTGAGTTAGATGGAACCCTATTAGCCATCAGAAACAGTTCTTGGCGACAGAAAATGTGTCTCGCCTGTCTCCCGAGCGGGACACAGAAACTGGGCAACAAAGTGTTCCAGAACAGTCGTGGGGCATTGGGTTATATGGGAGCTATTAGCTGTGAAACACAAAGTGTCCCATAAAAAACCAAAACTAGACCCAATGCGCATGCGTGGGTGGTGACAAGGACAGGTAGTCATCTCTTTCTCGCTCCCACCCCCGCTCTTTGGCTTCAGTCACTGTCAGTTGCACCGTATCTTCACGTTGCCTGTCTATCATTTGTACCTTATATATCATTTTGCCACTTACGATAATTCTTTTACACAGTGTTTTAGTGATTTATAAGTTGATACTCAGTTATTTTATTAGTTTATGTTCAGTTATTCAGTTATTTTATTAGTTTATATTTGGTTAGTTTTATTAAGAGAGACAATATCAGGTTGAAAAGGTGAAAAAACAGAAGTAGGAAAAAAGTTGATAATGGAAATGGAGACTTCATATGTGAAATACAGAAAAATTTGTCAAACCCATCACTCACTGAATTGACTAGGTTAAACTAGAAAGTCATAATTTTGAACAAAATATTGTTATGGAATTCAACAGTGTCTGATGGCCTTGAGATAGTAGGACGACAAGCATGGACAAGGCGGGGATGGGGAGGCTTTGTGTCAACAAACAAGCACATTGTTGTGTAAACAAAAGACTCATCGAGAGCCTTCTCGAAGTGATAATGCCAGAACCTTCTAGCATTCTCTTGTTTATTCTCAGAAGCCTATATATTCGGAATGTTTGGGTTTAAGAATCAGTCTGATTTGAGCAGTGAATCTAATTGTGTCAGCTATACTGTGTGACAGACCCGCCGTTGTATAGACACTCTATAGAGTTATATTCATTCTGTTTATTCTGTCAGTTCTTATTTCTTCTAATCAGTGTAACGTGATAAAGACTGTTCACCATTTCTTAGTGTAATTTGTATTGTGAAACGCTATAAACTCTTGTGCTATCTTCTGATCTGTTATAGTTTATCTTTTTCTAGTGTGTTATAGTAGTGTAATTAATAAAGTTAATCAGTATAAATTGCCTCAAGTCTTTTATTATAGTGGAAACCCGTAACAATTGGTGTCAGAAGTTCGGATGTAGCTATTGATTGAGGCAATTCTATAAACTTGTACCGTTGTGAAGTGAACTATTATTTTCAATTGATTAAACCATTATCTTGGTGTGTGAACTTTATTTTTGTGTGTGAACTTTATCTTCAAGTGAGTGAACTGTGATCTTCAAGTGTGAACATCTTTGTGTGTGAACTCTATTCTCTAAGAGTGAATGTTACTCTTCTGTACATATTTGTGGAAAGTGAACTGAAATGGCAGGGAAAGGTGTGAAGCTCACTAGTTTAAAAGTAAACCAACTGAAGCAAGAGCTTGAGGAGCGAGAACTGGAAACAAATGGGGTAAAATCTATCCTACAAGATAGACTCCGGGAAGCACTGCTGGCCAAGGGTCAGGACCCAGATACCTTTTTGTTTGAAACAGATTCGGGAGCTCTGGTGAGTACATTGGAGAGTAAAATGGAAGAAAATAAAACATCTTTGGAGAGTAAATTTCAATTGGTTGAAAGTAAAATGGAAGAAAATAAGTCAGCTTTGACAAATTTGGAGAGTAAAATAGAAGAAAATAAAACATCCTTGGAGAGTAAATTTGAATCTTTGAAAGAAACATTTGAAAGAAAACTACAAGAAAATAGTAAAATTTTGGAAGATAAATTTGAAACAAAACTTAAAATCATGGAAGATAAATTTGATAAAAAGATTAAAGAGCTGCAAAATAATAACACTAGTGGAGCAAGAGCAACCTTGGAGGTGGATGATAATGCTTATCTAATTGAAAAGGATACTTCAGTGAATAACTGCAATGTGCCTATTACAATGCCAAATTATCATGGTGGACTACCAACGTTTGATGGAAAGACTCCATGGGAAGATTACCATACCTTGTTAGATGTGTATGCCGATATATATGGATGGACACCTGCAGCAAAGGCTGATAATTTGTGCCTATCACTTTGGGGAGATGCACTGTCAGTACTCCAGACAATTCCAAAGTCTGACAGAGGAAACATTGGTGAACTGTTGAAGCATATGGAAATGAGATTTGGCCACCGACATATGTATCAACTACACCATTCAGAATTGAGGAACAGAATCCAGAAGCCAAATGAGTCACTTCAGGAATTTGAAGCTGACATAGCTCGCTTGGTGAGGATTGCCTACCCAGCATCAGGGGATGATGAAATGAAGGAGAGTATGGCAGTTGATAGATTCCTGGATGGTCTACGTGAGCCAGAAACCCAACAAGCTGTTAAACTGGCTTGTCCTCAGACCCTCAGTGAGGCATTAACTCAGGCCCTGGAATTTGAAGCTGTAACAAAATCTGTGAGGAGCCATGCACGTGTTCACTCAGTATCAGGGGAAGATAGCCATGAGGAGCTGGTGGAGGAAATAACAAAGAAGATTTTGGAAAAACTCATGACTGCAAAGAAGGAGATAAGGTGTTGGGGCTGTGGAAAGAGGGGTCATCTACGAAACAAATGCCCAAAGAAGTCAATGTCTGACAAGAAGCAGGAAGGGAAGGAAGCAGTTGCTAACAGGATAACTGTAGCTACAGGCAAACCTGTGGAGGACTTGGAACAAGAAGACTACACCAGCAAGCTCCGAAAGCAGATGGATGAGATTCATGCAACCGTCCACACCAACATCCAGGAAACCAGTGGCATGATCAAGCAGCGCTCTGACATTAAGGACAACCATGGAGGATACCAGGCTGGTGACATGGTATGGTTGTACAATCCTCAACGACATCGTGGATACTCTCCCAAGTTGCAAACCTCCTGGGATGGACCTTACGAAGTGGTCACAAGGATCAACAATGTGGTCTACAGGATCAAGAAACCAAGAGGTACTCCACGTATTGTTCACTTCAACCAACTGGCGCCTTATCATGGAGACAATGCTGCAAAGGGAGTTCAAGAAGTCAAGGCTCTTCATTCTGCCATCTCTGATTTTGAAGGATTCATGGCTAACCTAGGGATGTCACTGGAAGAAGGAAATGTTGCCATCAGTCACCAGGACTTATTCACCCTACCAAAGAGCTATGCCTTGGCACATTGCATTGCTAGGAATGTGGGAGCTTCAAAAGGAATTGCTACAGTATTCAGGACAAAGTTTGGAAGATTGGATGAATTGAATCTCCAGAATCCAGCTGTGGGGAAAGCACTTCATCTTCAGGATCAGAACCAACATCTGTTCTATTTGGTGACAAAAGACCAACCCCAGCAGGAGTCAACATATCAGGCTTTGTGGCTAAGTCTGATGCATCTACAAACTCACCTTCAATTCCTGGGAGTGAAGCAGCTTGGAATCCCAAGGCTGGGCTGTTGCTATGACGGATTGGACTGGAAGATTGTGAGACCAATGATTGGAAGAATTTTCAAGGACACTGGAATCAATGTCACCTGTTGTGTCTTCAACCCATGGGCGGTTACACAAGTTGATCCATTGGTGCCAGCTTCTACTGTTTGCAATTCCAGGATGGATCTGGACTGTTCTGGGACAGAACAGTTTTAAGGAGGGGGCAGTGTTATGGAATTCAACAGTGTCTGATGGCCTTGAGATAGTAGGACGACAAGGATGGACAAGGCGGGGATGGGGAGGCTTTGTGTCAACAAACAAGCACATTGTTGTGTAAACAAAAGACTCATCAAGAGCCTTCTCGAAGTGATAATGCCAGAACCTTCTAGCATTCTCTTGTTTATTCTCAGAAGCCTATATATTCGGAATGTTTGGGTTTAAGAATCAGTCTGATTTGAGCAGTGAATCTAATTGTGTCAGCTATACTGTGTGACAGACCCGCCGTTGTATAGACACTCTATAGAGTTATATTCATTCTGTTTATTCTGTCAGTTCTTATTTCTTCTAATCAGTGTAACGTGATAAAGACTGTTCACCATTTCTTAGTGTAATTTGTATTGTGAAACGCTATAAACTCTTGTGCTATCTTCTGATCTGTTATAGTTTATCTTTTTCTAGTGTGTTATAGTAGTGTAATTAATAAAGTTAATCAGTATAAATTGCCTCAAGTCTTTTATTATAGTGGAAACCCGTAACAATATTGTTGAAAGCTATGTGGACAATTTCTAGAATTGATATTCGAGCAATCCATCATAACGGGATTGCCATTGTAAATGGCAAAAGCTGGCAATTCACTGTAGTGAAATTAATTTCTCCCAAACACAGGTACCTCAAACAAAAGGGGCCTTCCAACTCTACTCTTGGTGCTCATATTTTAGTTCAAAGAACTCACAATATAAATTAAATTTTTAAAATTAAGTGTGTTTCTAGTTTGGTGCATTTTGTAGAATTCAATAATGTACAACAATGGCTTATTCAGTCTTGTACCTGAATATCCTTGCAAGTTCATTTTCACGTTGCACATAGGAATCTTGTCAAAGAATCTATCATTGTTTGGGAAGTTTGACATTATATTGAGTTGAGAAGACATTATACTGATACTGTATTAGTTGAAAAACCAACTCCATTGTATATCATCAATGAGGAACAATTTTTATTTACAATCCACAGGTGACATTAAAAATGAAATATTCTAAACAACCATTCTCAGTTCAGAATGAATGATAGGATTTTATATTTTCAAGTAGGCCTACAATGTTTTGTATTGAACAAGACCTATGCATTTTAGTCATCAAACTCCTTAATGGGACATTTGAGACTGTTGCGTTTGTTGGTAATAATCAGTAGATTTATAACTCAAAATAATAATTTTTCACTCAACATCATACTTCAGAAACATATTTCAAAATCAAGAGAATCTGTATTGCGTATCAATTTGAGTGACTTGTATCAAACATAACTGCCAGTATGATGCTCAGAGAAAGAAAAAGAAGGAGATATTTGAGAGGGAGTGAGAACAGAGGCAGCGACGAAGTGTCCCTCCCTATTAACCATGAGACACAATGTGTTCCATGGTTAATAGCGCCCTATGAAAATACAATTGTTATGACCTTCAGACTATTTGTAACATAATATTTGTCAGATTTATACCTATTGGTTCCTATGAACAGACAGACAGACAGTTCCTATATGAGCCTCAAAACTCAGATTGTGGTAATAATATTTATATAAACCGCGGTATCTATCATGTTCTCAAAACAATGTTCAACTGTTGAATTACTCCCATCTTTTTAAAAATTCTCAGTCTTGTAACTCTATTCTATGAAGACGAATAATCAAAATGTAGCCTAATCCAATTCACAAATCTACAAAACTGTAATTATTATGAATATCTGACAAGATAATTTTGAGAAAATTATGAAATTGTTATCTGAGATTCATAAATTTTCTTCAAAATTCGAATAAAAAATAAAAATCTACAGTATACAAAATCTTCTATCAAATACAGGATAATATTATATACCTAATAATACAAACTATGTAGTGAACCATATATTGGAGGACTGATTGATCTCCGTGTTAGGTCCTATCTGGCTATTTCTCATATATTGTATATCTATCTGGCTATCTCAGATTACTGTAATGACATACGGTAACTTGAATGAAGAAGTGTGAAAAGAGGTCATAATCATGTCACCACTGGGAATGATAGATAGGCCTACTTCTCGAAAAAATATATTCGATGTCAAAAATTAGCAGTAGGTATTTAAAGAAGTAACTACACATAGATGTATAATTACAATGGGTTGTGGCCTATTTAACGTACATGGTTTTATAACGATTAATTGGAAATATAAAGATCCCACAAATTATAGATGACAATGTTTCATGAAATTCATAATTTTTAGAACAATATTGACCGAGCTGGAGTCATAATGGATCACAATGTTTCCTCCAATTTTAAATGAAATTCATAATTCTCGAACCAATATTGATCGAGCTGAAATCTTCACGTCAGGACAATAAAGCAAAGGGAGAGGTGGTTGCGGTTGAATTGCTGTTTTTTTCCTTACTGAGAGAGTAACCAATCCAAGGGAATTATAGTTGATGCCAAAAAGTTGGGCTCTTTCGTCTGCTCCTTGTGCGCTTTAACAGCTGATGCGTTGTCAATTAGAGGTGTGCTTCAGCTAGGCAAGCATACATGATGTTTTTTTTTCTAATTAAAAACGATAGTAGATGCTTTATATAAACTGTTAGTAGGCTTCATCAGCTAGGAAACCGCCCAACCTTTTGGCGATAGTGCTATATCATATGAGAGGGGTACTGGGACAAATGGAACATGTATAGCGGTACCGTAGCCTACCACAAGAAAAACCACGAGGTTTACCGGGAGGAGGAGATTGGTGGGATAATAAGTTGAATAAGAACCTGTGTTCAGAGATGGAAGAGTACGGTATCCCGGTTGATCTCATTTTAACGAGAGAACGATCTGTGTTACTTACATGCTCATCTCCTTTCCTGATTGAAGGAAGGAGGAGGGGATGAGGATGTCAGAAAGGGAAGGAGTCCTCGATACAAAAGAGGATGTTCCTTCAGCGCTCTTCTCATCTGTGTCCGACAGCTGGTTAATGATATCTGAGTGCCAATTCAGATTATTATCTTTCCACAACTCACTGTGACAACAATATTTTATTACGGTCTTTTTCTCTAGAGCACTCTGACAATATAGGTGCAAAGAATCTCAGAAATTATTATTAATTCAACTCTTTCAAAAACCTTGCCTGATTCTTCCAATTTAATGGCCAGGTATTAACATGCTTTAAGCTGAGTAGGCTTAAATAAATCCACTAACGGCTCGTGCCCACAAAACAGTTGAAGTGCTGTAAAGTAAAATATACGGGCACTTCACCTATTTCGTGGGCACGAGCCGCCAGTGCTTAAATCTGATCTTGTGGTTCTTAGGTACTATCAGCACCTTTCACAGCTAGTAAACTGATTGAGCTGAAATTTTTTAAACTTAGGTGGCAAGTTGCGTAAAAATCAAAACTAGGTCTAACTGCTGTAAAATACGATGTCATTTAACATAACCGATGAATGAGAATGACGTCATTTTACAATACCGTAGTGAAATCAATGAGATTTTCATGAATTTGGATGTGTGTGTTCATTCAAGTTAGTACCTACTCAACTACCTAATTAATTATTTTAAATTTTATTTCATCATTGTAGTTCAATATGGAGTTGATTATCCAACAAATTCAATTTTTTCAAATAAAGATGATATTTACAAATATTTTCAAAAAAATATATAAAAAAATTATTTTTTTTACGTACGGTAATTAGTAAATGGTTTATCTATAGGCTGTTATACTGGCAATATATGGAGAAGATTGATGTGGCAAGTAAAGTAGATTACCTGGTACTTTCTATTTTAAATGGTAGCTTATTTGACAGAAAATTAACTGTAGATTGTATGGGAAAAGAATAGATTTTTTTAGCTATAATTCAATAAGCCTGTATGTTTTTCAAAACATATCCATTCTCAAGAGATTATTTCTTATCAACTCGAAAATTTAAAGATATTAGAATTGGCTAAGTTTGATATATCCAATAATATGAAACAACAAAACTGGTATGAAATGAAAAATTAACTTATCTGATTGAATTGATATTATATTGGTAGGCCTATGGAGAACATTGGTGAAGAAAAGCTGGTAACGTATCATACCAATAAAGTAAGTTTTTTAATTCATATTGAAAATAATATAAACTCCTTATTATTGATACTATTGATAGTTTTATTTATTTTCCTTTGAGACAACTATGGATGCCATACACTGTGAATTATTCATACTTGCTCCTATATATATTTTCAATAAACATTAATTAAGGAAGTAAACATTTTACTTCCTTTATGATAAAAAATAAACGTGTAGGCCTATTTAACATTTAATAATAATTTGAATTGCTTTATGTTTTTGGCATAGTGGTAGTGGCAAGGGAGAATAATCTTTTAAAAGTTTGGAAACCCATACAAAGTAAGATTCATTCAATAACTTTCTATTAATCCTCAAATAATTTATTCAAAAAAGCTTAATATTGGTGTATGGATTATGGAAGCAATTCATATTTCACACTAAATAATTATTCAAAAAATTTATATTAAGCTAACTTATATTTTGTAATTTTAATATTGATATAGTTATTGCACCAGAAAATTGAATTCTGCTTATTACTATGATTGCTATGAAAGGTCTCAATATTTATTTTGAAAATGATGCATCAAACAAGATACATAATAATTAACACATAGGTACCCACCATAATAGGTAACTTATAGGCCTACTGGTATAATATAATAGGTTATAAAATATGATATTTATATTTCTTATATTTTATATTTTGAGAATAAATTCAACATCAAACAATAGGACTATTGATTTGTTAAAGGTGTAAGTAGGCCGTACTGAGTAGCCTGAATAATTAAATAATGAAATTTGCCTTATGATTTGATCAATTTAGAACTCAATTTGTTAATATAACTGAAAATCAATTCCATATTATCCAGATCCATGTAAACTAATCAATAATTATTGTTAGAATATCTTGGAAAGCATCTTGGAATTGAAGTTCAAAATTGGCGGTAATTTTTTGAATCTGTTAGCCCAGCATGCTTTAACAACAGTTAATTAATTGACTCAACACTACAATTTCTTGAATAATAATTGAGGCAACCCTCCAGAATCTATCTCATTAATAACCTTGAAAAATATGTAACGAAATGAAATTGATTAATCTCAATCAATAATGAATAATATATTATTTTTCTTGCTTACATTTGGTATGTTGATAAAAGAATTTTACGTGATTTACCACGTGGTGAAAAGGTCACGTGGTTTGTCGCCGTTGTGTCGTGTCGCCCTTTTGGTTTCAAGCTTTATTGGTTATCCTCACCACAAAGCTTTGCTCAAGCTAAAGTCATGTAATTTGTCGACGCTGTGTCGTGTCGACCTTTTTTGGTTTGTCGCCCTTGTGTCGTGTCGACCTTTTGGTTTGTCGCCGTTACAGTTACAGTAGCCACTAGCCACCCCTATTGGTCTTGCCCAGCTTGCCCAGGCAATCGAAAATTTATGATGTGATGGCGAATAATATGCCAAAAATAATGTTTTATGGGTTTTCTGAAAACGGCACTTTTGAATTCATACCCTGAATAGCTCATTTCAAGTCAAATGATTTGAGCTATCATAGAATATTGCATTTGAAATGCACTCTTTCCGACCGCCAGCTGCCAGAGCGAATTTTTTCAGTAATAAGACAAGTTTGTTGAATATTTCTGCACCACCTCAGTTTCAAATTAGATTCTGTACCATTTCTGGCACTGCTCAGGGTAGACTAAGCGCCCTTTTCTTCCCATAAGCTGGTTGCAGCAGTACTAATTTGGGCCAAAACTATAGTTTTGAACATATATTGAACAATATATTGTCCAATCAAATTTGAACATAGCACATGAACATATCAGATACGTATTAGATATGTTCCATTGATACTTACAATATGTATCAGATACGTAGATTTACGTATCTAGTAACTATCTAATATGTATCTGATACGTGAAAATGTCCGCTTTTGAGATACATATTATTTAGGTATTGATTATACGTATCCGATATGTATCACCCTCATGTCTTGGATATACATCTAATATGTAACTAACAAAAAAGAATTGCCACAATACCTGGTTCATAAATGATATAAATATTATCAAATGATAATATTGATATTTGTAATTGTTAAAATAAAATGATAATAATCCAGTTGATCCCATTTGGAAAGACATAAAAAGATGCATAAGAAATATACTTAACCTCAGAATACTGAATGCAATCAATGGCCTACACAATCGACTTTAGCATTGGATCAGATTCAAATTAATTCATAAATGGAACACAGATTTATATAATAAATAATGTAATATATTATAATATTACATTCAAATAAACAATTTTCATCCTTTTAAAAGTCTTATTCTTGTTTTGTCTCCACGGTCACATCAGCTTACATTTCATCACTTCTCACATCAGAAAATTTCAGTTCAGAAAGAGCACACGAGCTGAGGCACAGTTACTAATGCATTTTGGGTAGATTTAGCGGATATGTATCAGAAAGTATCGGGAGATATATATGTATCAATTCTGCCTCAAATAATATGTATCAGATACGTTTCAGGTACATATTTTGTAATACATACTTCAAGGGTTACATTGATATGTACTTAATATGTATCGGATACTTTGTGTGCTATGTGGGAAGTTATTATAAGAAATGGGTTACAATTACTGCATGTATACAATTATTAGTATTTTGATTTGTTCATGGGTTAAAGTGAATCCAATTCCATCGACGAGTAATTAACTGTAATAATCCATCTGGTGTGGTGGCGTTTACAGTAAGTCTATGGAGATTGAAAAGCGATGGAAATGTCAGATTATAACAAGAAGTCAGATAAACTCCTCTCTAAACAGTGGCGGCGCTACAGGGGGGCAAAGGTGGGCCCGGGCCCCTCCAATATTCTTTCACCCCCCCCCCCTCGAGACAGAACCATCATTTGAAAATATTATACAATAAATATCACAGTAGGTACTAGATTAAAAATAAAAACTTTTGGAAACATTATTAACTCTTTTAATTAAAAGTAGGCTAAGTTACAGAAAATAGAGCAGACTCAACTACCTTTTTGTTGAAATGAGCACTGTCCAGAGTACATAGCCACAGATTGCATCTACACAGTTTCATATCTCAATGAAAATCTAAATATTGAGGATACACAAGGACTGAGAAATATTGGTAACAAAGAAAGTTTTATTATTCATAGTTACAAGTAATTTCATGGAGTAGGTCCACGGTAGCCTACTTGGTATAGTCTGGGCATGTTAAGAAGAAATTGTGTCACAATGCAATTCATATTGAGCAGCATCATATATGTAAACTTTTGATACCAGCAAACTCATAGCAGCAAAATTTTGTATAATGAAAGTAAAAAATTGTTTCTTTCATTTTTTTGTTTTCTACATGATACTATGTTTGCTGCCCAGTTACGTCTAAAATATACTTGCTACTCTCAAACTTTACTATATTATATACTTTTATAATGTAGGCCTATAGGCCTAAAATCAGTAAGGTATGCTTTTTCATCCTAATTTGTGAAAGAAAAAATTATTGCAAGTAGCCTACATTAATTGTATGTAGCCTATAGTAGGCTAGGCCTACTCGATAGCTAAATAGTTGGTGTGATTAATCATTTTTATGAATCATCAAATCACAGCTTATATATGTGATGGTGTTGTAGAGACAGCAACGATTTCAAATCATTATTGGAAAATTGAAATAATCTAGATCTCAACACAATTATTCCTTTACAGAGTGATACACCTGAGATGGACGGTTTTCAATTAATAATACTTTGCCAATTTTTACATTAAATCATATTTTTACACAAAACTTGAGCTGAAATTTTGCAAAAAAATTGAGCTAAATTTAAATTTAAGATGATGATCATCTCCTCGACGACATTATTATTTTTCCAACATTACTGAATAAATTTGATAAATCACTGAAAGCTGTGTTAACTCATTGAAATCGTCCATCTCCAGTGTCTTGCTCTGTATAGAGGAATTTTATTGAGATCTAGGTTATTTCATTTTTTCCAATAATTACTGTAGGCCTACAGAAGTTCCGTATTCAAAACTACTCAGTTGTAATTGCTTATACTTATACAATAATTCTTATTACCGTATCTTTTAAAATCTCCATGCCTTATAATTTTTTGTCCACTATACTTTTGTTGATTGGTGTAATTATATACCCTACAGTGAATTCATCATTATTTGAAAAATGAAAACGGGGGTATCCTACTGCACCTTTGAGGAAGCCTTCAGTTCACTTTTCAACTTCAGGTTTTTCAATTTCTATTCTCAATTTTTCAAATATATTTGAATTATTCTTATCAACATATCAATAATCTATCTGCCACATAATTTTAATAACATATTATTCTTGATTTGAATCAATTATTCAGGCTATGATATAAACTATTATCAAGTACCGTATGAATTATTCTCATCTTGACATTGTGTATTTCACTATAGAGACTAAATAATCAGTCTGATTTTACAATCTCTATAGTATTATTACTATCCTCCAATCTCATAGTATTTCTAATTTGATAAGAAATTTCTTTGCTGTTATGATGCAATAAAGGAGACTGTATTTTCTAAAACGGTAATTTTAAAAAAAAGTCATCATTCTCAAAAAATCAATGTCATAATATTCCAATATAAGTTTTTCAAATAATTTCGGAAAATTTTAGTGAAACTCATAATGTAGTAAAAAGTAATTAACTATGTATGAAAATTCATAAAAATGTAATAAATTGTAGCACAAGGGATTTTTTCTAGGGGGGGCAAGCAAGTTTTTTTTCTGCAAAATATAAGAAAGTTGCCCCTTTCCCCCTCTTTCTAGTGAGGAGGGGGGTTGACAGCCATAATATTGTTCAGTTACAATATATATATATATATATTATAAATTTACTCAGTGATTGATTTATCAGTGATTAATTTGTAAAATTAAAAGTTCTGGTACAGAGGCGGAAAATTGGCGAGGGGGGTCCGGGGTTCTCCCCCCAAAAAAAAACTAAAATTCGACTTCTCAAAAATCATTTTTAGAGTTATTTTTAAGCTTTTAGTTGAGTATTATTACCATCATTCTTCCATTTTTTTCTAATTGAAAATTTTAATGATTCACTACAGGAGTAGCGAGTACTCTGAGGAACCTGTTTGGCATACTAGTGCGTACGTTACAAATTAAGCCCCGCATTTTATCATGAAATTAGAAAAGAAGAACAAGTTCTTAATTATTATCCAATCAGAACAATTTGTTAAAATTATTTGCTTGGTGAATAATTACAAGTCCATTTATTTTTTATACTGATGGGTGGATGTGAACAGCTTACAAACTGGTTTAACAGAAATAATTTATCAACATTCTATTACTGGACTATATCACATAGCTTACAGAATGGCTATCTAGCTGTGTATGAGATTATTGAAAAATGTAGAGTGCAGAAGACCCCAGATTCAAAAGAAATTTTTGAAAACATTTGAAAGCAATTACAAAATCCACAGGAAATTTGTAGATCAATCAAGGTAAAATTAAATAGATATGGTTAAACTACTAGTCAAGTCATTCTAGCTCAAAACAGGGGTCAACCTGGAAGTAATTGCAACAAAGTTGTTTTATGGTGGAAATGGTAGCTGACACCCTCCTATTTAACGTGTAAAAAATCCCACTCTCAACTCGTGTCTGAAAGTTGTTTTTTTGGCCGCCATATTGGAAAATTTTGCTCATTTTTTTGTTTTCTTGGAATAACGTCAAAACGAAGCGTTGGACAAAAAAACTTACTTAACCTTTTTTTTAGTAAATAAAATTTGCAAGAGAATGGTGGTAGAATCATCTCTTTATCTCCACTAGAAACCGAGTTAGGATTTTTCAAAAAATAGGTTAATTTTCAAGATAAACTGTAATTGACTATTTTCAGTTTTTCTTCGCTCAGATCTTTTGACATATTCCTTTGAGTTGTTCAATTCAGAATCCCTCTGGGAATAATTTTGTCCTCTACAATTTGAGACCAAGTAGACCTTTCTTCCTTGTATAGTTTTTGAACTGGAGCAATTAAAAGGTATCCTTGTATTTAAAAAACCACTATTTTGGGGGGGAATGGTCTCCAAAAAAATTTATACCGTGCTTGTATTGATATTTTCTCTGATAATAATGTTTTTCAGATCAATTTCTAGCAGATAAGCTACTCACCGACCTGAATTAAGGTTATTTTCAATATTAAGGACCCTTCAAGGATCTCAATCTAAGGATACCTCTAACTATTGTAAAAGTCATCGGATCTCAACAAACCATATCTCATTCTTTTCAGCTCATCAAGGCGGTCTGAATTCATATACCATATGTCAAATTTGGTCAGAATTGTGGAAAATAACTCCTTTAGAGAATATTGACTTTTCCATCATATACAAAAAAAATGTAGTTTTCTGCTTACAAATGAGTATATCTTCAAAGTCCTCCGTGATAAAAAAATGAAAATACATTGAAAATGTAGCAAAATTCTTACTCTTCGATTTCCCATGAATAAGGTTCATGGCATCACGCATTCAGAATAGTTACATCAACTTAAATAAATGGTGAAATTCAATACATCTATTTTTTTAATGATTTGTCAGACAATTAATAGCCTCTAAATCAAGAATGGAGCAAGATTAAGTCTCGTATTTGGGCTCAAATTGTAGAGAAAGATTAGTTCTACATGCTCGATTGTCTCATTGACCTTTTGAATCACTTTGTTCGATTACAATATGATTGGAAAGTGAAATGAGTAGAATTATGGACCATTCTTTACCTCATAAGAACTAATATTTTTTCCTCTTATTGAACAGATAATTGTAGTAATATTATATGCAAATGAGAGATAAAATTGTGTTCTACAATTCAAGACTAATTACAATTCTTTATCACCAAGGACTTTGAAGATAATCTCATTTGTAAGCAAAAAACTACATTTTTTTTGTATATGATGGAAAAGTCAATATTCTCTCCGGAGTTATTTTCCACAATTTTGACCGAATTTGACATATGATATATGAATTTAGATTGCCTTGATGAGCTGAAAAGAATGAGATATGGTTTGTTGAAATCCGATAACTTTTACAATAGTTAGAGGTATCCTTAGATTGAGATCCTTAAAGGGTCCTTAATATTGAAAATAACCTTAATTCAGGTCGGTGAGTAGCTTATCTGCTAGAAATTGATCTGAAAAACATTATTATCAGAGAAAATATCAATACAAGCACGGTATAAATTTTTTTGGAGACCATTCCCCCCCAAAATAGTGGTTTTTTAAATACAAGGATATCTTTTAATTGCTCCAGTTCAAAAATTATACAAGGAAGAAAGGTCTACTTGGTCTCAAATTGTAGAGGACAAAATTATTCCCAGAGGGATTCTGAATTGAACAACTCAAAGGAATATGTCAAAAGATCTGAGCGAAGAAAAACTGAAAATAGTCAATTACAGTTTATCTTGAAAATTAACCTATTTTTTGAAAAATCCTAACTCGGTTTCTAGTGGAGATAAAGAGATGATTCTACCACCATTCTCTTGCAAATTTTATTTACTAAAAAAAAGGTTAAGTAAGTTTTTTTGTCCAACGCTTCGTTTTGACGTTATTCCAAGAAAACAAAAAGATGAACAAAATTTTCCAATATGGCGGCCAAAAAAACAACTTTCCGACACGAGTTGAGAGTGGGATTTTTTACTCGTTAAATAGGAGGGTGTCAGCTACCATTTCCACCATAAAACATCTTTGTTGCAATTAGTTCCACCTCCAACCCTAGAATGACTCGACTATACAATAGGATAACACAATTATTATTCTTGATGGATTTGCTGAGAACTCATTTAATACTCTTTTTTGAATCTGGTCCTTGTTTTCCTTTGAAAATTTATGATTGATACTCATAACCGCGCAACCTTGATACGCACAACCCCATCAATCTTTCCTCTATACTACTACAATTCAGCTCTTGAGCCATGTCTTTACCCAATCAAGGGTACTAATAAATGATTTTCAACAGTTTCTGTGGTTGATGGGAAAACACTTAGAATGCCTCCAAACACTAGACCATACCTAGAAATTGGAAATACAGTAGTATTTGCCTTTTCCAAAAGTGTAGCTACTTCAATTCCCTTCAACTTATATTTGAATTTTTTTTTTGGTACACTTGATAGAAAGTAGCCAGTTTCGGTATACATTTTTCTGGTATATGATGGAAAAGTCAATATTCTCTCCGGAGTTATTTTCCACAATTTTGACCGAATTTGACATATGATATATGAATTTAGATTGCCTTGATGAGCTGAAAAGAATGAGATATGGTTTGTTGAAATCCGATAACTTTTACAATAGTTAGAGGTATCCTTAGATTGAGATCCTTGAAGGGTCCTTAATATTGAACATAACCTAAATTCAGATCGGTGAGTAGCTTATCTGCTAGAAATTGATCTGAAAGACATTATTACAAGAGAAAATATCAATAAAAGCACGGTATAAACTTTTTTGGAGGCCATTCCCGCTAAAATAGGGGGTTTTCAAATACAAGGATATCTTTTAATTGCTCTAGTTCAAAAACTATACAAGGAAGAAAGGTCTACTTGGTCTCAAATTGTAGAGGACAAAATTATCCCCAGAGGGATTTTGAATTGAACAACTCAAAGGAATATGCCAAGAGATCTGGAGCGAACAAAAACTGAAAATACTCAATTATCGTTTTTCTTGGAAATTAACCTATTTTTTTAAAATCGTAACTCGGTTTCTAGTAAAGATGAAGAGATGATTATACCACCATTCTCTTGCAAATTTTATTTAATAAAAAAAAGTGTGAGTTTTTTTGTCTGATGCTTCGTTTTAACGTTATTCCAATAAATCCAAAAAATGAGCAAAATTTTCCAATATGGCGGCCAAAAAAAAAAACAACTTTCCGACATGAGTTGAGAGTGGGATTTTTTACACGTTAAATAGGAGGGTGTCACCTACCATTTCCACCATAAAACAACTTTGTTGCAATTACTTCCAGGTTGACCCCTGTTTTGAGCTAGAATGACTCGACTATTATAGTCGTACAAGATAGGAAAAATCAGCTGTCATCAAAATTTTCCGTTGACTTAGCAGTGCATTCTATGCAAATTGGTCGACTGAACAGGTAAGTCGACTATTTCAAACATTGTCCAACTGATCGTACTAGACAATTTAACAGATGATTTTCTTCAAAAAAATATTTTTGCTCCATATAATTCCACACCTAACCTTTTGTTTTGATTGGGAATTGATTTTAGAGACTGATAACCTTTGTTGAAAAATTGTAATCCTGTATTTATTTTAAAACAAAAAATGGAAATTACCAATATGGAATTCCGCAAGTTGAATTTGTATGTCCTATTTATAAAAACATTTTCATCTTATTCAAATAAGCCTTTCTATAAAGTGTACCAAAAAGACAAATACACAACACGTTTCAAAAACGTTCGCGACGTCGCGAATACTCACCTTTCCAGCCTCAGGTCATCGCTTCGGCTGTAAAGCTCCGTATTCTTGACGTTGCAAAACGACGTTTTCAAAACTAGTGGTGTAATATACTATTATCTACGGGCGTATTGAAAAATTCCTATTTCAGTTTTACAATTGAAATCGAAATGACTACCATTTCAAAATGGAATCTTAGAACCGTGTCATAATGAACGTTTTTCAATACAGGAGGAACTTTACGATACAGTCCAAATTCCACTTTATGATACATTCCTTGTTTCGGTTCGAAATCAGGTGATAAAAAGTAAACAGTGTTCAACTAACCTCAAAATCAAAACTGCGATTGGGATTGAGTAGCCTACCAGTATTTTTTCGTCAATATTTTAATTTACGTATTTGAATATTTAACTAATTTGAATAGTCCAAAGTTTAAATAGTTTAATATACTAATGCGTTTTGTGGTTCTGACTGATATGTTATTTTTAACAAGTAATAAGTTGATTATCATAACAGTTCAAGTAGGATGAAGACAAAAGAAGTTAAATAAACGATGGTATGTTGATTTTTATAATAGCATACACTTCCAGATAGCTTGATACTGGTGGTCTATAGCTTGATACTGGTCTGATACTGATAACTACACTGGTGGTCGTAGATAAAATAGTGTATGCAACGGTTGTATTAGGCCTTTATAGCATTTGTGAGATATTTAGAGCACTCGCTTCGCTCGTGGCTCTAACTTACATCTCACCTCATGCTATAAAGGCTCCCATTATACAACCGTTGCATAAACTACTAATTCAAATACATTATACCACAGCTCCAATCGCACAGTCATGGATTCTAGCTTCTAGCTCATAAAACTTCATATGGAAGATTCAGAATGTTCTTTCAAGTCTCTGGAGTTGGTATAACTTGGTATAATCTGACTTCCATCTTTATTCAAAGGATGGAGAAAATAAAAAGAGAAAGCAAGAGTATTCTCATTTGATAATATGACTTCCAATGACTGATTAAGAGAGTCATAATAAGGAATTATCATTTAAATTCTACACTGTACAGTATTCAATTTGTGAATTGGATATTCAGATGGAAGATAACTTCTGTAAATCTCTGATTTCAAAATCTTCATAATTTAGTTGAAAATAGCAAAAAAGATTATCTGTTGCTGACATTCATATACGCTCATGGGACATTAGGAGTTTGTCCCCGAACAGAGTAACTAGAGAAAAAGTTTATAAAAATTGATTTTCTCAAAGAACTGGTGACTTATTCGAATCTTTCCGTTAAACTGACAAACCCTATAAACTATAAAGGATGGAGAAGTGTCAGAGAGAAAGAAAGAGTATTCTCATTTGAAAATCTGACTTCCAATGAATGTTTGGAGAGTCAAGATAAGGAATTATCAATGATCTGATACAGAATTTGATTTGAGACTGAAATGAAAGTTTTGAGCCCAGTGTCTATGACTTTGCAATCTTCAAAATTAAGTTGTAGATTTATTAAATTCAATGATAATAATAATTTATTGTTTTATTTTATGATTTTTATCCAATTCTATTTTATTTATCTTAGCTGTGGATTTATTTTTCAAATGAAATGAAAAATCAGTCAACTTCTAGGGGGGAGGGGGGCAGCTGCCCCCTGCCCCTGCCTGGATACGCCCATGTTTTAGCGTCGATATCAATAAGTTACCGTACATAATGAAAATAATAAAACATTTATTTACAGGTTTTGATTTTCAAATTATTACATGAATAATTCGATATTCGTCTTACAGCATAGCTTTACAGCGCAGAATTGTTTGCTTCTGACATCAGAGCTTGTCTTGTGATTTCGTCAGGAACAAGGTCTTGCAATTTGAATAGCTGCCGATTATTACATCCTTGATAAGGACACCTGAAAAGAAGACATACAATCAATAAATTACTGAGTATTGACATGAAAATATCAGTACTATGTACTAGTACAAGGGCACTGAAGAGGTTGGTACTGAATGTACTGATCCTGAGGTACTCATAAATGATTGTTTTCTATTCACACAAAAAATATATATGAAATTCAGAGAAAACGGCAGCTTTTAAGAGAAATTTCTCACAGAACAATGTAGAGTGCATGAAAGAATGCCATTTCAGCACTAATAGTCTGGGTGCCAAATGCGAAAGAAGGGGGTAACCTTTTTTTGTAGTATGTCGTTGATTTTTTGATCGATTATGATAGATTTTGATGTGTAGATTCCGACTCCGAGTGATGCCAAGCTGTAAAAGTTGAGCATTTTTTGTAATTCAAGATGGCGGCTAAAATTTCGGTTCCATTTCTAGTCTACCACAATTTCCGTCAGAACGAAGCGTCGGACAAAAAAATCATTCCTATCTTTTTTTTTAGTACATTAAATTTCCAAGAGAATGGTTCATTTCTTAGATTCAAGTCTCTATCCTCCAAGAACGGAGTTATGATTTTTCAAAAAAAGATGCTAATTTTTAAGAAAATGAGAATTTGAGTATTTTTAGAGTTTGCTTGCTTAGATCTTCTGACGTATTCATTTGAATCGTGTAAATCAAAATCCCTCTGGGGATAATTTTGTCCTCTACAATTTGATACCAAGTAGACCTCTCTATCTTGTATAGTTTTTGAACTAGGACAGTAAAAAGATATCCTTGTATCTCAAAAAACCCTATTCATGGGGAAAATGGTCTCCAAAAAAATTTATACTTGCTTGTATTGAGGTTTTATTTGGTAATAATGTATTCAAGATCAATTTCCAGCAGGTAAGCCACTTACCGACCAGAATTTTGGTTATGTTCAATAGTAAGGACCCTTCAAGGATCTCAATCTTAGGATACCTCTAACTATTGTTAAACTCATCGGATCTCAACAATTCATAGCTCATTCTTCTCAGCTCATCAAGGCGGTCTAAATTCATATATCATATGTTGAATTCGGTCAAAATTGACGAAATTCATTTCTGAGGCAAAATTGACTTTTTCATCCTATACAAAAAAAAAATGCCACCTTTTGCTTACAAATGCGTATATCTTCTGAACCCTTTGAGATAAAAAATTGAACTTATCATGAAAATGTAGATAAATTCTTCCTCTTTAATCTAATCGAAATAACTTTTTTGGCATCACGCATTTGAAATAGTTACATCGACTTAAACAAATTCTGATATTCTATACATTAAGTTTTTTAATGGCTAATCAGGCGATCAATAGACTGTAAATGAATTTTGGAACAAGATAGAAACACGTTTTTAAGCTCAAATTGTAGGCAATGATTTTTTCTACATGTTCAACTCTCTCATGAACCTTTTCAACATATACAAACTTGATTTGGAGACAATTGATTACCAGACAAACAATTGAAAAATGAATGTATGGAATATCAGTATGTTTTTAAGTCGATGTAACCATCTTAAATGCTTGATGCCAAAAAAGTTATTTAAAGGAGATTAAAGGGGAAGAATTTATCTACATTTTCATGATAAGTTCAATTTTTTATCTCAAAGGGTTCAGAAGATATACTATTTGTAAGCAAACAATGGTATTTTTTTTGTATAGCCTAGGATGAAAAGGTCAATTTTGCCTCAGAAATGAATTTCGTCAATTTTGACCGAATTCAACATATGATATATGAATTTAGACCACCTTAACGAGCTGAGAAGAATGAGCTATGAATTGTTGAGATCCGATGACTTTAACCATAGTTAGAGGTATCCTCAGATTGAGATCCTTGAAGGGTCCTTACTATTGAACATAACCAAAATTCTGGTCGGTAAGTGGCTTATCTGCTGGAAATTGATCTTGAATACATTATTACCAAATGAAACCTCAATACAAGCAAGTATAAATTTTTTTGGAGATCATTTTCCCCATAAATAGGGTTTTTTGAGATACAAGGATATCTTTTTACTGTCCTAGTTCAAAAACTATACAAGATAGAGAGGTCTACTTGGTCTCAAATTGTAGAGGACAAAATTATCTCCAGAGGGATTTTGATTTACACGATTCAATACGTCAGAAGATCTAAGCAAGCAAAATCTCAAAATACTCAAATTCTCATTTTTCTTGAAAATTAGCCTCTTTTTTGAAAAATCATAACTCCGTTCTTAATGAGGATAGAGACATGAATCTGATACCATTCTCTTGGAAATTCAATCTACTAAAAAAAAGATTCGAATGATTTTTTTCGTCCGACGCTTCGTTCTGACGGAAATTGTGGTAGACTAGAAATGGAACCGAAATTTTGGCCGCCATCTTGAATTATAAAAGATGCTCAACTTTTACAGCTTGGCATCACTCGGATTCGGAATCTACACATCAAAATCTATCATAATCGATCAAAAAATCAACGACATACCACAAAAAAGGTTACCCCCATTGGCACCCAGACTATAAACAATAGTTGCGCCTGAAAAAGTGAGTAATTTCTACTTTACTTTTTTTTTTCTTCTCAAAATCCGAAACTAATTGTATCTTCTGGAAGATCACATTGTCATGCCTAAAATATGGTTAGTAAATCCGCTCAAAATATACATTGCCCTTGAAAAATATCAATTCAATTATTTTTAAAAAGGTGATATTGATTGTTATCATTGTTGAGATTCATGAGATAGTCCAGAAAAAATAATGCGTTATAATCATGCGCCCTCCAGTGAATGACGCAATATTTAACGGTTCTAAGGAAATGGCTGATGTTATGGCATGATATAGGAGACTCCAACAAAAGTGGCGATTGGCAAATGTCTGCAATTAATGCTGAGCTCTGTCAATACGATTTCTCTGAAGTCACTCTCAACTTTATATGCTTTTGCATTATAAAAATATGTCTTTTACATCCCTGAAGATTTTGCCCTTGAGACACCTATATATTTTCAAAGTACTGAGAGTTTTTTACATTATGAGCGGCAATGTTTTCGGAGATCTTTTCCTTATTTAGCACCAAAGCTATTCAACTTGTTACCATCCTCTTGTCTAGATTGTGTTAAAGTTAATAAATTTGTAATTAATGTTAAGGAATGGCTTCAATCTTTATTAAATCGAGTTGATGTAGAGAACATGCTAAAATAAAATTATTGTATTCAAGTTTTTCAGATTTTAGCTGTCTTTTTTTTTGGATGTAGGTAAAAATGAAAATAAAAATAGATCCGTACTATCATTAAAATTGAGTAATATTAAGACTTCTCTGTATCCACCACAGCATTGTTTTGTTTTTCTTTGTTTTCAATTGAAAAAGTGTATGGCTGCTTCAACACAGACTATAAACGTCTCAGAAGCAGCGTATTCCACAAAACAGATATATTTTGGTAAGGCAAATAACTTCAATATAAGAACTTAATGATTATGTGTATGTAATTCTTATTCAGATGATTTTTTAAATAAAATAATTGAAATATGTGATTCTTATTCAGATGAGTTCTTGAATAATATACTTATAGTATACTGGATTATTTTTGTTTCAAATGATTGTAGCAATGATATTAGTTTGTCAACTTGTAATGAAATGTGGAAATAAATTTATTTTGAAGACCGTTTGCCGACGGTCCTGACAGAGCTGAGCATTCATGACAGTCATTCAACATTGTTCAGTCTGTAGTATTGATTCTTTTGTGGTTTATTTGAGAAACAACGGTTTTAAAACTTTAGTAAGCATGCTAATATCTTCAACTTAATTAGCAAAATTTATCTTGCGATTATATTCATGAGGTTTTAATTTCTAAGTCGATTTGGCTCTTCCTCCAAAATTGAGAATCTAATAAAGAAATCATGTGTAATATTAGGGAAATAAGTTTGGAGGGCGAGTCTTTTAAAAGAAGTTGAAAAAAACATATACATTATTTTATAGATAAGATGGAAATGGGTAACATTGACCAAGATTTCATTAGCCTCCAGAAATTCGATAGGAGGAGCACATGCACTCTTAATGAAAATAAGTAACAAAGCCAATGTGAATTCGTGCGCTTTTAATAAATATATGTCGCGTGGTGCAGTTTCACAAATCAAATTATATTGTTATTTTTTATAACCATTTCTTTTAAAATTATTTATTTGCTTGAATATCAAAAGTCAACTCAATTCCACACAATATTTTGAATAGAACATAATTGTTTTGATAAATAGTTTTATGAACCAATAAAAAAAAACATCAACCGATTTGTTACTACTTGGGCCTGTTGTTATCAAAAATAGAAACAGGGAAGGGCTGAAAAGATCCTGTTATACTTCAAAGTTTTGAACTGTAGTAATAAAATATCCGAGATTCTATTATTCCATCGAAATTGCAATTGTAAATCATGGGCAAAACTAATAGAAACAATATTTCTTCTTCATCATATTAATAATGATAATGAAAAGAAACTGACCGAATTCCTGAAGATTTTCTTTTCATCATCTCAGCAATCGAGTACTTGTCGTAAGTGTGGTTACAAATAGTATTTTTAACAGGATCTGTCATTCGACTCTTCGATATTGGGTCGATCAGATTTATCGTACTCTGCGTTTCCAATAAATCAATATCCTCTGTAAATGATGAAAGTAAGGTTTTGATTAGTTGAAGGTGATATTGTGGTCTCAATATGAATTTGATAAATTAATCATATGAAAGAAAGTAAAGGGTGACTTACGGGAACTGGTCGGATTTCAATGGAATAGTACTCGGTCATTTTATAAATTATTACATATTTTTACACGAAATCAAAGCTTATTATATACCATTTAAATTGTCAAAGCTGTTGACCTGCAATTTTAGTTATGTGTGGAAAATAATGTTGTCAAAGTGATGTCCATCATTTTCAATCCAGGGCCCTGGCTTATAAACATTTTACAATCCACATTACTCATAATTCGTGAATCTTATTGGTGTTTCTGTCTCATGAACGATTCCCATAATTCGGAAATTTTACAACCTCAGCTGGCTAGTTGCTATGACATGAAAAACACAAAACTTTGCGTCCAATGCGATGATTTGATGAATAAATCGATATTTTATTATGAATATAAATATTAATTATTATTTTTATTGTGAAATTTGAATAGAAATAATTTTTGTAACAAAAATAATATCATAGCCTACAAATATGAAACCTTGAAGTCGGCCATTGATGTACTTTCAACGTCTGCAATATTAGGGCAACAACTGTTTTTTCCAAAATTTGGAACATTGTAAATCGAACGTTTTATTGGTGAATCTACAATCCCAATCACTTGTTTTTCTTCAGGAAACAAGCTGTAAATGTTTATAAGCCAGGGCCCAGGACTCAAATCTCTACTCAAAATCCTCCATCACATTCACTAACATTTCTGCAGTGATAGCAGCAATTTCTTGAATTATTGCATTCTCCAAGCCACGAAATTTGGACGAGCTGAAGAACACGATCATTCGAGACGTTGCTGCTATCACTGCAGTAATGTTAGTGCGTGTGATGGAGAATTTTGAGTAGAGAGTTCAGTCCTGGATTGAAAATGATGGACATCACTTTGACGACATTATTTTAAACATTTGATTAAAATTGCAGGTAATAAGCTTCAATAATTTAAATGGTATATAATGAGCTTTGATTTCATGTAAAAAAATGCAATACTTTGAAAAATGGCCGAGTATTATTCCATTGAAAATCGCCCGGTTCCCGTTAGCCATCCTGTATATACGAGAATAAAAATAAAAAGAGAGCACAGCATGGACATAATATATTTATTTATAAGATAGTACATCAAGTTTGAATGAAACTTCTCATCTAATACATTATGTAAAAATTTCGTTCCAAGCCCTGTTAATTAAGGTAGTCTTCAGAGTAGCTTGGTTATGGTACCGTATCACTATTTCCAATCTATGAATTGACTGAACTTTTACGGTAAAAAGTTATTAGTAGTGGAATAGAATACTCCGAGGTTGAATTTTGAACGTGATTTGTAGGAACTGAATTAAAGAGGCTTGTTTTTTGCAATGATATTGAAGAGCATAAAATACATGGAAAAATACATAAATGAAGCACAATATGGAAGACCGTTAGTATTTAATCCCAAAATGACTGAAAAAGTTACAAGGAAGTTCAAGTTCAAAAACAAGGAAGATTGAATTTTTCAATAAAAATTCCCTTCAAGCAAGTTACAATTACCTGGATGCAGAATTCCATTAATTTTCTCTTCAAACTCCTTGTAAAGGCGACAATTTTCTGGACGAACTTTTGGTTGTCTATTTAGGATTTCATGTACCTGAAAGAAATTTTTCACAATAGGAAATTTTTCATGTGATAGCAATGAAGATTCAAGTTCAATATCTTTTATTAAAAAGGTATTTATATACCAATTCAATAATTAATTATTTTAAATTAGCAACTTTAAAAAACAATTCAAAAGTTATCACATTTTTTTAACATTAGTAAATTTAATTAAAAATCTTTCCAATAACAAAATATTGATTCCTGAAAAGATATGCGGCTCATTTTTCTCTTGTTAAAGACTCCAGAACTTGAAAGGTACCTAGATATTATGCGGAAATATTCTATACAACATGCAAGTCGAGTTTAATCGTCGGAAGCAGCTTCTAGATAGGAGAAGCCTAGACGCAAATATTTCAATTTCAAATTTAGTTTCTATTGAACGAGAAACAATAGGCTGATTTTTGCGTACATACCTCCTCGATCTCTTCGTTAGCCCCATCAATAGAATCAATGTATTGTAAGGATTTTTTGTAACTTTCATCATGTTCACAATATTTTGCCAAAACATCGCTCTTCAGTTTTCCAATAAAGCCTTCTACGTCCTCATCTGTAAAGACGTAAAGAATATTTCATGAGTAAATTTTATACCGTAGCAATGAAGATAAATTAAAGTTTTTGTCTACTAATAGTCCAGTAAAAGAAGACTGCCCACACGGGTGTAAAGTGCATGAAATATGCGACAATTTTTGACCTCGGGGATTTGTTTAGACTAGTTAGGACGTGAACATCCTAAAATTTCCCGAATCTGGGAGGGTGACAATAGGGTAAGAGGGGGGGGTGCGAAGATACAATTTTTTAGTTTTTCGCATAAGACCAAGAAACGGGTGTTATAATTTAACATAAATGCTACATGTAATAGAACCGCCTTTAAGAACAAAAAGCTATAGATAGGTTCACTTTTACGAAAGTTAGGGAAATCTTCAAGTTTATTATCCTTGAATGGTCCTTTCTACTGCAAATAACCTAGATTTAGAGCAGTAAAGTAAGTATTCTGATGGAAAATGATCCACTTAGAGTCTAGACTAGGTACCAGTAAATCCACTTAATACTTCGTATGTATATTTTAGCTTAAATTTTTTGAAAAAACCACCTGTAGCCGATTTTGGAGAAATTACATTCTTAGAAAAGTGATCATTAAACTTTTAAAAATAAAAAGTAAAATAAAAATAAAAAATCGTAGTGCTAACGTAGTCTAGTTGTAAATGCTCAAGGATTGCTCTTACAAAGCAAATTTGTAAATTGCAAATTGTTTGCAAATTTGTACAAATTGCATTTACAAATTTTTACGTGCATTTTACAAGTTGGAAAATACTCGATTGTTATGAAGTGCTTTTCCATGAAGAACTTCAACTATGAATGAACCTGGACTTAAATTCCGTACACCAGAGAGATTGTTACTTGCGCCAGTGTCTGAGAAAGATGTAAATTTGGAGTAAAAAAAAAGAAAATGTCACCATGAAATGAATAGTCATTTAAATTGTAATCAACTGCACTAGGCATATCTATAATTCAAGTTTCACTAAGAGATATTAAATCAAATTTAGTTTCACAATTAGGCTACTGAGAACAAACGCTAAGTTATCAAGGTTACTATTCACACTTCAAATATTCATTCGACAAATATACAAACAAATCTACTAGACTCAGTTGTATAGTTTTGTGGTTTGAGCTCGAAAATATCATCTACTTCAATATTGTATTGCATGACTCAATTGAGATTTCATTATCAAAATTATCTAATAAATATTAGTGACATTTTTAGAACTAAAACCCGTTCTTAGCGCGCGTCTCAACGTCCAACTGAACATGCCTGCCAAATTTGGACGCATTCGGTTCAGTGGATTTTCAGCTCTGGTGATGAATGAATCAGTGCAATTTCGCTTTTATAGATATAGATATCCATCATTATAGATCATTGTTCATCAATGAATGATTGATTGATTGATAGTGTACCAGATAGACTGAATAAATAGTGACGGAGTTTGAATTTTCACTAAGAATACATTTAATATAATTAACTGTATCAATGAATAATTCAGTCTCCTGTCATCGACGAATGGTTTTAAATCTTATATAAATAAATCTACTCGAGAAATAAACGGATCCCTGTCATGTATTGAGTTACTAACTTCATCTTCGATCTTATTTTGTTAGGCCTATATGTAGTATCTAAGTTTTTAGTTTGTAATTAATAAATTTTAAGCAAATTAAGTCTACGCTCAGGTTTTACCTTGTAGGCTTTTCCGTAAACGTAGAGGGACGTTTTAGTTGTGGTATTTTTTGTTGTTGCATACAGTACTTTGTTGTGGGTTTCTTTATTATATGTTTGATGTTACGAATATTTTACTATTGTATTACGTTTTGGAAAAATGAAATTGATTGATTGAGGCCAAATATCATTCATTATTAATATGTTTTCCGAACTCTAATTTCATGCTCCACAACTTTTAGAAAAAAGGGTAACTTAGTGGATATATTGTTACTTGCGCTAAAACACATTCATGAACAGAACAATTTTTGGGGATTTTGTTTTGAAAAATTGGGTTTTTATCGATTGTAAATTTTTTTCATCAGGCCGATTTCTGTTTTCCTTTTTTTAATCGATTTTAGTCCTCTTTAATTCCTATTCGAAGCTTTCTTCTCAAGGATCAACAGTTTTTTAGTTAAAAAAACTGAAAAATTTACCTCCTCCCTCCCAATGCTCACCCCCCAGGTTCAGCGACTTTTAGTATTCTTACTTCCTAAAAACTAGTCTAGACAAATCCCCGAGGACAAAAATTGTACTGGACTATAAGTAAGATAAAGTTTCGACGAAATTATAAATAAAAAGGTTTATTTAAATATGAACAATAAGTAACTTAACTTATGGATATTTTGAATATTTTTATTGACGGCATGCTCTCGCAGATCAGAGACTGCCTTGACTGTGGAATACCACAGGGGTCGACCTTGGGGCCTCTTTTATTTCTGTTTGCAGTGAATGATGTTAATTGTGTGGGTGGCAGAACAACGGTATGCTATGCAGATGACACAACATTTTTTGACAGTGGCTGCAATACTGAGGAGTTGAGAGCAGCTATGCATGAGATCAGGGTGTTTACAGCTAACTGGTTCTCTGCAAACCTCTTCCTCATCAATGAGGACCAGACACAGCACAGGAAATTGTGTTCAGCCTCAGAAAAGTGGAGGAATACGAATCTGCTTCGGTGAAGCTGCTTTGGCTGGTTCTGGACAGGGAGTCATGGAGCGGTCACATTGATGCTGTTTGTGGTAGGTTGAGCAGGGTGGTTTTCTTGCTGAGAGGATTGAGAGGTAGTGTACCATCACACTACCTTAAGGTAAGCTACTTTGCTTTTTTTCAGAGCATCCTCTTGCATGGCCTTGTTCTCTGGGGTGAAGCTGTGGATGATGCTCGAGTGCTGCGCATGCAGATAAAAGCCTTGCGGGTCCTCTGTGGAGTGGGTCGACTTGCACATTGCCGTCCTCTCTTTATAAGAGAGAGGATTCTTACAATATTTGCTCTCTATATTTATTGTGCCATTTGCAGGATCCATGCAAGTGTTGATGAGCTTGCCATCAGAGTTTCCATGAGCACAACACAAGGGGTAATCATAGACTGGATGTGCCTTTCAGAGGCTGAGCAGGACTAGAACTGGCCTTGCCCACTTATATGTAATAAAAATAAGCTCCCATTAGCGGCAAGAGACCTTCCGGCCGGACATTGAAGAGACTGCTGGTGGAGAACCCTTTGTATACCCTTAGTGAGTTCTTTATGTTGGACAGCGCTCTGGTGAGTTCATATTTTTAATACATAGTTTACTAGCCGGCAGACTCGCTTCGCTCGCCTTCTCCGCCTAGCCAGGGGGCTCCACCCCCTGGACCCCCGACAGTATCTGCAGTATAAGTGAGTTAAACAGGCTCGCTTCGCTCGCCTGCAAGACCTCTGTCAGTGTCAGCTGAGACAAACAGGCTCGCTTCGCTCGCCTGCAAATTCTGTTCAGAAGGGATTCGAAATTCATTGAACACAGCATTTCTAGACCTAATCTGGACCTGTTTACCAAATTTCAACAATTTCTGCCAATTGGTTCTCGAAAAATCTAAGAAAAACTCCAAAAATAGTAAAAAGCTAATATTGAGCGCAACCTTAGGAAGTGTATTGTACATAGTTTAAAACTTGATTCAATATCTTCCCAATTAGTTCATCTATAATCTCGCTGAACCATTGAATTTACAGTTAGGATTGGTCGAATCAAGGCGGAAGATATGCAACCCGCAATACACATACAATTTTCAAAACCTGGTTACTGGCGTAATCTTGAACAGATTTCAAAAATATTTCAACACAACATTTCTAGACCTTATCTGAACCTGCCTACCTAATATCAACATTTTCTACAGATTGGTTCTCGAAAAAACGAAGAAAACGCAGAAAAACTTCAATATTTGGCGTATCCTAGAAAAGTTATTAAAACCCGTTCTTAGCGCGCGTCTAAACGTCCAATAGAACATGCCTGCCAAATTTGAACGCATTCGGTTCAGTGGATTTTTAGTTCTGGTGATGAATGAATGAATCAGTGCCATTTCGCTTTTATATATAGAGATTAATTAGGTGTCAAAAAGGTATAATTGAGAATGAAGGCTCCGAAACTATATTTTTGGACTCAAGGGACTAAAATTATGTAATTACATAGAACTATTACTTGATTTAAAATGTTAAGTTTAATTCTGATAATTTTGATGATGATTGAAAAGTAATGAAAAAAAGTTGGGATCAACCAATGATTGCTGAGTTTAGAATTCAAATTGAAAATTCATTTATTTATCCTTTAAAGAAAACAAAATCACAAACTTAGAAATAAATAAATTACATTAGAATAGTATAAGCATGAAATGGAATATTTCTAAATCCAAATATACAATACAATCAGGAAGGTCCCTGCAAAGTTAAAGAACCTGTGCGCAGAGGCCGATTGTTTACACAATAATAAATTTCTTTAAAAAAAAACTCCAAATCGAAAAGTAATTAGACAATTCTATATGTAAATGAGTTCAAAAATTACAGAACTATACTGGAAGAAACAAAGGGAAGGGATTGGTAAGGAGAGAAGAGAGGAAGTGGAGAGACCTAATAGAATCAAGTTAATTAAATATACTTTTCAATGAGGAAAATTACCAGAAGTCTTTAGATTACTTATAACAAAATATTACTGTTTGAAATTATCCACGAATTAATATCTCTGACTAGATTATTACTAAATTTAGAAGTAAAAAAATGATTAGGGATTATATTTATAAGTTTTGATATTGTGTATGAGAACTGTTTCCTACAAATAGATAAATTGGTATCAGCAATCTGGAAAGTGATATATGAAGGACGCAAATTGTATGTTGATTCTCGCAAGTTAAATTGATTTTTATGTTTATTTATATAGATGATTAAATTTTTCATGTATAACTGTCTGATAGTAAGAAAGTTTAGTTCAGCAAAAAAATTATCACTGGGATACCGTCTTGGCTTACCCAAGATAGCTCTAATAAGATGTTTTTGAATTAAAAATAGCTTTTCAATATGATTAGAATAGGTACCACCCCCAATTTTAATTCCATATCCCAGAAAAGACTGAATATAGGCAAAGTATATGAGTCTTGAAACCCCTCTGTCACTCAATTGGCTTATATGACGGAATTTACTTATCCAATGCTTGAGTTTTTTACATGTGTTGATAATGTGGATATCCCATCGTAAATGTTGATCAACTATTACACCCAGATATTTAACCTGATTTACTCTATTCAACCTGGAGCACATACAATCAGTCAAACCTGAATTCCTGCAGTCTAAGTTATGGATATTGATGACGTTTAAATCTTGTGGTTGACCAGAAACATTGAGTGAAAAAGTAATGAAGTTACTTTTTGTAATATTAAGAGTTCAATTAAACAAACATAATTAATCAAACATATGTTCATCAAACCAGGATTTAACAATTTTAAGGCCAGATTCTGCTTTTTCCTTGGCCTCCTCCCATGTAGAACCGGTGAATATCAATGCAGAGTCATCCGCATAAGCGATTGTCCTACAATTTTCCACCTCCAACTTTAAAAGATCGTTTATGTAGAGGAGGAAAAGAATAGGAGATAAAACTGTCCCCTGCGGAAGACCATAATCAGTTAGTTGTTTACAGCTAGTTTTATTGTCGATTTTTAGAATTTTGTACCTATTGTTCAAATAACTTGGGAAAAGTTTAAAAGGTATTTCACAAATGCCCAGTTTTTCCATTTTTATAAGAAGTTTTGAGTGTGGAATAGTGTCAAATGCTTTGGCGAGGTCTAAAAAGATAGCTATTGTTTTCCTATTGTTACTAAAGTTGTCAGTAATAGTTTGGGTTAAAAGCATGATTGGATCTATTGTATTTTTATTCGACTGGAAACCATATTGTTGTTCATGAATAACATTATGTTTTTGTAAATAACTGACTAGCCGGGATTTTATCAATTATTTTTGAAAAAACTGTTCAATAGGCTGATTGGACGATAATTAGTTGGATTAGAGGTATCGCCTGTTTTATGTAGGGGTATAATATTTGCTATTTTCAAACTATCCGGAAAATGACCCTCTTGAAAACATCTATTGATTATTAAGGCTAATGGTCTAACAATATGAGGGCAGATGAATTTCAAGCACCTATTACTAATTTTGTCCACTCCTGCAGCCGAGTTACTATTCAATGAATTTAAAGTGAGAGAAATTTCTTTTTAACTTGTGGGATTCAAGAAAAAAGAGCTGAATGAGTCAGGGATACATGAATCCTCAAATTTGTTGCCTGCTGTTGAGATTGGATTTTTTCTTATCAATTCATCAGCATATTTTTTTCCAACCTGAACAAAATGCTCATTCAGTAAATCAGCATCCATTTTGGAAATTTTATTTTTCCGTGACCCACCCAACAGTTCATTCAAAGTTTCCTAAATTTTCTTAGAATTATTTTTATATTGATCAATTTTGTTTTTATAATAATCACACTTGGCCTGTTTTAGTAATTTATCAAGTGAATTCCTATAGAAAATATATTCATTTTTCAGGCGAGTGTTGAAAGGCTGCTTTGAGAGGTTTTTAAATAATTTATCACGTATTCTAATCGAATTTATAAGCCCACGAGTGATCCAAGGTTTTAATGGTTTAAATTTATGAGGAATTTTCACTTCAACTGTAGCAAGTTCAATATGATTAGTTAATTTATCTTTAAAAATTTTGATTTGTTCATTTACGTTTGCATTAGAATTCATGCAGTCAACCCAGTTTTCTGATTCGATGGATGTTTGTAGTTTATTGAAATCTATTTTAAAAGTTGAGAGGCTAGGTTTGACAGATTTAGAAAGGTCGGTTGCAAGATCGATGTGAATGCTGACACAATAATGATCAGTAATATTAGTTTTTATTATTGAGCTCATTATATGATTAGGATTAAAGGTAAAATTTTTTAAAAATATGTGGTCTATACATGATTTAGAGCCGTTTTGCTCTCTAGTACGTTCATTTATATAGGATTTTAAACCATTTAAAGACAAAATGCCGGAATAATCGTCAGTAATCATTGTATTAACATTTATATTGATATTCAAGTCACCTGCAATCATTTAAACTGTTAAGAAAGATATCGATATTCGTTGATGGAGACCTATAAATTGCGATAAGAGTTATCTCTTTGTTTGAATCAGGTAGGAACCTACCTGAACACATTTCCTACCTGTTTGAACCTACTAACACATTTAACAAAATAGAGTTTGATTCGGTTATCTCGTAACTCAACTCTTCAAACAACAAAGTACTTTTGAGAAAAACACAAATTTCATCGCATTTATTAATTTTACTTATTTTATTAATCACTGAATAACCATTCAAATTGAAATTAAAATTTTCGTTGTCAACTACCCAAGTTTCACTTAGAATAATAATATGGAAATCTATAGGACAGTTACTTATTATGTAAGAAAACTCATCAAAATTTTTGTTTAAACTTCTAACGTTCATATGGATAACATTTAAGTAAGATTTATCATCGTTGTTGCCGAATAATTCAGCCCGACATTGGAAAATATCCTCTATTATAATAGTATTGTAGGTCTCAAAAGAAATCAGTTCATTAGAATTATTTACGATAACCATACGAAAAAAAATAGAAAAGGAATGAAAATTAAAGAAGAAAAAAGAATAAAAGTTCAATAAAAATTGAAATATAGGAGAACAACTCCCGGCTTTTCACAGTCGCTATGAAAAAACAATCCTAAAGTCCGGTATATCTAGAAGTTGAACGAAAAAATCAAGTCTATATCAGATAAACATTAGGAATTTCAAACTTAGTTATTATCCTGAAACTTCAACAAGTCATCTTCATGGGAGATCCTTTTTATTCCAACCAGATAAAAGTATGTTTGTTCATAAGTAATAATTTGTAAAAATGAAAGGGGGTTATTACACTTTATCTTATGAGAAAGAAGAATTCTTCTTACGATAACAATACTATAGTCTCTCCAAGCAAAGTGAATCCTCTAGCAAGATGAGAAAATGACTCCAGCCCACTGGCGGCTCGTACGGTACCCACGAAACAGTGAAGTGCCCGTATATTTTACTGTACAGCACTTCACCTGTTTCGTGGGCACGAGCCGCCAGTGGTCCAGTCCTGTTCAATATTGATTTGGTCTCAAATTGTAGATTAGAATGTTTCCTACGATTCAGACCAAATAAATCATTTTTCAACCAATATTGACCGTCATTTTATCATCTTGCCTGAGGGTTTACTTTGCTTGGACAGACTATACCCTGATGTAAAAAGACATTGGCACTACAACTCTGATGAATTCAAACTCAATAATTATGATAAATCAGTAGAGTATAATTTACTGTATGATTGTCGCCCATTTCCGTGAAAACCCGGACAAATAAGGGATTTCTGAAAAATCCGCCCGGACGTTTTCAAATTACCAAAAAACCGGACATGTCCGGGGAAAAGAGGACGTAGGCTATGGTAACCTTATGTGTGACTAGCTTTTTATCAGTTTTATTTTCTTACTTGTCTTGACAAACGGTTAGTATTCTTACTTTTGACGAGTTTTTGTGGTTCTTATAACCACATTATAGACTAAAATAATACTAAGTATATACATTTCTAAGAATTTTCGAAATTTAGGGATGTTTTTATCATTTGTACATGCTTTTGTTCAGAGGAGCTTTAAATTAAAAAAATCTTATGAAAAAGGTATCGCAATTGAAGTATTTTTCTAAAGAAGAACGGAAAAATAGTATACTAACATAGAGATTCTTATGATAGATTTAATGAACAGTCTATTGGATAGACTAGGCCTAGGCCTATATTGAATGATTTTTACTTATCGTGGAATTTACATATATGTATGCCGATACTATACCTTTTAAATGCTTACACATCAATTGTGCTGTTTTACTTTGTAAGGCATAAATATCCTTCACCAATGAATCTCTTTCACTTCTCAACTGATTCATATTATTTAAACAATTGGATTCGAAGTAAATTAAAGAAAAAGTCACAGTCACAGACAGAGGCACTAATTAAAAAAGCAGCATAAGCTTTAGAGGAGCCGCGAAAAGAAGAGCCTTTGGCAAATGGCAACATGGTCCATGGATGCCATTCACTGCTGCCAGCAGTCCAAATGAAAATTGTTCTACTCTCACCATCTGTCACAATTAAAATATCATTAAATATATTCAATAAAATATATAATATATTCTTGAATTAAATATATTTCTATTTGTAGAATCAATATGATTATGATTTCCCTGCAACACAATATTTCATAATATTATTACAGTACTTATCACAGTACTTCTGTGGAGACGGCGACATTCTGTACCTCCGACATTTTGTACCAACGACAGCCTGTGATACTTTTAGTCAAAATATGATACAGATTGTCGTTTGACGCAGCCGAAAGATTGTACCATTTGGTACAGAATGTCGTTAGCACACATCGTCGGAATGTGCAGAAATAAAGAAAATGGAACAGAATGTCGTTGCACGCAAACGACAGATTGTGATAGCAATGGTACAATCTGTCGTTGGTACATTTTGTCGGATAGAGTGGGAATTTAAATTGGTACAGTATGTCGTTGCGTGCACCCGACATGTTGTGATATAGTTTGACCAAGCAAAGAAGAGCCTCTGGTAAGATGAGAAAATGACTCCAACTAGGTCAATATTGGTTCAAAAATTATTGATTTGGTCTCAAATTGTAGATCAGCATGTTTCCTACAATTGAGACAAATTCACTAATTTTTGAACTAATATTGACCAAGCTGGAGCCATTTTGCCAGAGGCTCTTTTTTGCTTGGCCATACTATACCTAAGGAATGTGGTACACTTTGTCGTTGGTACAAATTGTCGGGAAGGGTTGGAAAATAAATTAGTACAGAATGTCGTTGCACGCAAACGACAATCTGTATCAACTTTGGAATATATCGATTTTTATCGAATTTCTCTATCAATATGCTACCACAATGGAAGTGAAACTGAAAACACTACCTATATATTCTGCCCCCATTGAAATGTCAAACACCAAAGACCAAACAGCCTTTTGTCTCATAAAGCCGCATATCGACAGTCCAAGGCATGTGCTACAAATGCCTTGCTGTACAGTCTGTTGACACAAAAAAAGAGTACTACTACTAGTCTACGATCTACCGCGTATCGACAGTCCAAGGCATGTGTGTGGCACATGCCTCAGATTGTCGATACCGATTTTGCTAGCAGCAAGGCAAATGCTGCAAACAATTCGCAGCGAGCAGTGCCTGTTGCCTCACAACGCACAACAAACAATTCTACAAACTAACCTCAAAATTGTATCACATTCCTATGCATTTTTGTTATTAAGAATTCTATTTGGGTGCAGAAGGTTCTAATAGGCAATAAGAATAAGCATTGCCTTAAATTTTTATCTACCAATTGAGCACAAACTAACCTCCAAAGTCCAAAATATCAATTGTCAGAGCTTAGTTGCTTTGTCTCCTGCTTGATGGCGCTAGTCAATTTGTTCGCGTTCTCACATTTTTTGTTACAAAAAATGCAGATTTTTTATTATAATTATTTTTATTATAATTATAATTATATACTATACTATAATTATAATTATTTTCGATTATTGCAGATTATATTCACACATATGCCTCAGCCATGAGTTTATACTTTTTTTGTGTCACCAGACTGTACTGCGAGGCATTTGTGGCACATGCCTTGGACTGTCGATACTTGGCTTAATGTAATCTTAAGGTACGATTTGGTTGGTGCTGAACGTAATGACCGTCAGCCGCAATGTACGCATATGGCTGCGGCTGAACCACTTTCGTTGGCACGACCCAGTCGCAATGATCTACCTTCATGATATCCAGATCTACTAGTGACAAATAAAAATTACTCCATTTTGGTACTATTTGAATCAAAATTTTATTAACTTTGATATTAATATCCCTCATAATTATCAATATTTCCTTCCTTGTCATCTCAATTATAACTTACTACATCTTCCCAAAGTCTCCAAAATATTTGAGGTTAGAATCCACTGCGACTGCTTCAGCTAGGATTTGGTTGGTGCAAAATGTAACGACCGTCGGTCGTTGCGTAAAAAAATGGCGGACTGCTTCTGTGTTAAATCATAGGACCGATTTCGTTCATGCGTATCACCAACGACCACGACCAACAGCCGCATCCGATGACGACCGTACTCCTCCAGAAAGGTACGATTTGGTTGTTGCGGAACGTAACGACCGTCAGCCGCAATGTACGCATACGGCTGCGGCTGAACCATTTTCGTTGGCACGACCCAGTCGCAATGATCTGCCCTCATGATATCCAGATCTACTAGTGAAAAATAAAAATTACTCCATTTTGGTACCATTTGAATCAAAATTTCATCAACTTTGATATTAATATCCCTCATATTATTATTATTATTAATTTGTTACGTTTAGCTGCTTCAATGAGCAAAGCTCCTGCAGCATGTAACACGTCAATTTTTTAAGACTATTCTATGCATTAGTCATAATTATCAATATTTCCCTCCTGGTCATCTCAATTATAACTTACTACATCTTCTCAAAGTCTCCAAAATATTTGAGGTTAGAATCCACTGCGACTGGTTGCCGCAACACTGCTTCTGGAGGAGTACGGTCGTCATCGGATGCGGCTGTTGGTCGTGGTCGTTGGTGATACACATGAACGAAATCGGTCCCATGATTTAACACAGAAGCAGTCCGCCATTTTTTTACGCAACGACCGACGGTCGTTACGTTCCGCACCAACCAAATCCTAGCTTTAATTGTTTTGCTGGTATGAGTATGAGGTTATGTTGGCATATCAAAACTCCAAAGTTCCAAACTTGCAATTAATAATAATTTAATAGGATATTTCTATTCTATTTGATTAGATGATCATTTATATTTAAAATAGTGACTTCTATTTTCAATAGTATGGCTGGAGAAGTTATTGTCGATGCTCTTCCTTACATTGATCAGGGTTATGATGAACCAGGAGTTCGTGAAGCGGTAAGTCAAACTAACCTAATACGTTTTATTTGGTGTTTAACTTACAGTAGTAATGTAATAACTAAAAGCAAATGTATCAAGTAAAAGTACAAAATGATTTTTTCATAGTTTATACTTAATTTTGAGTCAATTCCATCATTTATCTCATCTCAAATTTTTAATGAACATAACTTAAGCTCAGATCCTTCTCGATTGACTTGTTCCTTAAAATAGTTTATATCCCAATAAATTACATTTATCAAACATTGCCACTACATGGCTCTATGCTCAAGGATTTTTTACAAATCGTTAATTCAAAATCTCAAGCTGAAAAGTTATTGAGTTAGTCCTTTATTATGTATTGCTGTAAAAACGATAAACAGTCTTCTGAGAACATAACATTAAATCAACTTCTACAACAATAGACTTTATTGAATTGAGTTTCCACTGGATTATTCTTTTTTTTTTTTGCTCTAGTAGCCAGTCTGCCTTTGCTCCAAAATATCGGCTGTATATGGCTAGATACCTTCTTACTTCATACTTTTTTTTTTTTTTTTTGAGGGTGATGCCCACATGGGCTCTTGGGCCTGTGCGTGGGTAATGGGAAGGATGATGATGAGAGATGAATGGACCTACTGCTTTAGGTGGGTTCCGAACCACCGGGAAGCGATTTTTGAGGCTCATGAATTGAATTCAGAGGAGCCGGTCACCGTTACAACAGTGGTGATAGAGGCACATCACTTATCTAATCTCACCGATTAGACGCTCTCTACCACTGGGACAAACCGCTTCCCATTGCTTACTTCTTATCCTCGTCATGACCAGAGACTGGTTTGACTGTTGTCAGTGAGTGGACCTGAATTGGTCCTTGTCGAAAAGCTGACATAACTTTTGTTTGTGTCAGAACACTTAGTATATTATATGTACAAACATTTGTTAGAAAAATAACATTTTAAAAGCTTCAACCTTATCAAGATGGCTAGCCGACGAGGCATCATCCCTATATTATATATCACCCTTGTTGGCCTCAAAGTACTCCCCAACTGAGTAGAACGGAGACTCTCTCAACCACTTCCTGATCCTCACAGAGAAAATCCTGTCATCAAGACTCCTAACTCCATCAGAC